>JARQOD010000009.1:8883639-9035484 GCA_033576555.1 Oophaga sylvatica
TTTTTTAACAATATGTTTTTCTTTTAAATATATTTTTTCACAGTTGTGTCCATTTCGTCACTAATATGGGACCTTTGATTCTATCCTCACATGCCTGGCGGATATGAGAAGTTGTGAAAGGAAAAGCGAGAATACAGCGACAAAAAAACAGATGATAATGCATATACGACTTTTGTATTTTTGTATGTTTGTAATATAGATATTGTATGCTATCATCTATGCCTATATTTGATTCATGTATATCGCGTCTTTTCTATGTACCTTTGTACCCTTCCGTCTATTGTGACTGCGCCTCATATCCTCATATCTCTATGCAGTACTATGGAGTTTGGTGTGCGCGTGCCCCGCTGTTGCCTGGTGATTCCCCACGTGGTGGGGCGTCTCTCTGTGTCCGGAACGCGCTCTGACCTTATGTCTGCGCGCGTGTCCGGATGCATGACGCCGCCATCACTGGAGGCTTCCCCGGCTCCAGAGGCGCATGCGCCGCTATACCTTCTCCCATTTGACAATGCATGACATGTGACTTGGATGTGGGAGGTATTTAAAGGTCCTTGGTACCAAACAGTGTTATCCCCTTGAGAAAGTGGCAGACGTGCCACGAAACGTACGTTGGGGTGGCATCTTTTGTATGGGGTGACTCTCCTAGTGCGGTATTTTACAATTCTATTTGGTGAGCATGGTTTCCTATCAGATATGGCCAGCATTGCATTGACTCCTGCTGGCCTCATTACATAAGCGCTTGTCGTCTAGTGAAACATGCTTTATGATGTTGTGGTGCACTTTTTTGTAGCTCTGTTACCTCTTTACCTTCCTTTTTGTGGGGGATCTTACATATGATTCATTTGATATGTTGCGGGCTACAATGTGTTTACTTACCATTAGTGCCACATGTGTTTATCTGCCAAACCGCTAGGAGATTTTTCTCCCTGTATGTGCACATGTCCTCTATATGCGTTTTTCAATGTTCAATGTTATTTATTCTTGTGCTACGTATGTATTGTTACACAATAAATATTTACCTTTTATAATATGAATTTTGGTCACCAGTGACTCTCTCTTTCCTCCTATGATATTATATCTATATGAGTGGTGATTTTTTGGTTACACATTTTTAGTGTGACCCACATTTTCTTTATCCATGCAGCTGTATTTGATGGAACTTAATTATGATGGTAGAAATATAAATGCAATTTCAATAATGAGGCAAAACAAATATATATAAATATACTCAAGTAATAAATATACTGTATACCATGATGCTGCAATAAATAACTAACAGTTATATAAACATTACAGAGACATTGCAGCATATAAGGGTATTATTAGAAAGACAAACCAAGGTATACATAACAGAAAACTATCTCACCCATAATGACCTGTGTGAAAATATGCTGTGAACGGCAGCCCACAGAGGAAACCCACGAAACGCACTTTGGGGCTGCCGTTCACAGCATCTTTTCACACAGGTCCCGCTCTCTCCTTCGTGAGTGGAGCTTCTTTTCTCCTCTTTTCCTGCCATCCCAGATCAGGAGGCGGATCTCGCTAGCTGACGAACACCTCCTCATCGCATAGTAGCCTTTGCAGTGGGTGGGCATGGTCTTTGTGCCTCACTGCGGGGTCCCATCCACGACGGCACGCCCTTCTGATCCTGTGCACCTCGAGGAGCAATCACACAGTTCAATACAGTCTATGGCACACAGTACCCGGCTATGCCGGGCTCCGCAGTCCTGTTCGTGATGCCAAAATGGAGCACCCGCCAGAGCCGTGTGGGTTACTCGGTACCGGGCCGGTTCTTACGGTGATGTGTCACAACACCAGTGACCCAGTCCATGACCCTGGGCATCCAATAAAAATGGTGATAAGGGGGTGATAAAGTTTATAAGTGAGTTGTGACACCACCTGTACTACTCGGCAAGTAAGGTGTTAGCCTACGCTGCAGATTCAGTCCACTGGGGTAGTTGTTCATGCAGCAGAGTTGGTACAGCTTTCCACATGCAGAGATATTCCCCAGGGCAGTTATGGTGTAATAGATGGTGATAATGGTGGTTGTTGTAGTGCAGAGCAAGTGACGCAGCAATAAATTGGAGGACACAGCAGGGTGCAGTCTTTTCAGTTTACTCACAGTTCTGATGTTATAATTCTCCAGCCGAGGTGCTGTGTCCTCAGGGTTCGTGGTCCAGACAGCTCTCAGGTAAATTGGTGTACACCGTGTCAGAACCCCCTTTAGATGTTCCTTTCCTGGCCGTTTCGCTATGCTGGATCCCACCTCTCCTGCCCTGCGTCTTCACACACAGTGTCCCAAGCCAGCAGATTTTGTCGGGCGACGTTGGTCAGACCCCTGAATCCTATATGTCTGCCTTTTCAGCGAGTGTATGGATGTGGCTGTAGCCCTTAAAGATATTGCAGCCTCCGGTTTCCTAGCTGAGTCCTTCGTTTTTTCACTAGTTTTGGGGCCGGTCCCCTAACTGCGACCTGGTCCTTCCATCAACCACGCTGGTGGATACGGGTCCCACGGATGGATCTCTCACTATCCGTGCCACTAGGACCTCTACTTCCTTTCCACCACTGGAGCCTCTCTCTCTCTGTCTGTCTGTCGACTGGGGGCAAGCTGCTCTCAGCTTCAGCCCCCCTGTAGACTCTTTCCTTCAGGAGCTACTCTCTGTTCCACACTCCTCCTCTCCCTCCAGCAGGACTGTCTCTGGTCTCACAGACCACTGTGCACCACTCTCTGACTCCTCCCCTTCTAACTTCCTCCACCCACACCCTCTACACAGCTCTCCCTGTCCACTGAGAGAACTGATGTTGGATGCAAGTGTGTGGTTCTGGGTGATGTCCGTTCTTTACCTGAGAGCGGAGCACCACACCTCTGGTTGAGGTGCAGTACCTTTGTGGCGACTGAACCCTCAGGGGCGCCACATATTCACACAAAAGGCGCATTTGGGTCTTTCTCTCACTGTATGAATGCATCTTTATTTTTACTTTGCACGGAGTTGAGGCAAATTTGAGGTTTGCAGGCTGTAGTCTCTGCTCACTCCCTGCTTAATTTGACTCTGTGGGTTTTTAGTGCCGCCAGGGGCATAATAACTTTTAGGCGCATCCGCCTGTCAACTGAAAATGCTGACAGGATGACTGTTCTCAAAATGAACAAGACCTGGATTGGCCAACATTTCTCAACCCCACCAGATGACAGCAACAGAACATAAAGGCAATTCAATTTTTTTTTTTTTTTTTAATGTATTTCCATGCACCCCTTCCCACCTCAAAAAGGGTATATGGTTCATGATTCATTATTTTTCTTGTCCTCCTCCTACTCTTACTCAATGTCAACAGGGTAATCATGCGGCCTTCGCTCCAATTTTTTTGAGGGCCATCTCTCAGCTCTCAGTCATACATTTTGGCGGCGCTCAGTCAAAATTTTGGAGGGCCATCAGGCGGGCCTCACACATACATTTTGGAGGGCCTTCAGGCAGCCATCATTCATACATATTGGAGGGTCATCAGACAGCCCTCATTTATACATTTTGGAGGACCATCAGGCGGCCGTCATGCCAAAATTTTGGATGGCCACACTAAATTCATTCTTAGACTGTTTGCCTTGGAAATATTAACGTTTAGGCTTGTGGACACTAAGGCCTTCTGCAACCTCATGGCGGTTACCATCCTCCAGTACTTGGTCTCCAGCCACAACTTTGTTTCCCGATGTGACGTTCCCACCTTACACCAGTCCCATTACATCACCCCATGCCCTGACCAACACAGTTACTGGGAAGCAGGCACGGACTGGGGCTGAACTTCAGCCCTGGCATTTGAAATCCCACAGGCTCATGCTGTCCCCGTCCCTAAGCAGCAGATGGGAATATATTACTAATGTTACCCTGGATGGAGGAAAGCAAGATTTACTACAAGACGAATATTTCTAATGATACCCGTGGCCTGCTGGTAAGTGACGGAGTCAGTGACTTTGCGCTCCATCACAACTCTTAACAGTATGGGTGTCTTGAAAACACAGATTCTGCTAACAATGTAGCAGACAAGGCAGCCCATGACCAGACAGGCCCTTCTGGCATTTGCCAGAATTGCCAAGTGGCCAGTCCGGCCCCGCTGGGAAGGTCCATTTAACGATTGATAAATGAACAAGTGCTTGTGGCCAGGGATAGTGCATTTCCGGGACAGCACATTGGGTGAACCTTATGGAGGACAGGACTGAGTCGGACCCTAGGATGGCACACGTGCTACAGATACAGAGGCACTAGTTTCATCAGTGTTTTCTCCACCTCCTACAGCAGTTGCTGCACCCCATTATCCTCATCCTCCATCTCTGAATTGTCATCTCGGAACACATCGTCCATATCAGTAGCAAGTACGAAGCTCTGCAGCACTGCCTCAGTGAGCCAGCAACAGGATCTGCTGAAACAAATTTGTTTAGGTGGCAAACAGTACACCACCACACAGTTGTGGAAAGGTATAACAGATCAGTCAGATCTGTGGCTATCGCTGCTGAACCTACAACAAAGCATGGTAGTGTGTGATAATGGCAATAATCTAGTGGTGGCTCTAAGGCTTGGCAACCTCGCACACATACCATGCCTGGCCCACGTGCTCAACTTAGTGGTTTCTAAAAACCTACCCAGTTCTGCCTGAGCTACTTTAGAATGTACGCCACTTGTGCACCCATTTCCGCAAGTCAGCTACAGCTGTGATCAGTCTTGCAGTGTTGCAGGAGCGCTTGCAAGCGCCAGCTCACAGACTGGTGTGCGATGTGACCACATGCTGGAACTCCACATTACACATGTTGGCAGGGCTTTATGAGCAGCAGAGGGCAGTAGTCGAATACGAGCTACAACATGCCCATTGGTATTCCAGTCAGCCTCTGCACATAACAACCGCCAAATGGGCATGGATGTCTGACATCTGTGAAGTTCTCCAAAACTTTGAGGAATCAACTAAGATGGTGAGCAGCAATGACGCCATAATCAACATTACCATCACGCTTCTGTGACTTCAAATACTCGCTGCTCACAATTAAAGAGGAAGTTTTGCGTGTGGACCAGGTGAAGATGGAGAAAGAAAATACACATTGAAGGGAGAAGGGGAAGAAGAGTGATATGAGTCCTCTTCTTCATTGACATCTGGTCCGTCCATGATGTTCTAGTCCCTGAGCAGGCTGTGGACCAGCCTGTGGTGGGCCTGGATGGACATCTTCACCCAGTTCATGACCAGGCATGTTCTGACTAGCCAAAAAGCATCCTGAATAGCCGTATAGGAAATAGTCCATAAAGCACTGAATTATGCTAAACTTTACTTCTGGGTAAAGAGACTCTAAGATCATTTTCCAGGGCATCCAACAAGGCTTGTGTGAATGGGCTTTGCTAGAAGAGATGCAAGGGTTTTTCCTCAGCAAAAGGGCATCTCGGGCAGTGCCTTGTGTTACACAGTCCATGGGAATGCATGAAAGTTCTCATGGGCAGACCCCTGAATAGTCATCCATGCCAGGTCTTTGTACCCATCGTTTAACCTACTAGAAGTCACGTTTTTCAACAGTTTCGGTTGTGGCCGCAGGGAGCCCTGGAATAGACTCCCTTGAGGCCTTGCCTTAGATGAGCTTATAGATGGTCTTTGGTTTCTTTCCATAAGTCGGGTTTTAGTCCCTCTAGTTGGTGTTCCCTGACAAACTTGAGCACCTCCTGATGACAGTACCAGGGGGAGGGGGTATGTCCCAGTTGTAAAGATAGGAGCTGTAATAACCGTAACTGTAATTCAGCCGCCTGTCAACTGAAAATGCTGACAGACTGACTTTTATCAAAATGATCAAGGCCTGGATTGGCCCAGACTTCTCATCCCCACCGGATGAAAGCAGCGGAACATAAAGCCAATACAAATGTTTCTTTTGTCTGGTGTATTCCCATGCACCCTTTCCCACCCAAAAATGGTATATGGTACATGGTTTCTTCTTTTTCTTGTCCTCCTCCTCTAATCCAAACTTATCCCTCCTCCAGCACCTATACACTAAATACACCTAACAGCGGTATTAATAGGGAATAGGATAGATGTAACCCTGATAAGGACTTTTGGTTTTAGGTTGCAGCAAGTGCTGTAAGGCAGTAATCCCTGCCTAGATGCCCCTAAAATGCTATCCTTACTCCAGCAGCTAACTCTACGCGAATTGCAGATAAAAGTTGTATTATTAGAGAATAGAATCTATTTAAATTGACCCTAAAAGGACTGACTTTCAGTTGTACACACGTGGTCAAAATTGTTGGTACCCCTCATTTAATGACAGAAAAAAACCCAATGGTCACAGAAAGAACTTGAATCTGACAAAAGTAATAATAAATAAAAAATCTATGATAATGAACAAATGAAAGTCAGACATTGCTTTTCAACCATGCTTCCACAGAATTTAAAAAAAATAAAAGTCATGAAATAGGCCTGGACAGAAATGATGGTACCCCTGAAAAGTGACAAAAGGGACATGTTAAAGCAAGGTGTGTCCACTAATTAGCATCACAAGTGTCTACAATCTTGGAATCGGTGAGTGGCCTGTATAGAGGGCTACTGATACTCACTGTGCTGTTTGGTGACATGGTGTGTATCACACTCAACATGGACCAGAGGAAGTGAAGGAAAGAGTTGTCTCAGGAGATTAGAAAGAAAATTATAGGCAAACATGTTAAAGGGAACCTATCACCTCGCTTTGCCGCTATAATATGCGGCCACTGG
Source organism: Oophaga sylvatica (assembly GCA_033576555.1). Classification (NCBI taxonomy): domain Eukaryota; kingdom Metazoa; phylum Chordata; class Amphibia; order Anura; family Dendrobatidae; genus Oophaga; species Oophaga sylvatica. The sequence continues at coordinate 8,890,360 of JARQOD010000009.1, forward strand.
CTTTCGGGGCTTATCTACAGCATTCAATAATGCTGTAGATAAGCCCCGTGTCCGACCGTGTCCGGGGGGCGGTCCAGACCGATGGGTGTTGCAGGTACTGGTCCGGCGCCTCCCATCTTCATGCGAAGCCATCATCGTTTTTGCTTCCTGTCGCGGCTCCTGCGCAGGTGTACTGATCTGCCCTGTGTACCCACATTGTCACTACGTCTGTCTCAAGACTCTGTTCCTAGTCCACTGTCATTCCCTGCTGTACTGGCCTGCTGCTGTCCTGGCCTGGTGCTGTGGATGGCTGGACTTCTTGCTTGAAGGTTGCAGAGCTGCTATGATATCCCTGAGCACTAAAGCCCAGGGAAGCTGGTAGGGTCTTAACCCAGGGCTCCTGAACCCATGCTCAAGGCAAGGGCACCCAGGACTCCCTGAATCAGGAAATATTCCTCTCTTACCTCACAGTAGCCCCTCGGATGTTTAACTATTTACACTAGAATGCCCCCCATCTAGTGGCCCAACTTGGGCACTACACTTTCCCTATAATAAGCACAAATACAATACACAGTAATATAACACTAGATATACATTACAGTACAAAGCAACGTTATTAATTATACTTATTTACAGGAAACGGTAATACACTTATTAGTGTAGCAGTACCATTATTTATAAGCGGTAATACATATAATCATGTAGCAGTACCACAACATAGCAACAAGTACACATTAACTTATAGTACACTAGAACATATGGTACCGGGACCTACTAAGGAGGAAAGATAAAGCAGTAACAGTGTTCTATCCCCTTACACCCTCGCAGCATCTCGGTGCCGGCAGCTCCTGCGGCCGAGAGATCACGTGTACCCGCTCAATAAGGTAATGAAATTCACCTTTCTCCATGCCTATAGGAGTGGAGAGAGGTGAATATTCATTACTTGTCACGACGTATAACAGATATATTCAAAGATAGCAACCTATATCTAATGTGACATAATTCTAAATTTCATATAATAGAGAAAATCAACATGTATACATAGTATCTGCCAGCAATGTCTTACCTGACATAATATCCTATGTATTGTGGGTCAATACTGTGTACGTGTCACGCTGTCTCTGGATAGAGGTGGACCGGGGTCTATGCTGACCCTGAACTGGGGTCCTGACTAGTCCCTCTACCTGGAGGTACTGTTAATGGTACAGAGGTCCAGGCCGCCAGCGTAACCCTGTCTCCTGTAGATCCCTGACCACTGTAATCTAGTCCTGAGAAGGACCCTGATTACCACCACAGGGAATGGGCAGGTCACAGCTTACACACAGTCTTAGACAAACGAGACAGACAAGGGGTAAAGAAAACACAGCCTTGCATACAACACTTCCACTACAGAGGAACACAAAAGGTTAAGGAGATAAACAATAAGCGAGGAGAGGAAAAACCACAACAGGCACTCTTAGCTTAAGTCTTCTCAGAAACGATCCGCTCTGCTGGTCTGAATGAATGCTTTCACCGGCAACTTCCCCAGCAGACCAGCAGGTATATGAAGCAAGCTAATTAACAAAACATCAATCGCAGCTGGGCGAGGCTGGTAAGCCCAGCACCGAGAGAGAAAGAATTAACTCCCTCAGTGCCGAAAAACACCCAGCACCAGAAACTCAGCTGTGCGAAGTCAGGGTGTGCAATCACGACGATCTCCACCGCGACACACCCGTGACAGTACCCCCCCTTCTACAAGGGGCCTCTGGACCCTCAGGGCCTGGTCTATCTGGGTGAGTAGTGTGGAAGGCCCGAACCAAACGGTCTGCGTTAATATCCGACGCAGAAACCCACATCCTCTCCTCAGGACCATACCCCTCCAATGAACAAGGTACTGAAGGGACCGGCGATTCAGACGTGAGTCAATGATCTTCGATACCTGAAACTCCAAATTACCATTGACCACCACAGGAGGAGGAGGTAGAGGTGACGGTATAACTGGTGCCACGTACCTCTTAAGCAACGATTTGTGGAACACATTGTGGATTTTAAATGTAGGAGGGAGGTCAAGACGGAAAGCCACCGGATTAACTATTGAACTGATCCTGTATGGCCCGATGAATCTGGGACCGAGTTTCCAGGAGGGAACCTTAAGTTTTATATTCTTGGTAGACAACCATACCAAATCGTTCACACTTAGGTCCGGACCAGACACTCTCCTCCTATCAGCCATACGTTTGTATCGGTTCCCCATAGTGCTCAGATTATTAAGCACTCCTCTCCACACTGAAGCAAGTGACGATGAAAATCGTTCCTCCTCAGGAACCCCAGAAGAGCCCCCCCATTGAAAGTACAAAACTGGGGGTGAAAACCATATGCCCCAAAAAACGGGGACTTACCAGTGGACTCGCTCCGCCTATTGTTAAGAGCGAACTCTGCCAGAGGCAAGAAAGAAGACCAGTCCTCTTGGTTCTCTGAGACAAAACACCGGAGATATGTCTCTAAGCTCTGATTCAGACGCTCTGTCTGACCATTGGTCTGCGGATGAAAAGCCGAAGAAAATGACAACTGCATCCCCGACGAGAACAAAATGCCTTCCAGAATTTGGGCACAAACTGAGACCCCGATCCGACACCACATCGGAAGGCAACCCGTGAAGTCTCACAATCTCCCCAATGAACACCTGCGCCAGAGTTTTAGCATTAGGAAGAGCAGGAAGAGCAATAAAATGTGCCATTTTGCTGAACCTGTCAACTACAACTAGTATGACAGTTTTACCTGAAGACGGAGGAAGGTCCGTAATGAAGTCCATAGACAGATGGGTCCATGGACGCTCCGGGATTTTCAACGGTAAAAGGGCCCCAGACGGATGGGTATGTGGGGGTCTTAGAGCGCGCACATACCCCAGAGGACGCGACAAAAGTTACCACCTCTTTATTTAAGTTAGGCCACCAAAACCGGCGAGAAACGAGATCTACAGTTGCTTTACTCCCTGGGTGTCCTGCCAAAGCAGAATTATGATGTGCCTCGATAACCTTTTGTCTTAACTGATCTGGAACAAACAGTTTCCCTGGAGGTCCTACAGGGGCGTCCCCCTGAGCCTCCAATACCTCCTCCTCAAGCTCAGAGCATACAGCCGACACAACTCCCTCCTGAAGAATAGGAACCGGGTCATCCGTCTTCCCGGCCCCCGGGAAACTACGAGATAAGGCATCAGCCTTTACATTTTTTGACCCAGGACGATATGTGACGACAAAATTAAACCTGGTAAAAAACAACGACGATCTAGCTTGTCTGGAATTCAGACGTTTTGCAGACTCTAAATACAGCAGGTTCTTGTGATCAGTAATGACGGTGACCGGGTGGACTGCCCCCTCCAAAAAGTGACGCCACTCTTTAAAAGCCAACTTAATGGCCAAGAGTTCCCTATTGCCGACATCATAATTCCTCTCGGCGGACGACAATTTTTTAGAGAAGAAAGCGCACGGATGCCATTTACCAGGGGACGGACCTTGAGATAATACCGCACCCACTCCTACGCCAGATGCGTCTACCTCCACAATGAACGGTTGTGATGCATCAGGTTGGATGAGTATGGGTGCTGAAGCAAAACATTTTTTCAAGGAGGAAAATGCTTGACAAGCTTTGTCAGACCACCTAGCAAAATCCGTCCCTTTTTTTGTCATGTCAGTGAGAGGTTGGACAACAGATGAGAAATTACGAATAAATTTCCGGTAGTAGTTAGCAAACCCCAGGAAACGCTGCAGTGCTTTAAGATCCTCTGGCCGATCCCATTCAAGCACAGCCTTCACTTTCCCAGGGTCCATACGGAAACCGGAGGCTGACACCAAGAATCCTAAAAACTGAAGTTCTTGTACAGCGAATACACACTTCTCCCATTTGGCGTACAGTTTATTATCTCGCAAGATCTGCAACACTTGTCCACATGCTCCTGATGAGACACAAGATCCGGCGAGTAAATTAAGATGTCATCTAGATAAATGACAACAAACTGTCCCACTAGGTGGCGAAAGATGTCATTAACAAAATGTTGAAACACCGCCGGGGCAGTAGTCAGACCGAAAGGCATGACAAGGTTCTCATAATGTCCCTCCGGAGTGTTAAACGCCGTCTTCCACTCATCCCCCTCCTTTATCCTAATCAGATTATACGCCCCCTGAGATCCAACTTAGAGAACCATTTGGTGCCCACAATCTGATTGAAGAGATCAGGAATAAGTGGGAGCGGATACGGATCTCGGACCGTAATCCGATTAAGCTCACGGAAATCCAGGCAAGGGCGTAGGCCTCCATCTTTTTTCTTCACAAAGAAGAACCCCGCGGCCACTGGGGAAGATGAAGGTCTAATATGCCCCTTGGCCAGACTTTCCGAAATGTAATCCTTCATAGCTTGCCTCTCAGGACCAGAAAGGTTATATAACCTAGATTTTGGTAACTTAGCATCAGGAAGCAATTTTATAGCACAGTCATATGCGCGATGAGGAGGTAATTCTTGACACCCTTCCTCTGAAAACACATCCTCAAAGTCCTCCAGAAAAGGAGGTAAAGTTCTAGGCATGACCGTACCGATGACCGTGTTCATGCAGTTACTATTGCAAAATTCACCCCACTGGCTTATCTCTCTGGATTGCCAATTAATAACTGGGTTATGTTTAGTTAACCAAGGAAGTCCCAACACAATAGGAGTGGGAAGGCCCTCCAACACATAACAAGACAATAGTTCTTTATGTATTGCCCCCACTCGAAGGTCTATGTTATGCGCGGCTTGCACAAAGCTACCTTGACCGAGAGGCCTGGCGTCAATAGAGAATATAGGGATAGGTTTGGCCAATACACTCAGTTGCATACCTTGCACCTGGGCAAACCGAGCGTCCACCAGATTAGCCGCGGCCCCACTATCCAGAAGAACAGAAATCCTTTCAGTTCTCGTACCTACCACCACCTCCGCTGGTACGAGAAACTGAGACGGACTTGGGGACGAAATACATACTCCCAGATTGTCGTCCACCACACAACCTGGGATTAATAGTTTTCCGGCGACTTCTTGCTCAGTACAGTACGGGATGGACACCCTCAATAAAATGTCCCTCTCTCCCGCAGAAGAAACACCTTCTTGTTTTGCGGCGCACCGCCGATCCCCTCCCTCGAAATGATGTCCCTCCCAACTGCATAGGTTCCTCGGAACAAACCAGGGGAACCTCAATATTAGGGACTTTAGAAGGAGGTGGAGTCATCACAGGGGGCGGAGTTACCCCACACCTCTCCCGAAGCCGTCTATCAATGCGAATAGCAAGAGCCATAGCGGCCTCCAGTTACGGGGGGAGAATCATACTGAGCCAACATATCTTTTAATTTGTCAGATAAACCTTGACAAAACTGGCTCTTAAGAGCCGGGTCATTCCACTGAGTATCCGTGGCCCACCTCGGAACTCTGAAGAAAATTCCTCCGCCGGACGATCTCCCTGCTGTATCCTACGTAGCTTCATTTCAGCAAGGGAGACCCGATCCGGGTCATCATATACCAGACCCAGGGCTGTAAAAAATCGGTCCACTGACTGGAGAGCCGGGGAGCCCGGGGGGAGAGAGAACGCCCAGGATTGAGGGTCCCCTTGTAAGAGTGAGATGACAATTCCCACCCTCTGATCCTCACTCCCCGACGACTGCGGCCGCAGCCGAAAATACAATTTACATGCTTCCCGGAAAGTAAAAAACTTGTCCCGCCCACCAGTGAACCTGTCCGGGAGAGCTACTTTAGGTTCAAATCTGGTTTGCTCCCGGGGGTACAAAACCTTGGATTTAACATCCGTCAGCTCCATGGACAAACTCTGCAACTGCTGAGCTAAATGGGCTACTGGATCCATGGTGGCTGGGTAGAATTTTTAGAGTGGCCGGTGAAAATGTCACGACGTATAACAGATATATTCAAAGATAGCAACCTATATCTAATGTGACATAATTCTAAATTTCATATAATAGAGAAAATCAACATGTATACATAGTATCTGCCAGCAATGTCTTACCTGACATAATATCCTATGTATTGTGGGTCAATACTGTGTACGTGTCACGCTGTCTCTGGATAGAGGTGGACCGGGGTCTATGCTGACCCTGAACTGGGGTCCTGACTAGTCCCTCTACTTGGAGGTACTGTTAATGGTACAGAGGTCCAGGCCGCCAGCGTAACCCTGTCTCCTGTAGATCCCTGACCACTGTAATCTAGTCCTGAGAAGGACCCTGATTACCACCACAGGGAATGGGCAGGTCACAGCTTACACACAGTCTTAGACAAACGAAACAGACAAGGGGTAAAGAAAACACAGCCTTGCATACAACACTTCAACTACAGAGGAACACAAAAGGTTAAGGAGATAAACAATAAGCGAGGAGAGGAAAAACCACAACAGGCACTCTTAGCTTAAGTCTTCTCAGAAACGATCCGCTCTGCTGGTCTGAATGAATGCTTTCACCGGCAACTTCCCAGCAGACCAGCAGGTATATGAAGCAAGCTAATTAACAAAACATCAATCGCAGCTGGGCGAGGCTGGTAAGCCCAGCACCGAGAGAGAAAGAATTAACTCCCTCAGTGCCGAAAAACACCCAGCACCAGAAACTCAGCTGTGTGAAGTCAGGGTGTGCAATCGCGACGATCTCCGCCGCGACACACCCGTGACATTACTTTAGTGAGCCGGCACACATGCTAGCCGAGCAGCGGCTTTGAAGCTGCTGACACCGTGCACTAGCTATAAGAGAAATGAATGTTCATTACAAGTGCAGAGAATACTCATGCTCCCCCTTCCCCACATTCTTCTGGGACGATGACTTGTGTATAAGCCGAGGGGGGCATTTTCAGTACAAAAAAATGTGCTGAAAAATTCGGCTTATACATAAGTATATACAGTAGATAAAAATCCAAGGGGGTGAATACATTTGCAAACCACTGTATCGTGCCCTACTCTCACATACACAGGAACTCCTGTTCGGCCAAGCGCTACTGTGTTCTATATGAGATAGATTCCAGAAGAAATCTCCGGCGGCAGCTTATCTCTTAGAAAACAAAAAGTTAGGCAGTCTGAAATCGGAAGTTGAATCTTCCCAACATTATGTTCAGGGGGCCCCCATGCACATTAGACTATGAGTCAAAGCCGTTGACATTGGTGGGTAGGCAGACTGAAGAGCAATGTGTAAGAAGGCTTAAGGCTAAATGCTTCCATAATAGAGTGAAGGAACCATGTGGTGACACTGGGGTGGCCATGGCTCTTTAGTATTGAACAGCTTTATACGGGCTCTTCACACGTGGCTTACATTATACCCAACATGTTTATAATTTTACAATTTCTAAATGACAATTTGTCATTAGAGTCACCGGACTCCAGAGCTTATTCTAGACACTGTGTCCATTTTATGACAAATTGCAATATGAATGGCATTTACCTGGAGTCATGCACCATCCTACCATGAAAATATATTGCACACGTCTCTCAAATAAGAAAAAGTGGTTTATATTCTGCCAAAATGGGATTGTTAATATTTTTGAGAAATCCCTGTGAAGAAAATTAAACTAATCTACAAGCTCAGAGCAGTGAGAATTGTATGGTGTACTGGAACGTACATAGGCTACAGGTAGCCATGTTTTTGCCGTACAGCTGAAGGACATTGGGCAGCAAACTGCATAAAAGGTATACTGCTAAGGCCGTGTTTACACCTGTTATTGATTTCTGCATAATACGGATGCATTACGTTACCCATTGATAATAATCTGGTTTCCTGTGTGTTGATCATTTTAGCAGAAAAATATTATCATGCCATTACGTCTACAGTATATCTTGTTATCAGTTACTGGTAAAAACCGGGCCTCTACCGTGTGCCAAAAACAGGATATACACAGCATAACGAATACTTATTTAGATCTTTTTGAAGGTGACAAATTCAGAATGAATGTAAGATTGTAAACAGTGTTGTTAATATTGTTTTTCTGCAAAGTAGACAATCTTTTTTTTCCTATTCAGTAGGACACCTCAAAAAGCAATGGCTGTCTACGGAGGGTAGATGACTTCAACCATGCAGTCTCAGGCCACTGTCGGGTACGTAAGAAAGTGGTCATAAGCATAGTACGCACTATCCTAAGCATGACTGAAAGCAAAATAAAGTCAGAAGTAAACTTTGGATAGAGAAAACTATAAAGAGAAGCATGGCCATTTACCTCTCTAAAGTTGTTATGAATGTTGGAAAAGTCAACTTGTAATATGTTCCCCACAAAAGGTACGGAAGGTGGGCCCGGAGGGTACTGATCCCACCTCTTCCGGCGCTTCATGAAGTCCAGAAACAGTAGAGAGACGGCCAGGATTACACCCAAGGAGAAAAACATTAGAAAATAACCCAAGGATATACGAGCAGAACTTGAGCAGCTGCATTACTACGAGTCGGAGGCGGCCACCAGCAGGAGTCACTTCCAAGCTCTTGCTATATACAGTCACAGCCCTCGCCCGTTCCCCCCCAGTCTACGGTGTTCATTCACAGGCCAACAACAAGCAGCTCTCATTTGCTGCACATAAAGCAGGGCCGTTTGCCAGCTTCACTTCCGTCCTAATCTTTAAAGCGGCAAAATCCTTTTTAATAACGAGAATGAGGAACATTATATAAAGCAGCTTTAAGAGATTCGATGCCAAGGGAAAGACTGCCAGGAGGAGCGGCTGCTCGTCAGAGGGAGCAAATCACAAAAAGTCCATAATCCACTACAGAAAGACTTCCGGCATAGAATATTTCTCTGTCCTATTAAGTAGCAGTTATAAAACACTAAGGGCTCATTCAGACGGCAATTTTTTTTTAAAAAAAAAATAGAAAAATGGATCGAGTTTCATCAAGTTTTCATCGGCGTTTGGCCAGATTTTCATAAGTTTTTTCACTGATGAAGAAAATAAATTTTCTCTACCTTCTCCTATCTATCACTCGGGGGAAAAAAAGGACAGCACACAGATGGCATATGACTGCGGTCAGATTTTTTCGCTGACCATAGACTTGCGTTGCTAATTTTGATCTGACACTAGAATCGATATTGGACAGGTTTCTGTCATTTTGCATGGACCACTCAGTCAGAGAAAAATTCTGAATTGTGAGCAGCCCCATAGACTGTCATAGCTACAAACGATATCTGTGAAAAATACCGCTAGCACTTGTACATGAAAAACTGACGTGTGAGGCCCCATTCAGACGTTCGGCTTTTATTTGGTACGAAAAAAAGGACCAATTATTTTGATTAGACTTATTATTATTATTATTATTTATTATTATTTTGATCAGAGTGTCATCAGTATTTCTCATACATGGAGAAAAAAAAAAAGTTTCTCCACCCTCTCCATTCTGACAGCACGTGAATATTGGACTACGCTCGGATGTTATACGAGTCCAATCTGATTTTTTCACGGACCCTTAAAGTTCCAAAGAGGATTTTGATCTGACCCTTGGATGAAATTCGGATGTCTCTGCGATGTTCCACGAACTGCTCCATCCATGAAAAATCACTGACGTGTGAATGGCTCCATAGATTATCACAGGTACGAGTGCTGTCCATGGAAACACAGGTAGCATTCGTACAGGAAAAATGGACGTCTAAAGATGCCTGGATTTTTGGTATTATTTTCTTCTTCTGGTTCAAATTAACCAAAATTCTAGTACTCGTGTCACGGTCGACATCTATTAAGGGTTTTAGACCACGACGAGTATTTGGTGAGTCTTTGACGCTTTGTATTTTCGCTGCACATAAAACGCAGCCCTGCTATGTATAAACGTCGGCTTTCACGGGAGGATTGTAATGACAGACATAGGGGGTCTTCAGCAGACACAGGGGGTCTTCACATCACAGGCAAGCTAATAGGAGCATAGAACGACGCGCGCCTCGGTCAGCACTGGTTAACTTTCGCTATCAGAGATTGACTGCAGGATTTAACAGGTGAAAAGTCATGGCAGAGCTCCATTAAACCTGGGGCTGTTAGAGGCGCCTGATGGCTGATTTAAGCAGCCGTCATGTGTGGGGAAAGATGCAGTGTCCGTGTGCGAGCTTGCATCAAAGTTAAGGAGTTGGCATATGACGTTAGTTTACAACATATGTCGTGAAGGGGTTAGTATCCGCAAAATGTCAATTTCACTAACAGTAAATGTGCACGTTATCTACGGGTTTTCCCCCATAGATTGGAATGAAATGAGGAAAATATGCAGGTAACAAACGTATATGTGTTTTTAGAAAAATATTTAGACTTGAGAGTCCTCAGTGGTTGATACCTTTTAATGGCTAACTGAAAAGATGGTAACAAATTGCAAGCTTTCCAGACTACTCCGGTCTCTTCATCAGGCAAAGACTAAAACAAAAACTGAAGAATCACATATTTGGTATCAACCACTGAGGACTCTCAAGTCTAAATATTTTTCTATCTACTGGCTAACACGGTGCAAAGATACACATCTTTCCTATATGTGTTTTTAGTACTTTTCTGCACTGTAAACGCGCAAAAAATGCATGTAAACTGCACATCACTGTAACAATAAAGTTTTATCAAGGCCAAATATCAGGAAGGATCCAAAACAAAGCCGTTTTATTTAAAAAATGAAGGAATAAAAAATAGACAAAAACCACAGCAGAAAAAAAACGATAAACAGGCATGAAAAAAAAACCCACACTGAATAATGCAATTAAAAAATTGCAGGAACCTCATTTAGCTAATGTGGTGAAAATCAGCATTGTAAAAAATGCAGTAAATACTCATCATGAGAACTTAGCCTCATAGGACACAATTCATCGGAGCGATTACACCAGAATTCTGGAATAAACTGTTTTGAAAAGTTGCAATATTTTAGTTCAAGGTGAGGTTGCAAAAAAATGTTGAGACTTTTGGCGCTTTCCCACTAGTTTCGCCAAACTCGTCCAAAAAGGGGCGAGACGAGAATGAAACTAGAGTTTCACGGCGACCTGCGGCATTCCTTACACCACAAATCTTTGGCGGCAGGAAGATTTGCAGCGAATGAATCTGGGGCGTCTGACCCAACACACAATCAAGAGCAGCATGAACATCGCCTGTCCTAATGAATCCGGGAAAGGGAGTGTGACTAAGCAGGTTTGTAAATGACACCAATTTTATGAAATATGTTCTCCTGGGTTTTTACTCCAAAAAAGTTCTCAGACAGATGACGAAACAACATACATTTGGCCCTTGGTGAATGGTCGCCCATAGAGGTGTTACAGTATATATCAGGAAGACAAACTGTAGGAAAGTGCACAGATGCCTTGTGCCCCCAGCCTTAGGGCCCCATCTCACATAGCGACACACCAGCGATCCCAACAACGATCAGAATCGCTGGTGTGTCGCTACATGATCGCTGCTGAGCTGCCAAACATGCAGCAATCAGGACAGCGTCACTGCGGGTAACGTCGCCTAGTAACCCGCAGTGTACCTTGGATACCAGTGCACTGATGCAGGGAGCTGGTATCCAACGTACACGTCGGGTTTCCAGGCACAGCCCCGCGCCTGGAAACCCGATGTTTACCTTGGTTACCAGCTGATCGCTGGTCTCCTGCCTGCCACACAAAGCGATGCGTGCCTGTCAGCGGGAGACCAGCGATCAAAAAAAGTCCAGGCATTTCTGACACGACCAGCGATTCACAGCAGGGGCCTGATCGCTGGTACGTGTCAGACATAGCGAGATCGCTGCTGAGATCACTGTTTAGCAGCAATCTCGCTATGTGAGACAGGGCCTTTATTCTGGTGAAGCTTTGTGATTCATCTCATGCTTTGTAATGAGTGTCTAATCTAAGTTTATGCTGTCTGAAGGTCAATTTACACTGCGATCTGAAAGATTAAAAACAAAATGTTTGCCAGTTGGCGCTCATTTATTGTCAGTTTACAAGGCCAGCCCTGCTCCTGATGTGCAACCAATGTAATAGATTGCTCAGTATCTATGGGTAAGGGGGTGACAGAGACCGTCGTGTTCCTGCCCCTGAAGGCAACAAGCGCGTCATGTGAATAGCGTCATGCATTTTTATACATGTAATGTGAAGCGTTAACTATGTTATGCGGTTTTTAGTAATGTAACTAATGTATAATGTTATAGGTAATGATGCTGCTTTAGGGGTACTGCAAAGGTAATGCCTAACGTAACTTGGCTGAGGTATAGGGAAAGTATAGAATATAGGTTAGTAGTTAGGTAGTAACGGTAGGAACATTATGGCAGGATACAGTTAAATGTTTGGGACTAGCCCATATTGGGAAGTGGCTAGGGCAAGTAAAAAGGGAACCAATTTCTGGTTTAGTTAATGAGAGTTAGGCCGGGATCACACATGCGAGGAAATCGCCCGACACTCGCATGTGAAATCCCAGCTCTGGCACCGGCACTCGGGAGTGGAGTGCGCGGCTGCATGTAGTTCTATGCAGCCGCGCTCTCCACTCCCGAATGCCGGCGCCAGAGCTGGGATTTCACATGCGAGTATCGGGCGATTTCCTCGCATGTGTGATCCCGGCCTTAGTGAAAGTGTTCATTGGAGGCAAAGTCAAGTTCCAGTGGCAGTGGGTTGAAAGCACGTGGCGATAAAATGTTCTGGCTATATGAAGTAGTACAAAATTTCCTGCAATGTCTGGAAAGCAAGGCTCAAGTCAGGGCTATGTGGGGCTAAAACCCTTCATTAACGTGTAACCCACCCTCGGGGGCTAAGGGATTAAAGTGAATCTGTCTGTAGGATCAGCTCTCCTAAGCTGTCTATATGGGAATGTAAGTCATAGGAAGCTGAATAAATTAATACTTTGATATCTGCAATCCAATGTTTTATTCAGGAGAAATCCACATTTTTCTTATATATACATGAGCTGTTAACATCTAAGGGCCGAACACTGATCTCACCGAGAATCTGCCTCCGGAGATTATTTTACATGAAAAAAGGCGTTGCCTGTGACACATAGATCAAGAGAGAAGACTGTCAGTCATTACTTGTCTCGTACTGGTAACGCCCTATTTACTTTAATATAATCTCTGGAGGCAGATTCTCTGTGAGATCTGTGTCCAGCCCATAGATCTTAACAGCTCATATACACATAAGAAAAACGTTGGTTTCTCTGGAATAAGACATCGGATCGGAGATATCAAGGTGTCCCGTTATTCAGTTTCCTATGACCTACAGGCCCATATAGACGGCTTAGAAGGTGTGATACTGCTGACAGATGCCCTTTAATATTTGTTAAAGATCAAATAGACAATATACTCAAATTATTAGGGGTTTATGGCATTTGCACCCACCAAAGCCTCTCCCACACACAATAAAAACCACTACACATAGACCAGTATTACCATACAGCGGATTCGCTTAAATCCCATTTTTCAGAGCTTCAGATGGATGCACAGACGGAGCCACTGACGTGTACCAAAATGGTGGTGTGAACTTTACCTTAAGGGTATGTTTCCACGATCAGGAAACATTTCGGATTAGCTGCGTGTTTGACGCTGTGCATTGGCGCAGCGTCAAACACGCAGCGTCCAGATGTTACAGCATAGTGGAGGGGATTTCAAGAAATCCCGTCTCCACTATGCGTAAAAATACGCAGGCGGAAGACCTGCGTTTTCGGACATGCAGCGCGACTTTTTAGACCGCAGCATGTCCTAGCGTCTTGCGGAGTCGCTGCGTCGCCGCAACGAAAATAACACAGGGCTATGCAGCCCTGCGTTCTTTCCGAATGTGTTCCGGAGGTGTCCTGAACACATCCGGAAAGAGCGCGGGTCAGAAAGGGGGCGGGGCTTTGGGCGGTGTGGAATTTCCGCTCCGTCCAAAGCGCTGTGGTTCCAGACCGTGGAACCACAGCCTCAGAACGCTCGTTTCACAAACATTCAGTGTAAACCGGCTGCCGACCATCCGATGATTGAGCAAAATGTTCAATTATTGGGTGAAATGATCTTTTGTGCAGCACAAAAAAAAAAACACGTTCTCAACAGCGCATCATCTTATGTAAGCAGGACTCACACTGCTGAGAATCGTTGCAGCCTATGCACAGTGAACAAACTACTACAGATCACAGTGCACATTGTTACGTGCGGTAAGCCTGTGAAAACAGTCCATTAAATGACCGCAGATCTGCAAATATTTTCAGATTGGCGGACGTTTAGTGCCACCAATTGAGCCATGTCATCGAAGCTTAAATGTCACCATTTGTGTACTGTTTAGCATCTATACCGGTTCTTCATGTCTCTATAGAAATCCAATAAAAATTATAATTTTACAGTCTGTATTCACACTTGTGCTTTGAACCAGGAGGAAGGGTTAAAACTATTTCGTACAGAACATCCAAAGATGAAAAAGTCACTAAATCCCTGGGATGTTTTTTATATTCATGTGCTATATTAATTATAAGCCGATCTTTGGGGGTCTGGGTATTGATATATCCCACTAATAGCTTAAAATATCCCCGCAACGTGCACACCTCACACAGAGTAGAGTACGGATAGAAAACATAAGAAAACACATCTCTCAAATAAGTAAAATGTACGTATATCTTACCAAAATTGGACCTTTAATATTTTTGGTAAATTCCTAATAAAACTAAATTTACATGCTGAATACGGTGATAATTGTATGGCATCGCATGCAACAGATCAGTCTACCTCAGGTCCGGGTGGAATATTTACCTGGCATCAGATTCATTATTATATTCTAGTCCTACAGCTGCACTGACTGCGTCAATTTATTCCCTCTCTAATTGAATATATACAGTCATGGCCAAAAGTTTTGAGAATGACACAAATATTAATTTTTACAAAGTCTACTGCTTCACTTTTTCTAATGGCAATTTGCATATACTCCAGAATGTTATAAAGAGTGATCAGCTTAACAGCAATTACTTGCAAAGTCAATATTTGGCTAGAAAATGAACTTTATCCCCCAAAACACATTTCAACATCATTGCAGCCCTGCCTTAAAAGGACCAGCTAACCTCTTTTCAGTGATTGCTCCATTAATACAGGTGTGGGTGTTGATGAGGACATTGCTGGAGATCAATATGTCATGATTAAGTAAGACTGACACCACTGGACACTTTAAAAGGAGGCTGGTGCTTGGCATCATTGTTTCCCTTCTGTTAACCATGGTTATCTCTAAAGAAACACGTGCAGTCATCATTGCAATGCACAAAAATGGCCTAACAGGGAAGAGTATCGCAGCTAGAAAGATTGCACCTCAGTCAACAATCTATCGCATCATCAAGAACTTCGAGGAGAGAGGTTCCATTGTTGCCAAAAAGGCTTCAGGGCGCCAAGAAAGACCAGCAAGCGCCAGGACCATCTCTTAAAAGTGTTTCAGCTGCGGGATCGGGCTACTAGCAGTGCAGAGCTTGCTCAGGAATGGCAGCAGGCAGGTGAGTGCATCTGCACGCACTGTGAGGCAGAGACTCTTGGAGCAAGGACTGGTCTCAAGGAGGGCAGCAAAGAAGCCACTTCTCTCCAGAAAAAATATCATGGACAGACTGATATTCTGCAAAAGGTACAGGCAGTGGACTGCTGAGAACTGGGGTAAAGTTATTTTCTCTGATGAATCCCCTTTTCGATTGTTTGGGACATCAGGAAAACACCTCATTCGAAGAAGACAAGGTGAGCGCTACCACGTCTTGTCTCATGCCAACTGTTAAGCATCCTGAAACCATTCATGTGTGGGGTTGCTTCTCAGCCAAGGGAATCGGCTCTCTCACAGTCTTGCCTAAAAACACAGCCATGAATAAAGAATGGTACCAGAATGTCCTCCAAGAGCAACTTCTCCCAACCCTCCAAGAGCAGTTTGGCGATCAACAATGCCTTTTCCAGCATGATGGAGCACCTTGCCATAAAGCAAAGGTGATAACTAAATGGCTCAGGGAACAAAACATAGAGATTTTGGGTCCATGGCCTGGAAACTCCCCAGATCTTAATCCCATTGAGAACTTGTGGTCAATCATCAAGAGACGGGTGGACAAACAAAAACCTAAAAATTCTGACAAAATGAAAGCATTGATTGTGCAAGAATGGACTGCTATCAGTCAGGATTTGGTCCAGAAGTTGATTGAGAGCATGCCAGGGAGAATTGCAGAGGTCCTGAAGAAGAAGGGTCAACACTGCAAATATTGACTTGCTGCATTAACTCATTCTGTCAATATAAGCTTTTGTTACTCATATGTTTGCAATTATTATATTTCTGTCTGTGATAAAAACATCTGTCAAACACACATAAAAACCAGAGGGCAGCAGATCATGTGAAAATATAATATTTGTGTCATTCTCAAAACTTTTGGCCATGACTGTAGGTTAATTGTGGAAGGGCCAAATGGATTCATGTCTGAAAATGCACGGTCCACTGGCCTCAGCAGTATATGTACTATGTCTTTGATGCGGGTTGTGAGCTTGTATATTTTGGGCAAAATATCAACCAATAACTCATAAATATAAATATACAGTACAGACCAAAAGTTTGGACACACCTCCTCATTTAAAGATTTTTCTGTATTTTCAGGACTATGAAAATTGTACATTCACACTGAAGGCATCAAAACTATGAATTAACACATGTGAAATTATATACTTAACAAAAAAGTGTGAAACAACTGAAATTATGTCTTATATTCTAGGTTCTTCAAAGTAGCCACCTTTTGCTTTGATGACTGCTTTGCACACACTTGGCATTCCCTTGATGAGCTTCAAGAGGTAGTCACCGGGAATGGTTTTCACTTCACAGGTCTGCCCTGTCAGGTTTAATAAGTGGGATTTCTGGCCTTATAAATGGGGTTGGGACCATCAGTTGTGTTGTGCAGAAGTCTGGTGGATACACAGCTGATAGTCCTACTGAATAGACTGTTAGAATTTGTATTATGGCAAGAAAAAAGCAGCAAAGTAAAGAAAAACGACTGTCCATCATTACTTTAGGAAATGAAGGTCAGTCAGTCTGAAAAATTGGGAAAACTTTGAAAGTGTCCCCAAGTGCAGTTGCAAAAACCATCAAGAGCTACAAAGAAACTGGCTCACATGAGGACCACCCCAGGAAAGGAAGACCAAGAGCCACCTCTGCTTCTGAGGACAAGTTTATCCGAGTCACCAGCCTCAGAAATCGCAGGTTTACAACAGCTCAGATTATAGAGACCAGGTCAATGCCACACAGAGTTCTAGCAGCAGACAGATCTCTACAACAACTGTTAAGAGGAGACTTTGTGCAGCAGGCCTTCATGGTAAAATAGCAGCTAGGAAACCACTGCTAAGGACAGGCAGCAAGCAGAAGAGACTTGTTTGGGCAAAAGAACACAAGGAATGGACATTAGACCAGTGGAAATCTGTGCTTTGGTCTGATGAGTCCAAATTTGAGATTTTTGGTTCCAACCACCGTGTCTTTGTGCGACGCAGAGGTGAACAGATGGACTCTACATGCCTAGTTCCCACCGTGAAGCATGGAGGAGGTGTGATGGTGTGGGGGTGCTTTGCTGGTGACACTGTTGGGGATTTATTCAAAACTGATGGAATACTGAAGCAGCATGGCTACCACAGCATCTTGCAGCGGCATGCTATTCCATCCGGTTTGCGTTTAGTTGGACCATCATTTATTTTTCAACAGGACAATGACCCTAAACACACCTCCAGGCTGTGTAAGGGCTATTTGACCAAGAAGGAGAGTGATGGGGTGATACGCCAGATGACCTGGCCTCCAGTCACCAGGCCTGAACCCAGTCGAGATGGTTTGGGGTGAGCTGGACCGCAGAGTGAAGGCAAAAGGGCCAACAAGTGCTAAGCATCTCTGGGAACTCCTTCAAGACTGTTGGAAGGCCATTTCCGGTGACTAACTCTTGAAGCTCAAGAGAATGCCAAGAGTGTGCAAAGCAGTCATCAAAGCAAAAGGTGGCTACTTTGAAGAACCTAGAATATAAGACATATTTTCAGTTGTTTCACACTTTTTTGTTAAGTATATAATTCCACATGTGTTAATTCATAGTTTTGATACCTTCAGTGTGAATGTACAATTTTCATAGTCATGAAAATACAGAAAAATCTTTAAATGAGGTGTGTCCAAACTTTTGGTCTGTACTGTATATGTATATATATATCTCAATGTTGGCCATGTAAACAGGGATGTCTGTCCTCATGGGGTGCATTTATATAGTGCTGGGCATCCCGCCTAATCTAATAGTATGGGCGTCACTAATAGCCTGTAAGCCAAATACCGTGCACTACATGTGTGACCAGCTCCCTATACAAGCCTTTTATGTGTGCAATTCGAATACTGAGAAATCGCCCCCCCCCCCATCCATGAATTGGTAGATATGCTAGCAGTTTTTTCATCAGTATTTTGCCAGCGTTGCCTCCAACTTTATCAAGGGGGGTTGCATCCTGATAGTGCATTAGTTTTTGTGCTCTATGTTATATTCAGACTCCTGTGAGCGGCCTCTGTGGCCTAAACGTGCTATCATAGCCTGTAGCATATCCAGACAGGCTATCATTGGTTCGCAATTGTAAAGGAAGCTGACAGCAGTGGATCTTGATGATTTCTGTGCCCAGCTACATGCAGTGTAGCGTGGCAGAACATTTCTCAGACAGGTATAAATAACGTCTTGAAAGCAGAGAAGGCGTGTATTTCAGCAGCAGATGAGGAGGAAGGGAGACACACTAGTCATTACTAGTGGGTAGGCAGAGCCCAGATGGGATAGACACCTCAGATTAAAAAGAGTGTTGACCGGCCCCTCCAGCTCGGGCTCCTCCTACTCCAGCTCTCCAGTCTAAAATTTGAGGTCTCAGAGGATAGTCGCTGCTGAAGCAGCTCCTCAGAAGATTTTTTTTATTTTTATCGGACAGAGACTTGGACTCAGGGTCTAGAGGTCTCAGGGGTCTCAGCGCTGCTGGACCCCCACCTCTCCCTTGACGGATCTGTATTACCCTTTATGGTGGTCCCTGCAGAACCCTGCCGGCCCGGGGGGATGAGGGTGGCTTCCCTGCCGGGGACGCAAACCGCGCTTCTGGGGTCACTGCGTTCCCCGCCCTGGGGGGAAGCGATGGGCACAGCGCCACAAATCCCTGGGGGTCCCTGTGGCGCTCGGCTGGGTGAGTACTCTGCATTTTTTGATGTGTATGAGTGCTTCAGCGACTGCTGCGGCAGCCGCTGCTACATGTACATGACTGGTGACTGTGTTTTTTTGTCCGCAGGTGGATGCCTGCAGGACATGGGAACGGGGCAGGAACGGAGAACGGAGGAGTCCCACGCCTTTTTTTGAAGCCGGCAGGGGCGTGGCTTCGCGCTTTCCGGGCAGGAAGCGCTCTGAGCGCGGGATTTCCTCTGCCTCTTCTCTTCCGGCTCTCTCCTTCAGCGCGGCGGCCATTGCTAGCCTCGGGCTCCTCACTCTCCGCTCCTCCCGTACTAACCGAAGAGAACAGCACCGAAGCCAGCTGAGTGAGTCGCTTCTGCCTCTCAGGGCAGAAGCTTAACCCCCTCACCCCCACAGCGCAGGGCACCTTCCTGGGGTACTGCCACACGGAACGCCCGCTAAAGATCACGATAGCGACGCAATTACTGCGATCGTTTTTGTGATCGTTGTAATGTCGCTAGTAACTGCCACACTGGACGATCTCTTTAACGTCGCATAAGCGGTTAGCGATCTCCTTGCAACTTTGGCGGTCATTGCGATGTGCAAGACAGCGCAATATTTTAGCGATCCGTTGGCGTTTTTGTTTAGTGTGGCATACCTTGAGGACTGTACTGTTCTACACCTGCTACCTCATAAGAGGCACCTGGGGCTCGCACACCTTTTACATTAACAGAGGTTGTGGGGAGTCTGTGACATTAACCCCTTCTTAGGCGGTTAACCGTTAATTGGGGGACAGCTGGGGTAGCTCTCTCTTTAAGAGCTTTAACCCTTCAGCGTTCGTTTTCTTCTTTAAGAAACCACACTGTTCTAGTTACTGACAGGTTTAACCTGACATATACGGTGTGAGGACATGTCAGATCAGGGTCCAGGTGGTGCGGACCGTCTCCCAGATCCGCTACAGGATCAGTCTCGCGTATCTGACACACAGACCTCGATGGCGTCAAGCGCAGCAGTCGGAGGTCTCAGTGATGCCAAAATGGAGGCCCTCACTCGTTCTATTGATGGCCTGTCTGACCTTATAGGTTATTGGGTGTCAGCCAGATCTTCTCATGGCAGGAAGCGACAAAGGCCGGTGCCTTCCTTCCCGCGTAGCGACTCGGAGATCTCTGGTATGGAGGGTTCCCCTTCAAGCTCGGATGGAGAGATGTCCGATTCGGATAAGGAGGATCGGCAGGGACACTCTGCCTCTTTTTCAGGCTGTGCAGAAGCTTTTATTGAAGCTATGAGGGAGGCGTTACAGTTGCCGGAGGAGGTAACTAGACGTCCTGGTAAGTCGGCCCGGATGTTTCAGGAGTCGCATAGGTCGCGTTTGACCTTACCATCCCTGGATGAGCTTAATGGGGCAGTGGAGAAGGAGTGTCTGTGTCCGGACAAACGTTTTCAGGGGACACGGCTTTTTGAGACACTGTATCCGTGTGCTACGGAGTTGATTGATAATTGGATTCCTTCTCCTGAAGTGGATGTCCCTTTATCTCAGCTTAGCAAATCTTCATTGCTTCCTGTTAAAGAGAAGGCGAGTTTACAGGACCCGCTGGACAGAAAAACGGAGATGGCGGCAAAATCCATCTACGAGGCCGCAGGTCATGGATTCAGAGCAGTACTAGGGTCCATGTGTGCTTGTAAAGCTTCTCTGAGCTGGTTGGACCGTCTACGGACGGCCTGGCAAAATGGATCCCCGTTATCCGAGGTAGAGGGGCTTCTCGATTTTTTGGAGACTGCAGTCCGATATGGCTATGATGCAGGTCTGGACACTGCGTCACTGCAGTCCAGGACACAATCCTCGGCGGTCACAGTCAGAAGAGCTCTGTGGCTTAGACAGTGGACCGGGGACGCGGTTTCCAAGCAAGGTTTGCTTTCTTTAGCTTACAAGGGTGGTCAGCTGTTTGGATCTGACCTCACGGAGCTGATTGCCAAGGCTAAGGCAAAAGAAACGGCTTTACCGCAGAGAAGAGCTGTGGCTTCTGCGTCTGGCAGGCCTAGTGCCGGTAGTGGTCGGCGGTCCTTTCGGCCCAGGGGACGGTTCGGTCAGCCCTCTTGGGGATCGGGTCGTCCCTCTTTTTCAGGAAAAAAGACCGCTCAGAAATCCCGCACTCCCTGGAAGCAGAGTTTCTGTCACGACAAGCGGGAAGCGGACAAAAAGCCCGCTAAGGCGGACTGACGCCAGGGTCCCACTCGAGGGCTCTCGAGTGGGGGGTCGCCTGATTCAATTCGAATCAACTTGGGTGTCCCGCGTTTCGGACGCCTGGGTGACGCGGGTTGTGTCGGCAGGTTACTTCATAGAGTTTTCTTCTCGACCCCCAGACAGTTTTTGCCAATCTCGCATTCCGTCAGAGCCCGAGCTATTTGTCGCTCTACTACGAGAGGTCGGTTCCCTTCTTCAGAAGGGTGTGGTGGTACCGATTCCACCGGAGGATCGGGGAAGAGGTTTTTATTCCAACCTCTTTGTGGTCCCCAAAAAGGAGGACAAATTTCGCCCCATCCTGGATCTCAAAAGATTGAATCGGCATGTCCACACCAGGAAATTCCGCATGGAGTCGCTTCGCTCCGTTGTGGCAGCCTTGTCACAGAACGACTTTTTGGTGTCAATCGACATTCGCGACGCTTATTTGCACGTTCCAATCGGAAGGACCCACCAACGCTTCCTTCGTTTTGCCATAGGTCAGGACCATTACCAGTTTGTGGCTTTGCCATTCGGGTTGGCCTCAGCGCCCAGAGTTTTTACAAAAATTCTGGTGCCTCTCATGGCGATTCTTCGAAGGCAGGGAGTTACGATTCTTCCCTACCTGGACGACCTTCTGATTGTGGCGTCTTCAAAGGAGGAGGCGGTGACTGCTCGCAATCTATCTCTTCAGCTCCTGGAGGACTTCGGGTGGCTGGTCAATTGGGAGAAGTCGTCTCTGGAACCGTCGCAGTCAATCCTGTTTTTGGGGATGCATTTCGACACGGTACGAGCAGTGGTGTCTCTGCCTCCAGACAAGCAAGCATGTCTTCTTCGACATGTTCAGGTTATGAAATCTTCGACAGCGATGTCACTTCGAAGCTGTATGCGCCTTCTGGGTTTGATGGTGGCGTCCATGGAGGCACTTCCGTTTGCCCAGTTTCATTCCAGGGCCCTCCAAAGGCTCATTCTGAGCCGTTGGGATCGATCGCAGGCTTCGCTGGATTGCAGGGTCATCATCTCCCACAGAGTACGAGAGTCGCTAGGATGGTGGTTACGTCCAGAAGCGTTATCCCTGGGGAAGTCTTTCCTCCCTCTGAAGTGGTCGATCATAACCACCGATGCCAGCCTGACGGGCTGGGGGGGTGTCTGGAACGATCTCTGGATTCAGGGAGTATGGTTGTCGGAAGAGTCTGTCTTGCCGATCAACATCCTGGAATTGAGGGCGATTTTCCTTTGCCTCCAACACTGAACGGTCCCTTTAAGCGGTCTGCCAGTCCGAGTGCAGACAGACAATGCGACGGCGGTCGCATATATCAACCACCAAGGCGGGACAAGGAGTTCCAGGCTCATGGTGGAGGTATCTCGGATCCTGGTATGGGCAGAGACCAGAGTGCCAGCCATCTCTGCGATCCACATTCCGGGAGTTCAGAATATCACGGCGGACTTTCTCAGTCGCGAGAAGATGGATTCCGGAGAATGGAGTCTTCATCCGGAAATTTTTGCACTGCTGTGCTCCCGTTGGGGAACTCCCCAAGTGGATTTGATGGCATCCAGGGTCAATGCCAAGTTACCAACTTTCATGTCCAGGTACAAGGACCCTAAGGCTGTGGCGGTGGATGCTATGGTGGCTCCGTTGGACCATTTCGAGCTAATCTATGTGTTCCCGCCGATATCCTTACTTCCTCTGGTGTTGCGTCGGATCAGGCTGGAGAGAATCCCGGCTATGTTGATAGCCCCAAATTGGCCAAGGAGGACGTGGTTCTCGACACTGGTGTCGCTTCTGGCAGCGCCTCCATTTCCACTTCCTCTTCGCCCGGACCTGTTAACCCAGGGGCCCGTTCATCATCCGGACCTGAAGTCTCTGCGTTTGACGGCGTGGCTCTTGAGACCGAAATTTTGACCCGTCAAGGTTTTTCAGCCGAAGTCATTGCCACTTTGCGAGCTGCCAGAGGTCCGGCTACTACTAGGATTTACCACAAGACTTGGGAAGCCTTCTTTTCGTGGTGTTCGGGTTCTTCAAGGAACCCGAGGATTTTTTCCATTCCCAATTTGTTGGCTTTTCTGCAATTCGGGCTGGACAAGGGTTTGGCAGTTAGCACCCTGAAGGGTCAGGTTTCTGCTCTGTCCTTGCTATTTCGGAAGGCTATCGCCTCGCGTAGGGACGTACGTTCCTTTTTTCGCGGAGTAACACGTCAGTTTCCGCCGCGGAAGGCGCCTGTGTCTCCTTGGCGGCTCAATCTTGTTTTGGAGGCTCTTCAACATGGGCCTTTTGAGCCTATGGACTCTGTTAACCTTTCTTTGCTTTCTTGGAAGGTTGCCTTTCTAGTGGCGGTCACCTCTTTGAGAAGGGTTTCTGAGTTGGCGGCTCTTTCTTGTTCACCCCCTTTCCTGGAGTTTCACCCGGATCGAGTAGTGCTTCGCACACGGGGCGACTTTCTACCTAAGGTTGTGTCGCAATTTCATGTTAACCAGGATATTGTGTTGCCCTCTGTCCGGTGCCGAGGAATGCAAAGGAACGGGCCTTGCACACATTGCATCTGGTGCGGGCTTTGAATATCTATTTGTCTATTACTCAAAGTTTTCGGAAGTCGGACTCTCTGTTTGTGATTCCAGCAGGTCGTCGGCGTGGTCAACGAGCTTCCAAGGACACTATAGCTCGTTGGATTCGGTCGGCCATTTTAGAGGCTTACCGACGTACGGGCGAACCTTGCCCGGTTAAGATTCGAGCTCACTCCAAAAGAGCTGTGGGTTCATCGTGGGCCTTTCATCAAGGGACCTCGGCAGCTCAGCTCTGCCGGGCGGTGACCTGGCGCTCCGTCCACACGTTTACAAAATTTTATAAGGTGGACGTCAGTGCTTCCGCTGATGCGGCCTTAGGACGAAGGGTCCTACAGGCGGCTGCAGTTTAAGGTTTTTTGTTAACTTGTGTTTAGCGCTAGTTGCGCATTTACTTAGGTTGTTGGAATCTGCCTTTTTTTGGTTTTTTCCCACCCTTAATTTTTGGACTGCTTTGGGACGTCCCACTAGTAATGACTAGTGTGTCTCCCTTCCTTCTCATCTGCTGCTGAAAGACGGATTTTGGTAAGAACTTACCTGTAAAATTCTTTTCAGCGAAGGGAGACACAGCTCCCTCCCATGGCAGAAGTGTGTTGTTGTTTTCAGATGCGGCGTGACCCTTCTCTGATAGCGATTATCTGGGCTGAGGTCGGCGCGCTAAGGCTCTTTTCCAGCATCGCCAGCTCATCGCAGTAGTCAGGTTCAGTGAGTAGTACCTGGAACTGTGTGTTTTTTTCCTGTTACATGCATAACCTGTATTCTTGTCTTTTCTCTGAAGTCCTTCAGAAGGGGTTATGTTGCTCCGCTGGTGATATTTGCTCTTCCTTAGCTTGTGTACGACTGGAGAGCTGGAGTAGGAGGAGCCCGAGCTGGAGGGGCCGGTCAACACTCTTTTTAATCTGAGGTGTCTATCCCATCTGGGCTCCGCCTACCCACTAGTAATGACTAGTGTGTCTCCCTTCCTTCCTTCGCTGAAAAGGATTTTACAGGTAAGTTCTTACCAAAATCCGTCTTTTTACGCATGCCATTCATATTCAATATTGAAAATGCTTGTTTTAAAAATGTTGTTTCCGTTTTTTCATTATTTGCATATCATTAACATGTCTATCCTTTAGTGATTTTTATTTTTCCACTTTTTTTGTGTGTTGTAATTTCAATGCTTAATATATGTTCTGATTGAAGACTACCTATGTCCATCAGTGTTACTACTACCCTCAGATAGTGCGGGCCAAGACATTAAAGAGCATCTAAAGGATTTTTCATATTTGAGAGTCACTAATTCCCTGCAGGTAGGTGAGAGAAGGGATCAATGCTCTTAGACCCTCAACTATCGCTCAATAGACCCCAGAACAGTGAGCGGCTCAGCAAACAGGAGTGCAGATCTCCTGTCTGAAAGCGCCCTAAGACCAGAGTGTGGAGTCAATAGAAAGCCGAGACTACAAAGCTTATGCTTTCTTTGAATCTGTACCCCACTCTAAACTCCTGCCTGCTGAGACGCACACTGTTTGGGGTCTATTGAATAATGGGGGGGGGGGGTCTCAGGACCTTTCTACAGGCAATAGATATGCGAGCAAAATAAAGAAAGAAGTAACAGTTCCAAAGTTTAGTTGCTCCCTAAAGTATTTTTTTTACAGATTTACAGTGCAGGGCAAGAGGAAAAAAAATATCGCAATAGGAAAAAAAACAATAGATTACTGGCAAAACGTGTATTTTATTCTACTTAAAATAGAAATAAGTTTTTTTTTTTTCCACACAATTGCAAATAACCTGTAGGTTTATGAATATATTTACCATAACACAGTTTTGCTATTTTTATTATACAATTCATAGATATGTACAAGCTTTAAAAAAGAACAAGAAATGTCCATAATGTTACATTATAGGTTAAAGGCAAAATGAACAATGTCATATAAACAAGCAATGCTTTGGAATTGCTTTTCAGGATATATTAGAGAACTGTGTATCTAGCCGTTATCCAACATGCTGCTGTAAGTAAGGTGCCATAAGTAAGCTTTGAAACTGACACAAATTTTTGTTTTTTCACAAGGTTTGCTGCTTCAATTCTTATAGTGGCAATTTTCACTTACTCTAGATTGTTATGATGAGTGATCAGATGAACTGTAGTCATTCCTTACCATGAAAATTAACTTTAATCACAGAAACCACCGTTCCACAGAATGACCTATAATCTTCTTGATAGCTCAAAAGAAAATGTTAACAAGGGCAAGTAATCAAAATGGCAAACAAAAGTACAGAAATTGCGATAAGCTCCAAGCACTGGTTACGCGAAGGATGTGCTGCCATCATTCAGGATTTGACCTAAGGGTCAACATTGTAAATAGAAACTTGATGTATCTGTTAAAAGGGTAAAAACTTATGAAATGCTTAAATTAGACTTTAGCAACCACAGAAACCACTGATCAAACGATGAAAAAACACAGAAGCAGCAAACTTTGTGAAAACCAAAATGTGAGTCAAACCCTTTGGCCTTGACCATCTTCTTCCATACAGTCTTCAGCTATGTCTCCCAACTACACATGGACACTCAGCTTGGTCCGGTGTTCACGCTCTCTCTCTTTGGGGAGGGTGTAGAACGCTTTTGAGCCTAACGTACAGGAGGATTGAGAGTCTGAATTCAACATGCGAGATGTTCATCTCCCCCGACATCACATTAGATGAGAAGGATTGGTGGATTCTAATCAATGGCCAGTTTTAGACTAAAGCTATTTTTGATGGACTACAATAATCAGCAGGTATTGTAAATGTTGTCTATGTAACAGGTCTATAGGCCTCAAAGCACAATAATACATGATAGTTACAAGGACCAAGGCTATACCATCAGCTAACATACATATTGCTTCCACTGACACAACATGGCAATATAGGCTTTGGATTGGTAACAACCGTGGTTTCATCTCTACCTTGACCTAATCCATACCACTAGCAGCATTCTATGTTCTTTCCAAAGCTGAAGAACAAGAAGTCCCGACATGTCATAAAATATGGGGAATGTGTCACTGAATATGTAAATCACTGGATATGTCAGGGGAAGCCACAGCCAGACAGTTTCCCAGCAGCGTCAACTATAGTGGAAATGCAGCAGTACATGGTGGCCCATCAGATGAATCCCATGGCTCTGGTTCCTCGGAGAGCGGCTTCTTGTATGTCTGCCTTTCAGCTCTAGGTTGCAGAATCTTGACCAGTCTGCAGCTTAGTCATCATTATGATGCGGTTGTTGGGTCGAGTTATTAAATCGAGGTCAGTGCAGTTGCAGTCAGTCGTAATACAGGTGCAAAAATAAACCCATACTAGTGAAATTGGCCTTAGAAGATCGAGTATAATAAAGCCTGCTCAGACTCTACACTCTTCATACATGTCAGATATGATGAAAGCTTTTTCCATAATATAAGCGAGTTTGGTACAATGTACTATTTAGAAAACAATTTTAAATACCAAACAAAACCATGTAATTGCTTACAAGTGTTACACATAGGGAAGGCCTAAAACTTCTACTCCTGAACATACAAGAAATAAATATGCAAAATATACACATGCTTTGCCAGGTGCCTACACATTCATGTAGAAATTACAAAAAAATATATTTATATACAGGTATCAGCCTACGAGATTCTATTTGTACAAACAAGCAACTTTCAGGTTTATTTTACAGAGTTTTACTTCTTATGAATATAAACAATGTAAATGATCCTAAAATGCAACAAGCCTATAAAAAAATAGAGCTGCGCATGTACACGTGTATTATATTCCTATACATGTTGGTCCTGTAGCATTTGGAGATGCAAAATGAATTCTTGCTGACGAGTATAACTAACCAATGTGGCATAATGTGAACGGAGGAGAGCAAACGTTACATTTCTGTGTGACACTGAAAGAAGCAAGAAACCATTCTTTTATAGTAATACTTCCATAATAAAATGCTATTGCAGTGTACGACTGCTATGCAGAAAATGGAAATAATGGCGGTGGCAATTTCCTCTCCTAGTGCATTAAGCGGACAGTGTGAGCCCCTCCGGCAGAACACGTGAGCTACAACCAGGGGTGCTGTGTAGTGGTCAGCGTCCTGTGTAGAACAGAAGTTGCTTTTTCTATTCGATCGTATAGTTTGTGTCTCATAGGAATGAATATAGACAATGGCTTCCAGTCCAAATTTAGGACACTAAATAATTCAGAGTCTGATTATGGGGGATACAGACCAATCTGAAAACATTACTGATCATTAGTAGCTGCTTTAAGGAAAATGGACGTTAACATTTAAGTTGGGCAGAAAAAGAAAATCAATAATAGAGCAAATATTGCACATCTAACATAGAGCAGAGGGTGCAGATATGTTCACTACAAGCTTTAAAGAAATTCTTCAGAGCATAGAAAGTGTCCACCCGCAACTCCTGTCTGTAGCTGCTCCACCGGCTCGCTCTAGGCATTTGGAATATAGGGTTGGCACCCAAAAGCTTTGACGCCTCCTATTTCCTTGTCTCTCCCTGCCCCTTGTACGTGTCCTGGTAAGAAGAGGCAGGGAGATAAAGCCGTCCTCTTCTCATTAGTTTTAGAAAAAGCTGAATGAAATGTTACATTGTGTCGAAATTTCATTTATGTCCCACTGCTCCTGGCTACAGCCTTTACCCATGTACTGGCCACACGGTGCGATTTGTCTGGGTTCTCAGAAGCACATACAAAAAGCAGCCCCTGCCCGGCCATCTGCAGTCAGTGCCATGGTGAGAACTAGCGGGCTCCCGTACAAGCGCAGAAAAGCAAATCTGGTGCTGAGCGCTGCTCCATTACTGCATATAAAGTTTCCAGGAACATGCGACTAGGGTCTAGGAGAAGGCGGCCATGCTGTAAGTATCCATCTATGTACGGTGTAGGCAGCGTTATGGTAAGTGTGCCAACCTTCTCCTAAACCCTAGCTGCTTGCTCACTCACAGGTAGAATGTTGTAGGCTCCAATAGTCTATTGATGAAACATTTAGAAGAGGACCAATATAAGATCTTCTTGAAGAAAGTGATTTCTAAAATAGGGGTGAAAAAGGAAATTGCCAAGAGGATCTACAAATTGGCCATATAAAAGCTGCAGCAAAATGCATGCTGTGCCAAACCCTGTTCTCTGCTAAGCCTTTAAGCCTGATGGCGTGCTATTAGACATTCCAAACTTAAAGGGGCATCTCAAGTTCTTAAATTGTTAAAATTGCAAGAGTGCTTGTAAAATCCAGCAGCTGTGCATTTTCTCTCTCATTAAAAATCCTCAGTTCTCAGGAACAGAGGGATTTCTAATTCTATAGTGTACGGCTCGTTGCCTAGGTTACCGACCATCCTGCAATCTCAGAGTGGCCAGTTGCCTAGGTAAGGAGGGCGCTCGGCTAGAGGAAGAAATAGCATGTGAAGTCTCCTCGTAGGGACTACAGGAGAACCTACAGCTAATGTGAAGATGACCTGCTGTGCGCACATGTTCTGGCTTTTCATCGTCCTAACTGCTTTATGTTTCCTTTTATTCAGATTAATGAAATGGCTAAAAAAGGGACCTGACCATTCTAGGGGTGCAAGCCACTAGCTTAGTTTATACATACTCGTCCAAAAACATAAATGCTGGGGGCAAAGTCGCAAAAAATGAATTTACAGAAGCCAAAAAAAAAAAAGACTCTTCAGGAAAAAAAAAACACTGCCAGTGTTTTCCTGAAGCATCTTCTGCTTGAAAAATTCGGGTTCCCCTGGGTTTTAAAGACATTTTGTGTACGTACCCTCCAGATAATCCAGATGTACAATTGGCTTGCATTGAAAAGTGCTGCGAGGGGCTAATCACAGAGATCAGAGCTGTATATTCTATCATTGTAGGCCGACATAAGAACGCAAAGCTCATGAGAATGCGACTGACAAAGAAGGTATCTGATGATGCAGCTGCTCATTTAGTCCTGATGATCGTCTCTTCCTGAAGAATATTTTTAACACACAGTTTCTCTATAGGGTATAAAAAATGCTGAAAGCATCGGCCTAACTGGTATTTACTCATGGATGATGTTCAGTAGTTGATTCCAGACCGAAAGAAAGCAGCGGGTCTCAAGAAGCTGCCATGGCGGTGCCCCCACTGAGCTTAACCATCATCTGCTGGCAATCGTGGTATGAGCGCCTATCGCCCACCTTCTCCAAAGTCCGTGCAGCCTCAGCTAACATTACTGCCCTCTGGCCGGGAGAAGATAAGAACGATAGCGGGAGGTGGCGGCACGCCAGGAGGATGGCGGTAGCTCGCTCTCTCTGTCCTGGTAATGATTCTAGGTCATCTGGAGGAGAAAAAAGCAAAATCAAAGTATATTGTAATTTCAGTAAAATGCCAACAAATTAGACATGAGACTTAAAGGCAAAGTGTCCTCAGAAAATTACCTACTATTTAACGAAGTTGTCCAATACTTATACAACTTCTTGTACCCCCTCAATAGGCCAAGATTAAATAAAAAAAGCCTATACCTTCCCCAGGGTCCCCGTACTGTTGTTGTGACACGTGACCCGGCGCCCAATCAGCACTGGCGTCACTGTCCCCGCCTCCTGTCGAATTGAACATGAAGCGGAAGGAGCAGCTGCAGCCCGGACTTCCTCTGCATGTTCGATTTGTCCGAAGATGGAGACAGTGATGACAGCGCTGATTGGGCACCGGGTCACGTGTCACATCACCCGCACTATAGCCGCAGGACTGCGAGGGCTGACGCCAATGGAATGGTGCCAGCACAGGAGGAGAGTATAGGGGTTTTTTTTTATTGGGGCCTAACATTTAAATCAAGAAATGGTTGTAAAAGTAGTGGACAATCCCTTTAAATCAGGTTTTTGCGCTGCATGGCATGGTATTTTTTTCATATTAAGATCTATATTAAACACGGATTTTGGTAAAAACTTACCTGTAAAATCCTTTTCAGCGAAGGAAGGAAGAGAGACACAGTATTCATTACTGATGGGTAGGCGGAGCCCCAGATCAGGATGTCACCTCAGATCAAAAGAGTGCTGACTGGCTGGCCCCTCCAGCTCGGGCTCCTCCTACTCAGCTCCAGTCGTACCAAAGCTTTTAGGAAAAGAGCCAAGATCACCAGCGGAGCAACATAACCCCTTCTGAAGGAACTTCAGAGAAAAAACACAAGGATACAGGTTATGCATGCAAAGAAAGCCAAAAACCACAGAGTTCCAGGTACTACTCACGGAACCTGACTACTGCGATGAGCTGGCGATGCTGGAACAGAGCCTTAGCGCGCTGACCTCAGCCCAGATAATCGCTATCAGATAAGGGTCGCGCTGCATCTGAAAACATCAACACACTTCTGCCTTGGGAGGGTGCTGTGTCTCTCTTCCTTCCTTCGCTGAAAAGGATTTTACAGGTAAGTTTTTACCAAAATCCGTGTTTCAGCTGCAGATGGAAGGAAGAGAGCCACAGTATTCATTACTGATGGGACGTCCCAAAGCAGTTCAAAAATAAGGGTGGGAAAAAACCAACAAAAGGCAGAAACCCAACAACCTTAACAACAAAGCGCAACCAGCGCTAAACACAAGTTCATCCAGAACTTTAAACTACAGCTGCCTGCAGGACCCTACGTCCGAGGGCTGCATCAGCGGAAGCACTGACGTCCACTTTATAAAACCTTGTAAACGTGTGGACAGAGCGCCAAGTTGCCGCTCGGCAGAGCTGCACTGCCGAGGCACCTTGATGAAAAGCCCACGATGAAGCCACAGCTCTCGTGGAATGGGCTCGAATCTTAATCGGGCAAGATTCACCCCGAAGGCGGTAAGCCTCCAAAATAGCTGACCGGATCCAACGAGCTATAGAATCCTTGGAAGCTCGTTGACCACGCCGACGACCTGCTGGAACCACAAACAGGAAATCCGTCTTACGAAAACCTTGAGTAATAGATAGATAAAACTTCAAGGCCCGCACTAAATCCAATGTGTATAAATCTCGCTCTTTCGCATTCTTCGGATCCGGACAGAGTGAAGGCAACACAATATCCTGGTTAACATGAAATTGTGACACCACTTTAGGCAAAAAATCACCCCGAGTGCGAAGCACTACACGATCCGGAAAAAACTCCAGAAAAGGAGGCGAACAAGAAAGAGCTGCCAACTCAGAAACTCTCCTCAAGGAAGTGACTGCAACAAAGAAAAACCACCTTCCAAGAAAGTAAAGAAAGGCTAGCAGAAACCATAGGCTCAAAAGGTTTATGCTGAAGAGCCTCCAAAACAAGGTTGAGCCGCCAAGGAGACACGGGAGCCTTCCGCGGCGGAAACTTACGAGCTATACCGCGGAAAAGGGAAAGCATGTCCCTACGCGAGGCAATAGCCCTCCGAAATAATAAGGACAGAGCAGAAAAACCTGACCTTTCAGGGTGCTAACTGTCAAACCCTTGTCTAACCCATGCTGTAGAAAACCAACAGATTGGGAATGGAAAACTTTCTCGGGTTCCGTGAAGATCCCGAACACCACGAAAAGAAGGTTTCCCAAGTTTTGTGGAAAATCCTAGTAGTAGCCGGACTTCTGGCTGAAAAAACCTCTACGGGTTAACATTTTGGTCTCAAGAGCTACTCCGTCAAACGCAGAGACTTCAAGCCCGGATAAAGAGTGAGTCCCTAGGTTAACAGGACCGGGCGCAGAGGAAGTGGAAATGGCGGCGCCGCCAAAAGCGACACTAGTGTCGAGAACCACGTCCTCCTTGGCCAATCTGAGCTATCAAAATAGCCGGAATTCTCTCCAGTCTGATCCGACGCAGCACCAGAGGAAGTAAGGATATCGGCGGAAACACAGACTAGCTCGAAATGGTCCCACGGATCCACCAGAGCGTCTACCGCCACAGCCTTCGTGTCCTTGTACCTGGACACGAAGGTCGGTAATTTGGTATCAAACCTGGACCCCATCAAGTCCACTTGGTGGGTTCCCCAACGGAAGCCTCCGGGAATCATCTTCTCGCGACTGAGGAAGTCCGCCGTGGTATTCTGGACTCCTGGAATGTGAATTGCAGAGATGACTGGAACCCAGGTCTCGGCCCAAATCAGTATCCGAGACACCTTCAGCATGGGAACTCCTCGTCCCGCCTTGGTGGTTGATATACGCGACCGCCGTCGCATTGTCTGTCCGCACTCGGACTGGCATACCGCTCAAGGAGACCGTCCAGTGTTGGAGGCAAAGAAAAAATTTTTTCCCTCAATACCAGGATGTTGATCGGTAGAACCGACTCTTCCGATGACCATACTCCCTGGATCCGAAGATCGTTCCAGACACCCTCCCCAGCCCGTCAGGCTGGCATTGGTGGTTATGACCGACCACTTCGGAGGGAGAAAGACTTTCCCAGGGATAACGCTCCTGGACGTAACCACCATCCTAGGGATTCTCGCACCCCGCGAGAAATGGTGACACTGCAATCCAGTGATTGCGACCGATTCCAACGACTCAGAATGAGCCTGTGGAGAACTCTGAAATGAAATTGGGCAAACGGAGGTGCTCCATGGACG
Source organism: Oophaga sylvatica (assembly GCA_033576555.1). NCBI lineage: Eukaryota > Metazoa > Chordata > Amphibia > Anura > Dendrobatidae > Oophaga > Oophaga sylvatica. Next base: position 8,923,658 of record JARQOD010000009.1, read on the forward strand.
CCACCATCAAACCCAGAAGGCGCATACCTTCCGAAGGGACATTGCTGTCACAGACTTCATAATCTGTACATGTTGGAGCAGACATGCCTGCTTGTCTGGAGGTAGGGACAACACCGCCCGTACCGTGTCGAAATGCATCCTCAAAAACAGGATTGCCTGCGACGATTCCAGAGACGACTTCTCCTTTGAGGCCACAATCGAAAGGTCGTCCAAATAGGGACGAATCGTAAGTCCCCGTCTTTGAAGAATTGCCATGAGATTTAGGCGCCAGAATCGTTGTAATGGTTGATTCTATGGCAAAAATGAAGGAAGCGCTGATGAGCTCTTCCGACGGAAACATGCCAATAAGCGTCGCGAATGTCGATTGACCAAAGAATCGATCTGCGACAGGGCTGCCATAACGGAGCGAAGCGACTTCATGCTTGGCTCTGACGGAATGTCAGATGTCAGTCCGCCTTGGCGGATTTTTTTTTTTTTTTGAAAAAGAGAGAGAGAGAGACGACACAAACCCCCAGAGGGTTGGCCAGATCATCCCTTGAACCGAAAGGGACTGCCAATAACTATCGGCACTAGTCCTGCCAGACGCAGAAGTCACAGCTCTGCGTGCGATAAAGCTGTTTCTTTTGCCTTTGTCTTGGCAATCAGCTCCGTGAGGTCAGTCAAATAGCTGACCACTTTCTAAGCTAAAGATAGCAAACCCTGTTGGAAAACCGCGTTCCATCCAAGTTACAGTGCTCTTCTGACTGTAACTGCCGAGGATTGCGCCCTGGATAGCAGTGACGCATTATCCTTCAACTAGAAAAGCCCATCTACCTCGATAGAGGGGATCCATCTTGCCTCGCCGTCCTTAGACGGTCCAACCGGCTCAGGGGAACTTAACAAGTACACCTAGATCCTTAATATCGAATCTATGTACACGGCCTCGCAGATGGAAATTGTTGCCGTCTCCGTTTTTCTGTCCAGCGTGTCCTGCAGACTCGTCTTCCCTTTTATCAGGAAGATTTGCTAAGCTGGAATGAAGGGACATTCACTTCAGGAGAAAGGGTCCAATCAACAAACAACTCCGTAGAAAAACGGATACAGTTTGTAAGGTCGTCGCGACCCATGCGACCCTTGCAACATCCGGGCCGACTTACCAGGACGACAAGTTACCTCCTCCGGTAACTGTAACGTCCACATGGCTTCCACAGAAAGTTTAGTACGGCCCATGAGAGAGGCAGGGAGTCCCTGCCGATCCTCCTTGACCGAATCGGACTTCTTCGCTAAGCGAGAAAGAAGGCACCGATTTTGTGTCGCTTCCTTGAGAGGATCTAGCTGACACTCCATAACCTAAAAAGGTCAGACAGGCCATTAATAGAAACCAGTGAAGGCCTCCATTTTGACACCACTGGAACCTCCGACCGTGCATGAGTCGAGGTCTGCGTGTCAGATACGCGAGGCTGGTCCGTAGCGGAACTAGGAGAGGATCTCTGACATGCCCTTGCATAGTATATGGCAGGATAAACCTGTCAGTAACCAGAGAAGTTCTTAAATAAAAAACAAAAGCTGAAGGGTTAAAGCTCCAAAAGGAGAGCTACCCCAGCTGTCTCCCATTAAGAGTTAACCGCCTAAGAAGGGGTTAAAGTAGCAGACTCCCCACAACCTTGATAATGAAAAAGGGTGTGCGAATCTCAGGCGCCTCTTATAAGGTCGCAGCTGCAGGACAGCTATGCCACACTAAACAGAAAAAACGTTCTGTAGCGTAGGCGCAGGACACAAAATATCCGTAGCGCAGGCACAGGACACAGCACATCCGTAGGACATAGCGAATACATAGCGCAGGCGTCGGATGAGCAGGCGTCAGTCACCATCTGTAGTACAGGTGTAGGTGCTGGATAGAGCATCTGAAGCGCAGACGTTATGGAAACGTCAATCACAAGCATTTGGACGCTCCTCACACAGTATATGACGGTTTAAAAACGGTCAGTAACTGTTTCTCATATAGCAAACAAGAAACAACGGACGCTAAAGGGTTAAAGCTCTTACAGCATGAGCTACCCAGCTGACCCTTCAAAACAAGGGTTAACCGCCATCCAAGGGGTTAATGCCGCAGCCTCCCATAGCCCCTGCTGGACGGAGGCGTATTGCAGGAACTGGCTCAAAAAAGACGCCCTGCGCTCCCAGATATATGCGGTACAGCCGCAGATCGGGAATAAACTCAGGAAGGCGCCCTGCAGTTGAAGGGGTTAAGCTTCCGCAGAAGCGACTCACCCTGCTGGTAATAGCTGCCGGGAGGAAAGGGAGAGCGATGGCCCCGAGGAGCTTCCAGCTCCTGCGTTAATAATGGCCGCCGCGCTGTGTCTCTATGTAGAAGATGCAGGAAATGGAGACTGCTCAGAAAGCGCGCGCTCAGAGTGCCGCGAAAATTCAAATAAAAAAGCGGGAACTCCTCTCTCCTCACCGTGACTGAATACATGTACCGGCGGTCGCCGCCGCGACCGTTGAATGCACACTGATATCACACAGTGAATACATGTAATAACGCTGCCACCGCAGTCGTTAAAGCACACTGCCATAATCACAGTGAACACATGTAATAACGCTGCCACCGCAGTCGTTAAAGCACACTGACATAATCACAGTGAATACATGTAATAACGCTGCCACCGCAGTCGTTAAAGCACACTGCCATAATCACAGTGAACACATGTAATAACGCTGCCACCGCAGTCGTTAAAGCACACTGACATAATCACAGTGAATACATGTAATAACGCTGCCACCGCAGTCGTTAAGGCACACTGATATCACACAGTGAAAACATGTAATAACGCTGCCACCGCAGTCGTTAAGGCACACTGACATAATCACAGTGAATACATGTAATAATGCTGCCACTGCAGTCGTTAAGGCACACTGATAACACACAGTGAATACATGTAATAACGCTGCCACCGCAGTCGTTAAGGCACACTGCCATAATCACAGTGAATACATGTAATAACGCTGCCACCGCAGTCGTTAAAGCACATAGTGGTACATGTAATAGCGCTGCCACAGCAGTCGCTAAAGTACTACACACATTAGAAAAAAGGAATGTGGAGTACTCACCAGCTTAGCGCCACAGGGACCCCTCAGGATTTGTGGCGCTTGTGCCCCTGCTTCCCCCCAGGGCGAGGAACGCAGTGACCGCACGTGTGGTTTGCGTCCTCGCCAGGGAAGCTCTCCTCATCCCCCAGGGCCGGCAAGGATTCTGCAGGGACTTTGAGTAAATACAGATCCGCCAAGGGAGAGGTTGGGGTACAGCAGCGCTGGTACCCCTGAGACCTCTAGACCAACTGGTGATCCAAGTCTCCTGTCCGAATATAAAATAATAAAATCTTCTGAGGAGCTGCATTAGCAGCGACCATCCTCTGGGACCTCAAATCTTAGACTGGAGCTGAGTAGGAGGAGCCCGAGCTGGAGGGGCCAGCCAGTCAGCACTCTTTTGATCTGAGGTGACATCCTGATCTGGGGCTCCGCCTACCCATCAGTAATGAATACTGTGGCTCTCTTCCTTCCATCTGCAGCTGAAAATATAAAATTAGCACTCCTTCTATATTCACAATGGGGTTACTTTAGACTCCTAACTCCTGTCCTTTCAGGTAGAGTTTTCCATCATTTTTATTTTAAAACATAATGTGAGATGAAAAAAATAAGATGCCAAAGTAAAAAAATATGTATATACATGTAAAAACCAGATACAAACAATAAGTTATTGTCTGATGACACATTTCCTTTACAGTGAATCCGTCATCAGATCTCTTATTCCAAACCCATCCCAATCCATGCATTCTTAAACTGGTGGACTGGATGAAAATCCATGTTACAACGGCTGTATAATCCTTTTTGAAAGTTTCCTAACCTGATACAAAAATGAGCTGGATAAAATGTAGACTTTATTTTCAGAACAACAGTCATTGTGACATGCATTTTGAAAGTAAGTACACTAACTTCATCAGGTCTAAAGGATCTATTTAATACTGCGTGCAAATGTGAAAGCTACAGAAATATCTGCTTTAAGGACGCTCACACTGGTTACACTAGATAATTCATGTTTTCCTGTGCAGCATTATTAACCAAACCCTTATTAGAATACATTTTACAGATCACCTAAGTCATCAATACAAATAATTAGCACGCTGCAGGCAATTTTAGAAATCGGGAACCTGGAACCTAAAGTCGCTATGATCAAAATCATGGCAGTGACCTCCTCACCCCAAACTGCACTTTGTCATCAGCATGAGAAGGACTCCCAAGAGTCTTAACCACCAGGGCCCTTCTGCTCTGGTGACTTTGGAGCATTTTTGAAGGGTTTTTCCTACAGCAATAACGCTGGATTTTACACCACAGGCAGTGAATGAGATTTCAGAAATCTCATGCACATTTGTTTTTTTTTCCTTGCATTTTTTGGAGCTGCTGGACATTTTTTTAATCCACAGAACGTCAATGAATGGGCAAAAATGCAAGTAAAAAAAAATGCGGGAAACAATTGCACAAATTTTGTAAATTTTTACTGCAGAACAAAACATGCTACAAAAATGCCATGTTTGAACATTCCCCACACTGATCTGTATACCTGACCATGTACTGCCCTTTCATTCATTTGCAAGATTGAGATTTCTGAGCGTGTGCACCATAGGGATGTGCACGTACCCATTTCTCATACCCGCAGAAGGAGGGCGCTGTTATTATGGCCATCTAGCTAAACAATTATGGAAGGGTGTGATGAGATGAGGAAATACCTGGCTTACTGGTATTTGGGGGGCGTTTCTGAAGGCTGTGCTGCAATAACTGGTGTGTACGAGTGGGACTTGCTCCCGCCATAAGACGAACTGTGGCTTCATGCAGGAACAACTAAAATAGAAAACGTTTCAATTAGAGACTTCAAAATATGAAATAATTCCGGTCATTCCGATACAACACCACTGTGATCAGGCATACCTTGCATTGTGCAGGTTTAAAGGCGAGGGCCAATCTGCGGAGACTGCTGAGGTCCCTTTGAAATCCGGTCAGCACAGACGTGGAAGCGTGAGCCGCATCTCCTGACGTTGGGGTGGAACAGGCCTGCTTCTGCCACAGCGAGGTCCTCATGGAGAGCAGAAGGTCACACAGAAGGAGCTGCAGGACCTGGAAAAATCACCATTGCGTCAGAACCAAACTGGATTCTCTTCCACACATAGAGGAAGTCAAGGTAAGACCACACCGATCTACATGCCCCATCACAGCATCTGGAGGTCTTGGTAAGGACCCCACTTAACCCTTTCTTGACCAGGCGATTTTATCAGGGCTTGCTTTATGCGGGAAGACTTGTAGATCTGAATGGCAACATTTATATTATAATTCAATGTACTGGAAACCAAATTTCAAGCGCACAAAAAAACAAACAAAAAACCTCGAACAATTCCACAACTGTTTTGGGGTCTTTGTTTCTATAGTGTCCATTGATAGGTCTTTTTTTTTCTTTTAGGGTATGTGCACACGATCTGGGAGTGGCAGCGCTTTAGACACAGCACATGGTCGATGTAACTGTGTGAGGGCTTGTTTTTTATGGGCGAGATAACTTTTTACCGATACCATTTCTGGGGAAGATTCAACATTTTGGTATTTTTTTTATTGCATTTTTTCACACACTTGCAGAGTCCAAAAAACCCTGAAGTCTGGCATTTCACTTTTTTTCCCCCATTACGACATTTATCAGGTTCTTTAATTTTATATTTTGACAGATTGTACTTTTACAGACACGTGTATTTGTTATGGGGAAAATGAGGATGAATAAATTGTTCATATTTTTAGAACTTTTTTTTATATCCTTTAAAACATTTTTTTTACTTTGTCCCATTAAGGCCCTTGAACCTGTGATCAACCAATCACTTATATTATATACTGCAGTACCACAGTATTACAGTATACAGTGAAAATCAAGATCTCCTATGAACACCTTTGACAGGCTGGTTTTCAAAGGAGAACCATCGGGACTATCACAGGGGTTTACAACAGAACCCATCAGCACATCGTAGAGTGTGTAGGAAGGGGGAATTGGGAACAGAGGCATTTAAGTGGTTAACAGCAAGTGGCGGGGCTCAGCAGATTTGAGAATCAGGTGAAGATGGCAAAGCCTGATCCATACAGGGCAGATGCCGCTACATTATGTAGCCAGCATCTGCCTCTAACAGCAGTGATCAGAGCGCCTGCTGATTGCTGCTGTTAACTTCTTAATACCCCTGTCAATCGCTGACAACAGCATTTAAGCATCGTAAATCAGCCTGCATACTAGATCTGACTCCAGCAGACCCTCTGCAACGCAATTGAAGGGAGGAAATGGGGTGCTATGAAAGCCAGGGCCTGGCTCATATGATCTCTTGCATGATGTCTAGTCTGTGGCTGGGAGTCATAGGAGACCGTCAATTTTACTATATAAAGCAATACTATGGTGCCAGTCCAAGTCTCCTAATGGGACTAACAAAAATCAGAAAACATATGGAAATTTCAATCACCCATCATTTCCCCAGTTAACAATATTTTGTTATCACTGCATCCAGAAAAATAAACACTTTAAAGAGGAAATGAAAAAAAATCACGAGAATTGCAGTGGCCAATGTTCTCAGGGTTATTAGTAATTTAGGAACGCATTGAAAGAACCATTTTAACCCATTAGCAATAATATAAAACAAACAAAACCACCAAGTAATTTGGAGAAGTGCAGCTGCACGCTGTCGCTCCCCAAGTATTTACTGTTCTATACTAGATGGACTTTTTGTGCCTGCAAGTAAAGAAAAATACGAATTTTGGTAAGAACTTACCTGTAAAATTCTTTTCAGCAAAGGAAGCAAGGGGGACACTTCATTACTTCTGGGTAGGGCGGAGCCAGATAGTAGTACTAACCTCAGGTTCTAAAAATGGGTGTTGTCCGGCCCCTCCGGCTCTGGCTCCTCCTGCCGTACACTCCAGTTTTGTACACAAGCTAAGGAGAAAGAAATCACCAGCGGAGTGCCATAACCAATCTGAAAGGGTTCAAAAGACCAAAGTTATGCACATAACATGAATACCACACAGCTCAGGTACCACTCACAAAACCTGACCACTGCGATGAGCTGGCGATGCCGGAAAGAGCCGTAGAGCGCTGACCTCAGCTCAGAAACTCACTTATCAGAGCGAGCCGCGCTGCATCTGAAACAACACCTTCTGCCTTATGGGAGGGAGAAGTATCCCCCTTGCTTCCTTTGCTGAAAAGAATTTTACAGGTAAGTTCTTACCAAAATTCGTATTTCAGCTGCAGATGGAAGCAAGGGGGACACTTCATTACTTCTGGGATGTCCCAAAGCAGTGCAAAAACAAGGGTGGGAAAAAACCTTAAACAGGCAGAAGCCAACACCTTGATACATACGCAACAGGCGCAACATAAACTTAACTAGAAGTTTTCAAAATACAGCCGCCTGAAGGACTCTGCGTCCTAAGGCCGCATCAGCGGAGGCACTGACGTCCACCTTATAAAACTTTGTAAAGGTGTGAACAGAACGCCAAGTCGCTGCTCGACAGAGCTGGGCTGCCGAAGCCCCTTGATGAAGGGCCCACGAAGAGCCCACAGCTCTCGTGGAATGAGCCCGAATATTAATCGGGCAAGGTTCATCCATAACACGGTAAGCTTCCAAAATAGCTGACCGGATCCAACGAGCTATAGTATCTTTAGAAGCTCGTTGACCACGACGACGACCTGCTGGAATCACAAAAAGAGAATCCGACTTCCGGAAACTCTGCGTAACTGACAAGTAAAACTTCAATGCCCGCACTAAGTCCAATGAGTGCAAGGCCCGCTCCTTCGCATTCTTTGGTTCTGAACAAAGCGAAGGCAACACAATATCTTGATTGACATGGAATTGAGATACCACTTTAGGGAGAAAATCATGTCGCGTGCGAAGAACAACACGATCCGGGAAAAATTCCAAGAAAGGTGGCGAACATGAAAGAGCCGCCAACTCGGAAACCCGTCTCAAGGAAGTGACCGCCACTAGGAAGGCAACCTTCCAAGAAAGCAAAGAAAGATTAATAGCATCCATAGGCTCAAAAGGAGCACTTTGAAGAGCTTTCAAAACCAGATTAAGCCGCCAAGGCGACACAGGAGTTTTCCTTGGAGGAAACTGACGGGCTGCTCCGCGAAAAAAGGCACATACGTCCCTACGCGAGGCAATAGCTTTACGAAAAAGCACCGACAGGGCAGACACCTGACCCTTCAGGGTACTGATTGCCAAACCCTTATCCAGCCCGTGCTGCAAAAAAAACAAACAAGTTGGGTAATGAAAATTTCTTTGGATTCCTGGAAGAACCCAAACACCATGAAAAGAAGGATTCCCAAATCCTGTAGTAAATCCTAGTCGTAGCCGGACTTCTTGACGCTCTCATGGTGGCAATGACCTTTTCTGAAAACCCTTGATGGGTTAAAATCTCGGTCTCAAGAGCCAAGCCGTCAAACGCAGAGACCTCAGGCCCGGATGACACACGGGACCCTGAGTGAGCAAGTCCGGTCGAAGAGGCAGAGGAAAAGGAGGCGCCGCCAGAAGCGACATCAGCGTGGAAAACCACGTCCTTCTCGGCCAATCTGGGGCTATCAGAATAGCCGGAACCCTCTCCAGCCTGACCCGACGTAACACAAGCGGCAGCAAGGATATCGGTGGGAACACATAAACCAGCTGGTATTGGCTCCACGGAACCACCAGCGCATCCACTTCCACCGCGGTCGGATCCCTGTATCTGGACATGAAAGTTGGTAACTTGGCATTGATCCTGGAGGCCATCAAGTCTACTTGAGGAGTCCCCCATCGGGAGCACAGAAGTGCAAAGATTTCCGGATGAAGACTCCATTCTCCTGAATCCATCCTCTCGGCTGAGAAAGTCTGCCTGGATATTCTGAACTCCTGGTATGTGAATCGCAGAAATGGCCGGCACATGAGCCTTGGCCCATATCAGAATCCGAGATACCTCCGACATGAGTCTGGAGCTCCTCGTCCCGCCTTGATGGTTGATATACGCAACCGCCGTAGCGTTGTCCGTCTGAACACGAACTGGTAATCCGCTCAAAGGGACCGTCCAATGTTGGAGGCAAAGAAAAATTGCCCTCAATTCCAGGATGTTGATCGGTAACACCGATTCTTCCGGTGACCAAACTCCCTGAATCCAGAGATTGTTCCAAACTCCCCCCCAGCCCGTCAGGCTGGCATCGGTGGTCAAGACCGACCATGACAGGGGAAGAAAAGATTTTCCCAGGAAAAACCGTTCCGGACGTAACCACCAGTCCAGAGACTCTAGCACTTTGCGGGAGATTAAAACCCTGCAATCCAGTGTTTCCTGTGCACGATTCCATCTCTTCAAAATGAAGCTTTGAAGCGTTCTGCAATGGAACTGAGCAAACGGAAGAGCTTCCATCGAAGCGACCATTAACCCCAGAAGGCGCATACATCTTTGAAGGGATACTGTCGTTGAGGACTGCACAGTCTGTGCCAGACAATGGATACTGGTTTGTTTGTCCTTTGGCAGAAAAACTACCACTTTCGCTGTGTCGAAAATCATGCCCAAAAACAGGATTGACTGAGAAGGCTCCAGGGATGACTTCTCCCAGTTGATCAGCCACCCGAAATCCTCCAGGAGCTGAAGGGATAAATCGCGAGCCATCACTGCCTCCTCCTTTGAGGATGCCACAATCAGAAGATCGTCCAGATAAGGAAGTATCATGATCCCTTGTCTCCGAAGCATTGCCATAACAGGTGCCAGCACCTTTGTAAAAACTCGGGGTGCTGAAGCCAACCCGAAAGGGAGGGCCACAAACTGGTAATGGTCCTGACCTATGGCAAAGCGCAGAAAGCGCTGATGAGATCTTCCGATGGGAACGTGTAAATAGGCATCAAAACACGGATTTTGGTAAAGACTTACCTGTAAAATCCTTTTCAGCGAAGGAAGGAAGAGAGACACAGTAATTCATTACTGATGGGTAGGCGGAGCCCCAGATCAGGATGTTACCTCAGATCAAAAGAGTGATGACTGGCTGGCCCCTCCAGCTCGGGCTCCTCCTACTCAGCTCCAGTCGTATCAAAGCTTTTAGGAAAAGAGCCAAGATCACCAGCGGAGCAACATAACCCCTTCTGAAGGAACTTCAGAGAAAAAACACAAGGATACAGGTTATGCATGCAAAGAAAGCCAAAAACCACAGAGTTCCAGGTACTACTCACGGAACCTGACTACTGCGATGAGCTGGCGATGCTGGAACAGAGCCTTAGCGCGCTGACCTCAGCCCAGATAATCGCTATCAGATAAGGGTCGCGCTGCATCTGAAAACATCAACACACTTCTGCCGTGGGAGGGTGCTGTGTCTCTCTTCCTTCCTTCGCTGAAAAGGATTTTACAGGTAAGTCTTTACCAAAATCCGTGTTTCAGCTGCAGATGAAGGAAGAGAGCCACAGTAATTCATTACTGATGGGACGTCCCAAAGCAGTTCAAAAATAAGGGTGGGAAAAAACCAATAAAAGGCAGAAACCCAACAACCTTAACAACAAAGCGCAACCAGCGCTAAACACAAGTTCATCCAGAACTTTAAACTACAGCTGCCTGCAGGACCCTACGTCCGAGGGCTGCATCAGCGGAAGCACTGACGTCCACTTTATAAAATCTTGTAAACGTGTGGACAGAGCGCCAAGTCGCCGCTCGGCAAAGCTGCACTGCCGAAGCACCTTGATGAAAAGCCCACGATGAAGCCACAGCTCTCGTGGAATGGGCACGAATCTTAATCGGGCAAGATTCACCCCGAAGACGGTAAGCTTCCAAAATAGCTGACCGGATCCAACGAGCTATAGAACCCTTGGAAGCTCGTTGACCACGCCGACGACCTGCCGGAACCACAAACAGGGAGTCCGTCTTACGAAAACCTTGAGTAATAGATAGATAAAACTTCAAGGCCCGCACTAAATCCAATGTGTGTAAATCTCGCTCTTTCGCATTCTTCGGATCCGGACAGAGTGAAGGCAACACAATATCCTGGTTAACATGAAATTGTGACACCACTTTAGGCAAAAAATCACCCCGAGTGCGAAGCACTACACGATCCGGAAAAAACTCCAGAAAAGGAGGCGAGCAAGAAAGAGCTGCCAATTCAGAAACTCTCCTCAAGGAAGTGACTGCAACAAGGAAAGCCACCTTCCAAGAAAGTAAAGAAAGGCTAGCAGAAACCATAGGTTCAAAAGGTTTATGCTGAAGAGCCTCCAAAACAAGGTTGAGCCGCCAAGGAGACACAGGTGCCTTCCGCGGCGGAAACTTACGAGAGATACCTCGGAAAAAAGAGATCACGTCTCTATTCGAAGCAATGGTTCTCCGGAATAATAAGGACAGAGCAGAAATCTGACCTTTCAGAGTGCTAACTGCCAAACCCTTGTCTAGCCCATGTTGCAGAAAAGCCAACAGGTTGGGAATGGAAAACTTTCTCGGGTTCCGAGAAGACCCCAAACACCACGAAAAGAAGGTTTCCCAAATTTTGTGGTAAATCCTAGAAGTAGCCGGACATCTTGCAGCACGAAGGGTAGCAATGACCTCGGCTGAAAAACCTCTACGGGTCAAGATCTCGGTCTCAAGAGCCACGCCGTCAAACGCAGGGACATCAAGTCCGGATGACAAATGGGCCCCTGAGTCAACAAGTCCTGTTGAAGAGGGAGTGGAAACGGAGGTGCCGCCAACAGCGACATTATTGTCGAGAACCACACCCTTCTTGGCCAGTCTGGAGCTATCAGAATAGCTGGAATTCTCTCTAGTCTGATCCGACGCAGCACTAGAGGAAGTAAGGATATCGGCGGGAATACATAGATCAGCTTGAACTGATCCCACTGAGCCACTAGAGCATCCACCGCCACCGCCTTCGGGTCCTTGTACCTGGACATGAATGTCGGTAACTTGGCATTGGACCTGGAAGCCATCAAATCCACTTGGGGGGTTCCCCAGCGAGAGCACAGTAGTGCAAAGACTTCCGGGTGGAGGCTCCATTCCCCGGGATCCATCCTTCTGCGACTGAGAAAGTCCGCTGTAATATTCTGGACCCCTGGAATGTGAATCGCCGAAATGGCTGGTACATTGGCCTCTGCCCAAATCAGAATTCGGGACACCTCTACCATGAGTCTGGAACTCCTTGTCCCACCTTGGTGATTGATATACGCGACAGCCGTCGCATTGTCTGTCTGCACACGGACTGGCAGACCGCTCAAAGGGACCGTCCAATGTTGGAGGCAAAGAAAAATCGCCCTCAATTCCAGGATGTTGATCGGAAGCACAGACTCTTCCGGTGACCATACCCCCTGAATCCAGAGATTGGTCCAAACACCCCCCCAGCCCGTCAGGCTGGCATCGGTGGTTATGACTGACCACTTCAGAGGGAGGAAAGACTTCCCCAGGGAGAATGCCCCTGGACGTAACCACCATTCTAGAGAATCCCGCACCGCGCGAGAAATGGTGACACTGCAATCCAGCGATTGCGACTGGTTCCATCGACTCAAGATGAACCTTTGAAGAGTCCTGGAGTGGAACTGGGCAAAAGGAATTGCCTCCATGGACGCCACCATCAGTCCCAGAAGACGCATACACTTCCGTAGGGACATTGCCGTTGAGGCTGTCATAATCTGTACATGTCGAAGAAGACATGACTGTTTGTCTGGTGGTAAGGAAACTACCGACCGAAACGTGTCGAGATGCATTCCCAAAAAGAGAATTGTCCTTGATGGTTCCAGGGACGACTTCTCCCAATTGACCAGCCAACCGAAGTCTTTCAGAAACTGAAGAGACAAATCCCGAGCCGTCAATGCCTCCTCCTCCGAGGAAGACACGATCAAAAGATCGTCCAGATAAGGGAGAATCGTAATCCCCTGTCTTCGAAGGAGTGCCATGAGGGGCGCCAGAACTTTTGTAAAGACCCTTGGCGCTGAGGCTAAGCCGAACGGCAGAGCCACGAACTGGTAATGATTCTGACCTATGGCAAATCGAAGAAAGCGCTGATGAGCCTTTCCGATGGGAATATGCAAATAGGCGTCGCGAATGTCGATTGACACCAGAAAATCGTTCTGTGACAGAGCTGCCACAACGGAACGAAGCGACTCCATGCGAAATTTCCGGGTATGGACATGCCGGTTTAATCGCTTGAGATCCAGAATCGGGCGAAATTTGTTCTCCTTTTTGGGAACTATAAAAAGGTTGGAATAAAAACCTTTTCCTCGGTCCTCTGACGGAACCGGTATCACTACACCCTTTTGTAGTAGCGATTCGACCTCTCGCTGTAGAGCGACAACAAGCTCGGGTTCCGACGGAACGCGAGATTGACAAAAAACATTTGGGGGTTGAGAAGCAAACTCTATGAAATAGCCTGCCGACACTATCCGCGTTACCCAGGAATCTGGAACGCGAGCCATCCAAGTCTCCTTGAAAAGAAGCAGGCGACCCCCCACTCGAGAATCCTCGAGTGGACCCCTGGCGTCAATCCGACTTTGCGGGTTTCTTGTCAAGTTCCCGCTTGTTCTGGCGGAAACTCTGCTTCCAGGGAGTACGAGTTTTCTGAGAGGATTTCTTTCCTGAGAAAGAAGGACGACCCGATCCCCACGAGGAGTGACTAGATCGTCCTCGGCCCCGAAAGGACCGCCGACCACTATAAACACCAGGCTTACTGGACACCGAGGCCATGGCCCTTCGCTGTGGTAATGCTGATTCCTTTGCCTTAGCCTTGGAAATCAGCTCTGTGAGGTCGGATCCAAAAAGATGGCCACCCTTGTAAGGTAAGGCCAACAACCCTTGTTTGGAAACTGCGTCCCCGGCCCACTGTCTGAGCCATAAAGCTCTTCTGACTGTGACCGCTGAAGCTTGCGCTTTGGCCAGCAGAGATGCCGTATCCAGACCGGCATCAAAGATATAACAGGCTGCCGTTTCTAACCATTCACAAGTTTCCCGTATCTCAGATAACGGAGATTCATTTTGCAACTCCGTCTTCAGACGTGCCAACCAGCTTAGAGAAGCTCTAGCAGCACACATGGATCCTAGCACTGCTCGAAATCCATGACCCGCAGCCTCATAGCTTGCTTTTGCCGCCAATTCTGCCTTTCTATCCAAAGGCTCCTGTAAGCTCGCTTTTCCCTTAATAGGGAGTAGTGAGGATTTACTAAGCTGAGATAAGGACACATCCACTTCAGGAGCAGAAGTCCAATTAGCCTTTAACTCCGTAGAGCAAGGATAAAGTGTATCAAAGAAATGCGTTCCATGAAAACGCTTATCTGGACATAGACGTTCCTCCTCTATTACACCATTAAGCTCATCCAGAGCTGGCAATGTTGTGCGCGAAGCACGGGACTCCTGGAACATGCGTGCTGTTTTACCAGGACGACTAGTTACCTCCTCCGGTAACTGTAATATCTCTCTCATGGCTTCAATTAATGCCTCCGTACGCTTCGCCATAGAGGAACGCCCCTGCGGCTCGTCCGCATCTGAATCGGATATTTCTCCATCCGAATATAAAGGGGAACTCTGCCCAATATCAGATACATCTGACTCGCTCCGTGTAGAGGCCGGTAACGGCCTGCGTCGCTTCCTCTGAGAGGAATTAGCAGACACATATTGACCTAAAAGGTCAGATAAGTTATTAATCGATCGAGCGATATCATCCAATTTTCCACCGCTGTCGACCGCAGCGCTAGACGCTGTGGAGGTCTGCGTATCTGATTGCCGCAATGGCACTGGGACGTGATCCGCGGCATCTGAACTCTGTTCAGACATGTCTCATCTGAATGAGCAGGTCAAAGCGGTAATACCAGCAAAAAAAAAAAACTATGCGGTTTTTTTTTTTTTTTTTTTTTTCAAACGCTGAAGGGTTAACGCTCCACCAAGCAGAGTTACCCCAGCGGTATTCAGTCAGCAAATTTAGCAGGTAGAAATAACCCTCAAAGGGGTTAATATTGCAAACTCACCAAAATATATATAATTTGTGAGCCCCAGCCAATTTTTATGTCTCTGATGAGACTGCAGCTGCAGGATAGCGATCGCTGCGCTGCGGAGTGAGGAATCCACACTCACCCAGCTGGCCGTGGTGTCTATATGAGGAGGGGAGCGGTCCGAGGAGCCCAGGAGCCTGAGTAATGGCCGCCACAGTGAGGGGGTCGCAGGAGAAAAGCCAGAGCGCGCGTCTTCCTGCTCAAAAGACCGGGATAGATAGGCCACGCCCCCTGCTAGCTCAAATAATGAGCGCGAAATCTCCCCGCTCCTGCTCCCTCTCTGTCCTGCAGCTATCTGCCTGCGGACAAAAGATCACCACATCTTCATGTAGAAGCGCTGTCACAGCAGCGCTGAAGCATACTGACTTTACATGTAGTAGCGCTGTCACAGTAGCGCTGAAGCATACTGACATTACATGTAGTAGCGCTGTCACAGTAGCGCTGAAGCATACTGATATTTACATGTAGTAGCGCTGTCACAGCAGCGCTGAAGCTTACTGACATTACATGTATTAGCGCTGTCACAGCAGCGCTGAAGCTTACTGACATTTACATGTATTAGCGCTGTCACAGCAGCGCTGACGCATACTGACATAGTAACGCTGACATTAATAATAATAGCGCTGCTCATTCAGACGCTAAAGCACTCACACATAATTATTATTAAAATTTGTGTGGAGTACTCACCAGCCAAAGGCGCCACAGGGACCCTCAGGGGTTTCTGGCGCAGTGCCCATGCTTCCCCCCAGGGCGAAGAACGCAGTGACCGCACGTGTGGTTTGCGTTCCCGCCAGAGAAGCTCTCCTCATCCCCCAGGGCCGGCAAGGATTCTGCAGGGACTTTGAGTGAATACAGATCCGCCAAGGGAGAGGTTGGGGTACAGCAGCGCTGATACCCCTGAGACCTCTAGACCAACTAGTGATCCAAGTCTCCTGTCCGAATATTAAAATAATAAAATTTTCTGAGGAGCTGCATTAGCAGCGACCATCCTCTGGACCTCAAATCTTAGACTGGAGCTGAGTAGGAGGAGCCCGAGCTGGAGGGGCCAGCCAGTCATCACTCTTTTGATCTGAGGTAACATCCTGATCTGGGGCTCCGCCTACCCATCAGTAATGAATTACTGTGGCTCTCTTCCTTCATCTGCAGCTGAAAATTATATATACAGTGAGGTTTAATAAACCCAAAATCATAGAAAAAAACCAAAAACATTATACTTTATTTATAATTAACCATAATAGGTAGCACCAAAATTTGACATATAAAGAATAATTCAGATTAAAATATTGGGCCCATCTGGATGTCCCTAGAAATTTCCTAGACTGTCTCCTGCCTTGCCGCGGAGGTTGGCACCCTAGGGGGAGCGTTGTGGCGCCCCCGCTCACCGATGGCTAGCCCTAGTGGCCCTGTTGTGCCCTATATGTCTAGTGGATCCCACTACCCAATGGGCTAAGGGGACCTCTATATCTAGACAGAGACCTACTGACCTAGTACATCCCTATGTCCCAATAATGTAAAAACAAAACAAACAAATGGTAGTAGCTGGATATCGTTTTTTATATATATAAGTATCCAAGATTGGTGGGAGCCGGTTTTTTGTCAATAAACCCGGTCTACAGCTAGTTAATTAATGTAGTGGCTGCCAACAAGCAGAAAGAGAAACATTAGATTTAAGTCAACAGTCTTAATACCTGTCTGATAACTAGATATATATATATATATGCTGTAGCCGAGAAAAAATCAATCAAGTACTCGCTTCCCTCTGCACCCTCTCCCTCGTTACCTTCCTCTTCCTCTTTTTTGGAACAAAGTGCGAGGACGGGCTATCATCTAAGAACCAGGTTCAATCAATAAAGGGACAAATAATCAACCTGTCCTCGCATTCCCTTAACAGAGAAGAACTAGATCTGCTAACGAGAGGCCTCAATTTTGTTCCAACCAATAGATTCAATTGCTTTGAATGGGTTAAGGATCTTAATTTATTTTGTAGAAAACTAAAATGGAAAAAATTCTTCAAACAGCACAATCGTGAAGAGTGTCTGAGACAAGGACTTGAGGAGGAGGATTTTGAAACATATAGAGATCTGGCGGGTCTTCTTGAGGAGAATGAGCACTTAGGTAGAGGAGACAGGGGACCCTTCACCACCCTTAAGAATAGGAGTACCAGAATGCCGCCTCCTGGAGAAACAGGGAACATTGATATATTTCTATTTTGGTAGAAAGGGACCTCAAAAAAATAAGGAATCTGGATTTTGAGTTCCAGGACAATTTGTCAGGGAATGAGAGGAAGGCCCTTGAGGTACTAAAGAAAAATGATCAATTGATCATAAAACCTTCTGATAAAGGAGGAAACTTGGTAATTCTGGACCATGTTAAGTATAGAAGAATGTGTACTGACATTCTACTTGACACAAGCACGTATGAAGCTATGTCAGCCAATCCATCAAGTAGCTTTAAAGAGGAACTCAAGGGACTACTCGATAGAGCCCTCTCAGATACACTTATCTCCAAGACGGAGCATGATTTCATGTTGCCCAAATTCCCAATAGAGGCGACGTTCTATGCCTTACCGAAAATACATAAGGGATTTGACCCCCTTAAGGGGAGACCTATCGTTTCGGGGGTCAACTCTCTTACTCAGAACTGTGGCCTCTACATTGAAGAAATTCTGCATCCTTTTGTTGTCTCCCTACCCTCGTACCTCAGAGATACATCGGACCTGCTACTTAAGTTAGATGGTATCTCCTTTGAAGAAAGCTCCTTCCTTGCATCAATTGATGTGGAAGCTTTATACAGTAGTATACCCCACCATTTAGGTGTAAAGGGTGTTGAGCACTTTTTGCAACAAAGATCTATTGCATGTGGGAGACATAATACCTTTGTGACATCACTTCTTCAATTCACGCTCACCCATAATGCCTTCACCTTTGATGGTAAATTCTTCCACCAGCTCAGGGGCACTGCGATGGGGAGCCCATGTGCCCCATCCTATGCTAATCTGTTCCTGGGCTGGTGGGAGGAATCGGTGGTATTCGGGGATCATGCCGAGTGGTGGCAGGATAAAATATCGATGTGGTACAGATACATCGACGATGTGTTTATGGTCTGGACAGGTACGAGGGTGGAATTTGAGGAATTTATAGGAGATCTGAACAAAAACAATCTGAATTTAAGATTTACCTCTGAAATTCATAACAAAGAAATATCATTTCTAGATATTAGGATCAAGAAAGAGACACAGGGTAACATTTCCACCATGATATACCGCAAACCGACAAGCACCAACAGCCTCCTGCACTGGCAGAGCTATCACCCTACCCCACTAAAAAGGGGGATCCCTAAAGGACAGTTCCTAAGGGTTAGAAGGAACTGTTCCAGAAATGAGACCTTCATACGTCAATCAAGGGATATGCAGAATAGATTCAGGAAAAAGGCTATCCGGAGCATGTCATTAACACAGCTTTTGATCATGCTAGGAGGGCGAATAGACATCAGCTGCTACAAAGTAAGGTGAAAGCAGACACCTCTGAAATTACTAGGGTGATAGGGACTTTTGATTATGGGCATGATGAGGTGAGGCGGGTATTAACAAGACACTGGGACATTCTTAGAATGGACCCGGACCTCAAAGACGTGGTAGGATTACGACCCAATATCACGTTCAGGAAGGGGAGGTCCATTAGAGACCTCCTTGTACACAGCCAATATAAAAGACCAGCAAGGGAGGGTACCTGGTTAGACAGGAGACCAATTGGTTTTTTCAAATGTGGAAATTGTACACTATGCAAATGGATGTCACCAGCCAACCTCCGCGGCAAGGCAGGAGACAGTCTAGGAAATTTCTAGGGACATCCAGATGGGCCCAATATTTTAATCTGAATTATTCTTTATATGTCAAATTTTGGTGCTACCTATTATGGTTAATTATAAATAAAGTATAATGTTTTTGGTTTTTTTCTATGATTTTGTGTGAACGTGTAAATAGGCGTCACGAATATCTATGGACACCAGAAAATTGTTCTGTGACAGGGCAGTCACCACTGAGCGAAGCGACTCCATGCGGAACTTTTGGGTGTAAACATGCCGATTTAACCTCTTGAGATCCAGAATGGGACGAAACTTTCCCTCCTTTTGGGGACCACAAAGAGGTTGGAATAAAATCCCCTTCCCCGGTCTTCCGGAGGAACTGACACTACTACACCCTTCTGTAGTAAGGAATCGACTTCCTGCCGCAGAGCGGTCAATAAGTCAGGATCTGACAGAACGCGAGACTGACAGAATCTTTCTGGAGGGCGAGAGAGAAACTCTATGAAATAGCCTGCCGACATTATTCGTGTCACCCAGGAGTCTGAGACGCGGGAGACCCAAACCGCTTGAAACAGGAGCAGGCGCCCCCCCACTCGAGAATCCTCGAGTGAACTTCTGGCGTCAGTCCGTTTTGGCGGGCTTTTTGTCAGATTCCCGCTTGTCATTGCGCGGGTATTGTTTCCAAGAAGCGTTAGACTTTTGGGAAGACTTTTTCCCTGAAAAGGTGGGACGACCCGATCCCCAAGAGGAGTGACCGGCTCGCCCCCTGCCACGAAAAAACCGCCGGTTACCGTAGGAACCGGTCCTGCCAAAAGCAGCCGTAGCTGCCCTACGCTGAGGCAACGCTGACTCCTTAGCCTTAGCAATCAATTCCGTGAGGTCAGAGCCGAAAAGCTGACCACCTTTGTAAGGCAAAGATAGCAAACCTTGTTTGGAGACCGCATCTCCAGTCCACTGTTTAAGCCACAACGCTCTTCTAACAGTGATTGTAGAAGCCTGAGCTCTGGATATTAGGGAAGCCATATCCAAAAGAGCGTCACAGACATATTGGTCTGATTCTTCTATTAACTTAATGATCTCATCTATTGCCTGTAAAGACGACCCATCTTGCAGGGATATCCGCAGGCGAGCTGTCCAACCCATGGAAGCTCTAGAAGCACAATAGGAAGATAAAGCCACTCTAAAGGCCTGACCAGCAGCTTCATAGCCGGCCTTGGCCGCCATCTCTGACTTTTTGTCCAGCGCATCCTGCAAAGTAGCTTTCCCTTTGACGGGAAGCATAGTAGCTTTGTTAAGCTTAGATAAAGAAATATCCACCTCAGGGGACGGAATCCAGCTAGCAAATAGGTCTGCTGGACAAGGATACAAGGTTTCAAACAACCTTGTCCCCTGAAAACGCTTATCTGGACAAACGCGTTCCTTTTCTACTTTCTTAGAAAACTCACTCATAGCTGGCATCGCTAAACGTGATCTTTGCAACCCATGGTACCAGCGGGGTATACCTTCATCATCATTCATCTCCTCAGGTACTTGCAGTACCTCTCGTATGGCCCTGACAAAAGCATCTACACGGCCCGACAAGGAAGCAGAGTGCTCCTGAAAATCCTCTCTGCCCGAATCAGAACATTCTCCCTCAGAAACTGAAGGAGAACTCCCCCTCGCAGACAAATCTGAGTCACTTAGTGGGGAGGGCATAGCAATCCTGGGACGCTTTTTGCTATGAGAAGGTCTAGAGGATACCCACTGACCCAAAAGGTCAGAAAGCCCACTAATAGCAGTAGCGAGCATATCAAACTTGGCATCATAGCGACCTCCAATAGCAGCGCTAGAAGGTGCAGAGGATTCCATCGTGTCAGAAACGCGGGGCTGGTCCTGGAGAGGACGAGGAAGACGATCAGCCTCCTGACTCAAATCTGACATGCCGGTTATTGAGATGGTATAGTGATGAGAATAACCAGAACAGTGTGGTCTCACACAGTAGCAAAACACTGAAGGGTTAACTTCTTTTAAAAGTAAAAGAATACCCCAGCAGTGAAAAACGGCGCCCCCCCCCCCCCGCTGCAGACAGCTCACAGACCGTTACTGAGGGATACAATGTCCCAATGATCAGAAAACTGCAGCGCTGCGCTAGAGAGCGCAAACAGCAAAAAAATGCTGCGGGAGGCTAAAGGGTTAAGCTGCTACCTAAGCGATAGCAGCGACTCACCCGGCTGGCTTGGTGTTGTCTCAAATGCCTGTGTACAGAAACGGAGGAGAGGAGACCAGGAGAGCTGTAATGGCTGCCGCAGAGAGCAGGAAGAGAAGGAGCCAGTCACTTCCTGTAATCAGAAAGCCGGGAAAGCCCGAAGCCACGCCCCCTCTCTGCTCAGTCAAAAAAGTGCGGGAAATCTTTTGCACTCCTCTCCCTGTACACTGTAACGGCGCTGCAGCGCCGAAAACACACAGCACATATTAAATAAAAAATCGCTCTCTTTTTTTTTTTTTTAAAAATGCCCAATCATGAGAAAATAGTGGGAAACACCAATAACAGTCAGCGCTGTCACCGCAGACGCTGTAATCACTCGCACATATCAAAATATAATGCAGAGTACTCACCAGCCAAAAACGCCACAGGGACCCTCCACGGATATGTGACGCTGTGCCCATTGCTTCCCCATGAGGACAAGGAACGCAGTGACCCAGAACGTGGTGTCTTCCCCCCGGGCCGGCAAGAAAATGCAATGACCACCATTTAGGGAATACATTTCTGCCAGGGGAGAGGATGGGGTCCAGCAGCGCCGGTACCCCTGATCCTCTAGACATAAAGTCCAGGACCCTGTCCGAGTAAAATAATAAACTCTTCTGAGGTGATTTCTGAGGAGCTGCATTAGCAGCCGTCCTTACTACTTGGACCTCAAGTCGAAACTGGAGTGTACGGCAGGAGGAGCCAGAGCCGGAGGGGCCGGACAACACCCATTTTTAGAACCTGAGGTTAGTCCTACTATCTGGCTCCGCCCTACCCAGAAGTAATGAAGTGTCCCCCTTGCTTCCATCTGCAGCTGAAAATGACAACAGCCCTATCATGTGAGGAAGAGGACACTATCCTATGAAATATATGGAAAAGATTAATTCTTATTTATTGAAATGTAATAACGGTATGTGTAACTTCCTCCAGGCATCTATAGAGAGGCAGTAAAACAGTGATACATGTGAGGATCAGATAATGCAGAAAGTCGATCATAGGTCATAATATTCAGCAAATGTATTTCGAGAGGATGCGAGCTGATCTGCTGCGCTCGGCAGCGGCCACTACACAGAGTCAATGGAGCTGAACAGCACAGCTCTGTACAGTTCACATCCCAGTTTCCAAAGACCTCCACCTATCAGGAGATTGGCCACGTATCTTTAGGATAGGTCGCTGATATCAAAAACCAGAAAACCCATTTAATGGCCAAAGTCTGAAATTAACATTCAATAATGGACAAAAATATAAATGTGATCTTTGCGCATCATCACAGATTCAGCCATCTGGTTATGTAGCTAACCCCATAATTGATTAATATTTAACAACAGTTAATATTTTCTATAAATCAACCTTAAAAAGAAAAAAGTAAATGAAATGCTTGCAATAGAAATGTTGGTCTATCACAACTTCACGAGGATGATCTGAAGCCTCCATACTGCACTGAAGAAACATTGCACAGACGCTAAACACATGCAATGCAACAACAATGCACCAGGGTGACGCCAAGGGGATCTGAAAAAAAGAGTAGAAAAGTGGCGCCACAATGTATCCAGCCATCACCTTGTTCAGATCATTGCTGCTGGTGCTGTTCATGTTCAGGCTATTCCACAGAAAGGCGCTGGCTTTCTCACACTGACTGAATGAATTTTGGGCGCTGTCAGTCTTCCCAGACAATGACATATGTAAGGCTCTGCACATGTGAGCAACGGCTTTCACTAAGGGGTTCCTGAAAAAGAAATAACATCAGTGGTATAAGGCATCAGCTGACTCAGAAACGCACTCACTATAACACATCAGACACGAACAAGCTGCATACTACACAAGAGAACAGGTAAAGGCAATCTGTCAGTAGACCAAAACGTAGGGGCAGAGATCATGATTCCAGGAATGTGTCACTTATTAGGCTGTGTGCTCTAGGTTCAATATAATCAGTGTTTTATCAGCTGGAGATTATGACTGCAGGCCTAGGTCTCAGGTGAAGACCAGTCAGGCTAATCTGTATCGCTCCGCCCCCCTCCACTGATTGGCAGCTTTCTGCAAATGTACAGTGCACACAGGAATCTACCAATCAGTGGTGTGGGCGGGGTTATACAGAGCTCAGCATTCAGAGAACTGCTAGGTCTACAGCAGAGATTCTACCAAAACTGCTCCAAACAGTCCAGTAATGTGATACTTTGCTGGAATCAGGTTCTATGTCCCTAAATTAGACTGTTCTCCGATTACATAGCAAAATCCTGCAGATTCCCTTTAAGAGCACAATTATATATATTACACCAATATAAATGTTGTGGCACAGATTTACAGCACAAGTTGGGCATCTCGTATATTGTCCTGTGCCCTACAACCAATATATTGTAAACCAGTGTTAGCAACGCAAACCAACACAACATTATAACCCACAAAGGATAAAAAAGGTTAATTAATGCGTGTTTAGTTTAATCCGATGGGCACATACTATTATAACCCAATTAGTTTAACAGCAGCCGACATCGCGGAAATACATATATACTAAAGAAGTGCTAGTATATATCAGGGGAGGGGCATTTTTTGCATACAGTACTATCAATTTGTATGGTGCCGCTTTGCTTTTCCTTTCTGTCATCATAATTTACCCATTGTTATAATTTATTTATACATTGTTTGGGGCACTATACTCAAATTCTCTGTAGGAGCTATTATAATGTAACTGTATCAATGAAGCAATTATTATAACAAAGGGGGTGAACAGCCCAATAATGCTACTGATGTGCGTAAAATGCCATTTCATCTTGGTGACTACTTAACACTGAGACTATAGGTATATATTGATTGTGAATTACATTTGCATAGTTGAGACTCGATTTTGCGGCATTGGTATCTTGAACTAGGGCACTGGAGGGCCAATGAGAGGAGAGGGGGTGCTATTTGCTTGAATAACAGACCAAGCTTCATGGTTAGGTAACGCAAAGTCTTTAGGGTTAAATACTTTTTACTATTAACTAGTAACTGTCTTGCGCCTATATTGTCCAAAACGCATTAAACATCTCGCCATTGAACATTTTTTTGCATCTTTTTACATATCGCTGAATATAAATAATTTTTGTTTTTGATTTTAAATATAATAAAATGTGATTTGAGGGTATTTTCTGTTGGCTGTGTACTTAACCATCCTCTTGGTATCAGCTAAGTTATGAAAGCCTTGTATAAAGGGAGCCCCCTCCCTAAGTCAACTGCATAGATGCTGCCGTCCCTATTAACCATGGCATCTAGAGGGTTAAACAGCTGGTCAGGATGAATGCAGGCGCAGACCCGGACCATTGAAGGCGCAGACATGGACCATTGAAGGCGCAGACCCGGACCATTGCATCCTATCAGCTGTATATTATGGCCAACACCTATTGCTGAAGGCTTGGGCTCCAATCCTGACAATGTATTTGGGACAACCGCCCATGACATAATAACACAGCAAGGAGTTGGAAGGGGTTAATGATATTAACAATTTTATATTTAGCAAATTGACTTTTTTTCGTTTGATTTGTGTTTAATAAATTATTTTTCGACGTTCCTGAAGGGGCTTACTCAGGATCCAGCAGCTTCGGTATCCTCTCCACATCCAAATAATGAGATTTCACTACGGTATCATCACCCTGCATCCAGCCAACAGCCATGGAGGTCACCGAGTACCACCAGCGGCAGACAGGATCCGTGCCTACAATTACAAATCACACTGTTACAAAAGAAATACTCTTTATTTCTCTTATGCAATTATCAGATTTTTTGTTGGTAAAAATAAGTAGTAACCCAAAAAGGAAAAACACGGATTTTGGTAAGAACTTACCTGTAAAATCCTTTTCAGCGAAGGAAGGAAGAGAGACACAGTATTCATTACTGATGGGTAGGCGGAGCCCCAGATCAGGATGTCACCTCAGATCAAAAGAGTGCTGACTGGCTGGCCCCTCCAGCTCGGGCTCCTCCTACTCAGCTCCAGTCGTACCAAAGCTTTGAGGAAAAGAGCAAAGATCACCAGCGGAGCAACATAACCCCTTCTGAAGGAACTTCAGAGAAAAAACACAAGGATACAGGTTATGCATGCAAAGAAAGCCAAAAACCACAGAGTTCCAGGTACTACTCACGGAACCTGACTACTGCGATGAGCTGGCGATGCTGGAACAGAGCCTTAGCGCGCTGACCTCAGCCCAGATAATCGCTATCAGATAAGGGTCGCGCTGCATCTGAAAACATCAACACACTTCTGCCTTGGGAGGGTGCTGTGTCTCTCTTCCTTCCTTCGCTGAAAAGGATTTTACAGGTAAGTTCTTACCAAAATCCGTGTTTCAGCTGCAGATGGAAGGAAGAGAGCCACAGTATTCATTACTGATGGGACGTCCCAAAGCAGTTCAAAAATAAGGGTGGGAAAAACCAATAAAAGGCAGAAACCCAACAACCTTAACAACAAAGCGCAACCAGCGCTAAACACAAGTTCATCCAGAACTTTAAACTACAGCTGCCTGCAGGACCCTACGTCCGAGGGCTGCATCAGCGGAAGCACTGACGTCCACTTTATAAAACTTTGTAAACGTGTGGACAGAGCGCCAAGTTGCCGCTCGGCAGAGCTGCACTGCCGAGGCACCTTGATGAAAAGCCCACGATGAGGCCACAGCTCTCGTAGAATGGGCTCGAATCTTAATCGGGCAAGATTCACCCCGAAGACGGTAAGCTTCCAAAATAGCTGACCGGATCCAACGAGCTATAGAATCCTTGGAAGCTCGTTGACCACGCCGACGACCTGCTGGAACCACAAACAGGGAGTCCGTCTTACGAAAACCTTGAGTAATAGATAGATAAAACTTCAAGGCCCGCACTAAATCCAATGTGTGTAAAGCTCGCTCTTTCACATTCTTCGGATCCGGGCAGAATGAAGGCAACACAATATCCTGGTTGACATGAAATTGTGACACCACTTTAGGCAAAAAATCACCCCGAGTGCGAAGCACTACACGATCCGGAAAAAACTCCAGAAAAGGAGGCGAACAAGAAAGAGCTGCCAACTCAGAAACTCTCCTCAAGGAAGTGACTGCAACAAGGAAAGCCACCTTCCAAGAAAGTAAAGAAAGGCTAGCAGAAACCATAGGCTCAAAAGGTT
Source organism: Oophaga sylvatica (assembly GCA_033576555.1). Lineage (NCBI taxonomy): Eukaryota > Metazoa > Chordata > Amphibia > Anura > Dendrobatidae > Oophaga > Oophaga sylvatica. Next base: position 8,949,822 of record JARQOD010000009.1, read on the forward strand.
TATGCTGAAGAGCCTCCAAAACAAGGTTGAGCCGCCAAGGAGACACGGGTGCCTTCCGCGGCGGAAACTTACGAGATATACCTCGGAAAAAGGAGAGCACGTCTCTATTTGAAGCAATGGTTCTCCGAAACAATAAGGACAGAGCAGAAATCTGACCTTTCAGAGTGCTTACTGCCAAACCCTTGTCTAGCCCATGCTGTAGAAAAGCCAACAGGTTGGGAATGGAAAATTTTCTCGGGTTCCGAGAGGACCCCAAACACCACGAAAAGAAGGTTTCCCAAATTTTGTGGTAAATCCTAGTAGTAGCCGGACATCTTGCAGCACGAAGGGTAGCAATGACCTCGGCTGAGAAACCTCTACGGGTCAAGATTTCGGTCTCAAGAGCCACGCCGTCAAACGCAGGGACATCAAGTCCGGATGACAAACGGGCCCCTGAGTCAACAAGTCCGGTTGAAGAGGTAGTGGAAAAGGAGGTGCCGCCAACAGCGACATTATTGTCGAGAACCACACCCTTCTTGGCCAGTCTGGAGCTATCAAAATAGCTGGAATTCTCTCTAGTCTGATCCGACGCAGTACTAGAGGAAGTAAGGATATCGGCGGGAATACATAGATCAGCTCGAACTGATCCCACTGAGCCACTAGAGCATCCACCGCCACCGCCTTCGGATCCTTGTACCTGGACATGAATGTCGGTAACTTGGCATTGAACCTGGATGCCATCAAATCCACTTGGGGGGTTCCCCAGCGAGAGCACAGTAGTGCAAACACATCCGGATGGAGGCTCCATTCCCCGGAATCCATCCTTCTGCGACTGAGAAAGTCCGCTGTAACATTCTGAACCCCTGGAATGTGAATCGCCGAAATGGCTGGTACATTGGCCTCTGCCCAAATCAGAATTCGGGACACCTCTACCATGAGTCTGGAACTCCTTGTCCCACCTTGGTGATTGATATACGCGACAGCCGTCGCATTGTCTGTCTGCACACGGACTGGCAGACCGCTCAAAGGGACCGTCCAATGTTGGAGGCAAAGGAAAATCGCCCTCAATTCCAGGATGTTGATCGGAAGCACAGACTCTTCCGATGACCATACCCCCTGAATCCAGAGATTGTTCCAAACACCCCCCCAGCCCGTCAGGCTGGCATCGGTGGTTATGACTGACCACTTCGGAGGGAGGAAAGACTTCCCCAGGGAGAATGCCCCTGGACGTAACCACCATTCTAGAGAATCCCGCACCGCGCGAGAAATGGTGACACTGCAATCCAGCGATTGCGACTGATTCCATCGACTCAAGATGAACCTTTGAAGAGTCCTGGAGTGGAACTGGGCAAAAGGAATTGCCTCCATGGACGCCACCATCAGTCCTAGAAGACGCATACACTTCCGTAGAGACATTGCCGTTGAGGATTTCATAATCTGTACATGTCGAAGAAGACATGACTGTTTGTCTGGTGGTAGGGAAACTACCGACCGAAACGTGTCGAGATGCATTCCCAAAAAGAGGATTGTCCTCGATGGTTCCAGGGACGACTTCTCCCAATTGACCAGCCAACCGAAGTCCTTCAGAAACTGAAGAGACAAATCCCGAGCCGTCAACGCCTCCTCCTCCGAGGAAGCCATGATCAAAAGATCGTCCAGATAAGGGAGAATCGTAATCCCCTGTCTTCGAAGGATTGCCATGAGAGGCGCCAGAATTTTTGTAAAGACCCTTGGCGCTGAGGCTAAGCCGAACGGCAGAGCCACGAACTGGTAATGATTCTGACCTATGGCAAATCGAAGAAAGCGCTGATGAGCCTTTCCGATGGGAATATGCAAATAGGCGTCGCGAATGTCGATTGACATCAGAAAATCGTTCTGTGACAGAGCTGCCACAACGGAACGAAGCGACTCCATGCGAAATTTCCGGGCATGGACATGCCGGTTTAATCGCTTGAGATCCAGAATCGGGCGAAATTTGTTCTCCTTTTTGGGAACTATAAAAAGGTTGGAATAAAAACCTTTTCCTCGGTCCTCTGACGGAACCGGTATCACTACACCCTTTTGTAGCAGAGATTCGACCTCTCGCTGTAGAGCGACAACAAGCTCGGGTTCCGACGGAACGCGAGACTGACAAAAAACATTTGGGGGTCGAGAAGCAAACTCTATGAAATAGCCTGCCGACACAATCCGCGTTGCCCAGGAATCTGGAACGCGAGCCATCCAAGTCGCCTTGAAAAGAAGCAGGCGACCCCCCACTCGAGAATCCTCGAGTGGACCCCTGGCGTCAATTAGACTTTGCGGGCTTCTTGTCAAGTTCCCGCTTGTCCTGGCGGAAACTCTGCTTCCAGGAAGTACGAGTTTTCTGAGAGGATTTCTTTCCTGAGAAGGAAGGACGACCCGATCCCCACGAGGAGTGACTAGATCGTCCTCGGCCCCGAAAGGACCGCCGACCACTATAGACACCAGGCCTACTGGACACCGAGGCCATGGCCCTACGCTGTGGTAATGCTGATTCCTTCGCCTTAGCCTTGGAAATCAGCTCTGTGAGGTCAGATCCAAAAAGATGGCCACCCTTGTAAGGTAAGGCCAACAACCCTTGTTTGGAAACTGCGTCCCCGGCCCACTGTCTGAGCCATAAAGCTCTTCTGACTGTGACCGCTGAAGCTTGCGCTTTGGCCAGCAGAGATGCCGTATCCAGACCGGCATCAAAGATATAACAGGCTGCCGTTTCTAACCATTCACAAGTTTCCCGTATCTCAGATAACGGAGATTCATTGTGCAACTCCGTCTTCAGACGTGCCAACCAACTTAGAGAAGCTCTAGCAGCACACATGGATCCTAGCACTGCTCGGAATCCATGACCCGCAGCCTCATAGCTTGCTTTTGCCGCCAATTCTGCTTTTCTATCCAAAGGCTCCTGTAAGCTCGCTTTTCCCTTAATAGGGAGTAGTGAGGATTTATTAAGCTGAGATAAAGACACATCCACTTCAGGAGCAGAAGTCCAATTAGCCTTTAACTCCGCAGAGCAAGGATAAAGTGTATCCAAGAAATGCGTTCCATGAAAACGCTTATCTGGACATAGACGTTCCTCCTCTATTACACTATTAAGCTCATCCAGAGCTGGCAATGTTGTACGCGAAGCACGGGACTCCTGGAACATGCGTGCTGATTTACCAGGACGACTAGTTACCTCCTCCGGTAACTGTAATATATCTCTCATGGCTTCAATTAATGCCTCCGTACGCTTCGCCATAGAGGAACGCCCCTGCGGCTCGTCCGCATCTGAATCGGATATTTCTCCATCCGAATTTAAAGGGGAACTCTGCCCAATATCAGATACGTCTGACTCGCTCCGTGTAGAGGCCGGTAACGGCCTGCGTCGCTTCCTCTGAGAAGAATTAGCAGACACATATTGACCTAAAAGGTCAGACAAGTTGTTGATCGATCGAGCGATATCGTCCAATTTTTCACCGCTGTCGACCGCAGCGCTAGACGTTGTGGAGGTCTGCGTATCTGATTGCCGCAATGGCACTGGGACGTGATCCGCGGCATCTGAACTCTGTTCAGACATGTCTCACCTGTATGAACAGGTCAAAGCGGTAATACCAGCAAAAACTATGCGGTTTTTCTTTTTTTTTTTCTTTTTTTTTTTTATATATGCTGAAGGGTTAACGCTCCACCAGGCAGGGTTACCCCAGCGGTATTCAGTCAAAAAATTTTTCTGGTAGAAATAACCCTCAGAAGGGTTAATATTGCAAACTCACCACAACATATATATATGAAGTGTGAGTCCCAGCCAATTTTATGTCTCTAATGAGACTGCAGCTGCAGGACAGCGATCGCTGCGCTGCAGGGTGAGGAATCAGCACTCACCCAGCTGGCCGTGGTGTCTTATGAGGAGAGGAGCGGTCTGAGGAGCCCAGGAGCCTGTGTAATGGCCGCCACAGTGAGGGAGTCGCAGGAGAAACGCCAGAGCGCGCGTCTTCCTGCTCAAAAGACCGGGAATAGATAGGCCACGCCCCCTGCTAGCTCAAATGTTGAGCGCGAACTCCCCCGCTCCTGCTCCCTCTCTGTCCTGCAGCTAACTGCCTGCGGACAAAAGATCACCACATTTACAATGTAACAGCGCTGTCACAGCAGCGCTGAAGCATACTGACATACAGTAGTAGCGCTGTCACCGCAGCGCTGAAGCACTCACACATTATTATAATAAAAATTGTGTGGAAAACTCATCAGCTCAGCGCCACAGGGACCCTAAGGGTTTCTGGCGCTATGCCCATGCTTCCCCCCAGGGCGGGAAGCGCAGTGACCCAGCGTGTGGTTTGCGCCCCCGCCAGGGAAAACTCTCCTCATCCCCCAGGGCCGGCAAGGATTCTGCAGGGACCATTATGTAATTACAGATCCGCCAAGGGAGAGGCTGGTGAAAAACACTGATAAACATGTAATAGCGCTGTCACCGCAGCGCTGAAGCATACTGATATACATGTAATAGCGCTGTCATCAGACGCTAAAGCACTCACACATTAATAATAAAATTTTGTGTGGAGTACTCACCAGCCAAGGCGCCACAGGGACCCTCAGGGGTTTCTGGCGCTATGCCCATGCTTCCCCCCAGGGCGAGGAACGCAGTGACCGCACGTGTGGTTTGCGTCCCGCCAGGGAAGCTCTCCTCATCCCCCAGGGCCGGCAAGGATTCTGCAGGGACTTTGAGTAAGTACAGATCCGCCAAGGGAGAGGTTGGGGTACAGCAGCGCTGGTACCCCTGAGACCTCTAGACCAACTAGTGATCCAGGTCTCCTGTCCGAATATAAAATAATAAAATCTTCTGAGGAGCTGCATTAGCAGCGACCATCCTTCTGGACCTCAAATCTTAGACTGGAGCTGAGTAGGAGGAGCCCGAGCTGGAGGGGCCAGCCAGTCAGCACTCTTTTGATCTGAGGTGACATCCTGATCTGGGGCTCCGCCTACCCATCAGTAATGAATACTGTGGCTCTCTTCCTTCCATCTGCAGCTGAAATAAAATATTAAAAAGAAGTAAAAAATGTAAAAATTGCACAACGGTTATTTCCTGTCACTTTTACTTACTAGTAGAGGTCAGCATGCAGGATGATCCTCCGATAGGGAGAAAGCTGACGCCGCTGACAGAGTCCGCAAACACACTTAAAAGTTTCAAATACTCATGAGCTTTGGAAAACTCACTGCAGAACAAAAAACAAACATCTTAATAGAAAAACAATGGAAGAAAACTGGAAAAGATGTGCTGGAATTGGCGAGTCTTGGACAGCATGTGACTAATGTGATGGCCCATCTATCTTGATATTAAAGATGATGTCTCATCACATTTTTCATCAAATTTCAGAATTCATAGTAATTATGTATGTAATTGTGTGAAAGTCTACGAAAGCCGGGGACTAAATTATTGGCGGCGCTCGCCCGGAAGTCGAGGGGCGGGCCCGCCGGACCGGGATAAGGCCCCAGCCTAGTTTCGGCCGCAGCCTTGGACTGGATTTTCGGCGGAGTCCGCACAGAAGTCGAGGGGCGGGTGCCAGAACTGCCCACTGGAAGCGAGCTGCTGCGGGAGTGCCTGGGCCGCGGCTAGAGAGACCCCGAAAACGCCCAGAACAGCACCAACAAAGGCCCCCAGAGCCCCCCCCAGTCGACCACGGGCCCCTCCAAGGGGAGTCAGACTCACCGCTCTTGGGGGACACAGGACTGTGGGACCGCATGCGCCTGAAGGACCACAGGAGCTCCCAGCCCCCTGAATCCAGGTTAGAGGAGGAAAAATATAAAAATAAGGATGGTGCAGGCACCCTAACTCCGTCATCCCTTCAGGGGATGAGGAGAGGGACCGTCCGCCTCCTTGCAGCACCGCAGTCCAGCATTGGTGGTGCAGTGGGGCCGCACAGACTACCTCTGCCTCTGTACAGCCTAGGGTTTCAATACCCTAGGGTGGTCAGGGCTGAGCCCGGCATAAGTGTCCCACGTTGCAGGAGAGGATACGTGGAGGCGACACTCCTCGTGCTCGCCCGTTGCTGGTTTGGGGAGATCGGACCCCTTCAAAAGGGTCCGTCGCCCCATCTCGTCTCCATGGGAAGAGGGAAAAAAAAAAAATGGTCTGGGTGAAACCAGACGTGTGCCTCCATCAGACACTAAGCATGAACTGGGTTCGCCTGCGGCCAATGTCGAGGTGTATACGGCGGAGGAGCTAACCTTTTTTTATATCTACTTAGTGTCAGCCTCCTAGCGGCAGTAGCATACACGCACAGTCCTGTGTCCCCCAATGAGACGAAGGAGAAAATCCTTTGTGATCGTCATCTTCTCTGGTTTCCAGTGCCGTTCCGGTCCAATGTGACAGCACTACAACTTTGCCGGGTCGCACAGAGTCTACTATGCTTTCCCAGTGGAAGTCTATGACATTCAGAACAATGATCCATAGACTCACATTGGGGAACCCCCACAAAGACCCCTGTGTGAGCCGGCTTGTCTGATTTCAGGTCACGTGACTCAGAAGACGACCGGAGCAGCTCTGGAATCCAGGGAAGACGGTGATCAGTAAGTATTTTAATACACTTGCACAACATTATATACATAATTAGGATGAATTTCGGAATACAAAGCTAACATACTTTAGCCTGTGTGTTATGGCACTTACTATAATAAGTGTTACATGTTCTTTCCCTGCACTTGTTAGTGCCACCTTCCTCACAGACTGCTCTGATATATCATAGAAATCTGCTTCTTTCTCCTGGACGGATCATTCACTCTCAACATTCTGAGTTCATTGGTAAAATCTGCAGTGACTTCAGTGAATACAGACTTTGCCATTACTGAAATAGGAGATGACAGTTGGTGCTCATAAAGCTCTATGGAGAACTGTTAGTGCCTGTATCTTCCTCTAGCTCCTCCCACCATAGTTCTATGGAGAACTGTTAGTGCCTGTATCTGCCTCTAGCTCCTCCCTCCATAGGTCTATGGAGAACTGCTACTGCCTCTGTCTGCTTCTAACTCCTCCCACCATAGCTCTATGGAGACTGTTACTGCCTGTGTCTGCCTCTAGCTCCTCCCTCCATAGCTCTATGGAGAACCGTTACAGCCTGTGTCTGCCTCTAGCTCCTCCCTTCATAGCTCAATGGAGAACTGTTACTGCCTCTAACTCCTCCCACTATAGCTCTATGGAGAACTGTTACTGCCTGTGTCTGCCTCTAGCTCCTCCCTCCATAGCTCTATGGAGAACCGTTACTGCCTGTGTCTGCCTCTAACTCCTCCCACCATAGCTCTATGGAGAACCCTTAATGCCTGTGTCTGCCTCTAGCTGCTCCCTCCATAGCTCTATGGAGAACCGTTACTGCCTGTGTCTGCCTCTAGTTCCTCCCTCCATAGCTCTATGAGGAACTGTTACTGCCTGTTTCTGACTCTAGCTCCTCCCTCCACAGCTCTATGGAGAACTGTTACTGCCTGTGTCAGCCTCTAGCTCCTCCCTCCATAGCTCTATGGAGAACTGTTACTGCCTGTGTCTGCCTCTAGCTCCTCCCTTCATAGCTCTATGGAGAACTGTTACTGCCTGTGTCTGCCTCTAGCTCCTCCCTCCATAGTTCTATGGAGACTGTTACTGCCTGTGTCTGCCTCTAGCTCCTTCCTCCATAGGTCTATGGAGAACTGTTACTGCCTGTGTCTGCCTCTAGCTCCTCCCTTCATAGCTCTATGGAGAACTGTTACTGCCTGTAGCTCCTCCCTTCATAGCTCTATGGAGAACTGTTACTGCCTGTGTCTGCTTCTAGCTCCTCCCTCCATAGGTCTATGGAGAACTGTTACTGCCTGTGTCTGCCTCTAGCTCCTCCCTTCATAGCTCTATGGAGAACTGTTACTGCCTGTAGCTCCTCCCTTCATAGCTCTATGGAGAACTGTTACTGCCTGTGTCTGCCTCTAGCTCCTCCCTCCATAGGTCTATGGAGAACTGTTACTGCCTGTGTCTGCCTCTAGCTCCTCCCTCCATAAGTCTATGGAGAACTGTTACTGCCTGTGTCTGCCTCTAGCTCCTCCCTCCATAGCTCTATGGAGAACTGTTACTGCCTGTGTCTGCCTCTAGCTCCTCCCTCCATAGGTCTATGGAGAACTGTTACTGCCTGTGTCTGCCTCTAGTTCCTCCCACCATAGCTTTATGGAGAACCGTTACTGCCTGTGTCTGCCTCTAGCTCCTCCCTCCATAGGTCTATGGAGAACTGTTACTGCCTGTGTCTGCCTCTAGCTCCTCCCTCCATAGGTCTATGGAGAACTGTTACTGCCTGTGTCTGCCTCTAGCTCCTCCCTCCATAGGTCTATGGAGAACTGTTACTGCCTGTGTCTGCCTCTAGTTCCTCCCACCATAGCTCTATGGAGAACTGTTGATGCCTTGTCTGCCACTAGCTCCTCCCTCCATAGAATTTTAAAAGCACCAACTGTGACATTTCACTGAAGACCGATTTCAACCTTGAACCCATAAATGATCAGTCCAGAAGAAAATAGCAGACTTCTCTGATAAAAATTAAGCAACTTTATAATATATCTTAGGTGTACTATTGATTTATCAAATAAAAATTAAGACGATGGTTATGCTTTAAAATAAGGTACGTGGACCCCTTTAATCCAATGTTACAAGCAGAGTTCTAGTGATCCATGCCTGCAGGATCAGGTTACAGATGAGGGGTGTAGGTGGAAACCACGAACACCAATATTCCATAGCAATAGGACACAGGAATATGGTCAGATTTTCATCTTAAAGTTTAGGGAAAGTAAATCACACACAAGCATTGTCCATACCAGCTTTCTTCCTCCAGTGAGATTTTGCTAGCCTCCGGCTTTGCGAGAGCATACAACGCTTTCTCCAGTAAGGACTCACAAAACGCCCGATTGATTTGAGCAATGGGATCAGCTGCAAGAGAAAATGAACCGTGAGTGGTTTGGTTACGGCTCTCTGCTGCGACAGTAAGGGTACAAGCCCCCATACCTGGGTTTCTCGAGGAGCTGTAGATGGACTCCTTTGCTGCAGCCTTCACCGTCCAATTAGAACTGATGAAGAAGTGTTTTCCCAGAGGATGGGTCAGCCAACGCAGGGACTCCGGCAGAGCCTCGGTGTCAGAGCTCTGGGCACACCCCAGGAAGTACGCCTGCAATGGGGGAGTCACATGGTCTATACATTTACCAGGATATTTCTTATACATTAGTTTTGCTGAAAATGAATCCAAAACAACTTGAAAAAAATGTTTACACCAAGAAAAAAGAAAGTTATAACCTCAGGAAAATTTGCAACAATTTGTAAGGAGGAACCAGACTTTGCATATTTAGCTACTTCTATTTTGGCATCTGGAAAGATGAACCAGGACACAGAAAAATGTGCAGGTGCCCATCCTTCACACCCCATTATGGAGATAGCGCAGCGACACAGCAGATGCCTGCTTGGAAACACCTGAGCCCCGGTTCATTAAAGGGGTTGTCCGGTCTAAAATGAAAAGTCTACAGGCACTGTGTGTCACTGTGTGTGACTGCAGACTTATGAATCCCCCCAAAGGACACACTGCGAGGATTCACCAGAGCGGGTAACGGCGGTGATGTATGCGTTATGCACACTCCCGGCCAGAGCCTGTCTAGTGGGAGCGACCTCGCTCCATACACTTGTATGAGGCCGCAGGCACTAGATGGCCACATCACTAGATGGGCACGGTCTCGCCCCATACAAGTGTATGGAGCAAGGGTGCACCCACTAGACAGGTTCTGCCCAGGAGCATGCATAGACTGCATATATCACCGCCATTCCTGGCTCAGAAACCTTGGAATGCACAGTACGTGTGCTGGGGGGATTCATAAGTCTGCCGTCACACAGACTTATCCATTTAGACCGGACAATCCATTTAAAGACTTATTTTACATGCCAGTTATAAAGGGAATCTGTCACATAGTTGTTGCCATGTAATCTGAGAGCAGCAAGATGTAAAGGGCGAGACCCTGATTCTAGTGATGTGTCACTTACCAGGCCGTGTTATACTGTTTCAATACAATCAGTGTTTTATCATGATTAGATTATCACTGCACTGAAGGACAAGCTGCATGGTGCCTCCTAGTCCAACTCTGCCCCCAGCATTGATTAGCAGGTTACATATACAAAGTACATAGAAAGCAGCCAATCAGTGGTGTAGTCGGGGTTATACACAGCTCAGCATTCAGAGCTCTGCTAGATCTGCAGTAGAGAAAACGGATTCTATTACAACTGCTGCACTCGGTGAACTAAGTGACTCATTGATGGAATCAGGACCTCTGTCCCTGCATCATGCTGCTGTCAGATTCCCTTTAACGTGGCAGCGCTACTCTCAATGGATTTAGCTCATCTTACAACAGCCGTGTGCCTCTGTCTGCAATGTTACTACTGCCGTACAGTCATAGGCTGCCGTACAGTCCTGGTGTAACACTATCATCATAATGCAAATTACACTTTATTAATTTACATGACACCATTATGGGGTACCTAGAGCTCTGACAAAAATTAAAAGACCACTGCAAAATTTTCAGTTTGTCTGATTTTTCTCTTTATAGGTATATTTTTGAGTAAAATGTAAATTGCTCTTTTATTCTATAAACTACTGACATGTCTCTGAATTTCCAAGCAATAAATTTTGTATTTATTTCAGAAAATGAGAAATGGTCAAAATAAAAAAATGCAGTGCTTGCAGACCTCAAATAATGCTAAGAAAACAAGTTCATAATCATTTAGAAACAACAACACTAATGTTTTAACTCAGGAAGAGTTCAGAAATCAATATTTTATTGAATAGCCATGATTTTTAATTACAGCTTTCGTAAGTTTTGGCATGCTTTCCACAGTCGACTTTTCACACTGCTTTTGGGTGACCTTATGCCACTCCTGTACAAAAATGTAAGCAGTTCTTCTTTGTTTGATGGCTTGTGACTATCCATCATCCTCTTGATCACATTCCAGAGGTTTTCAATGGGGTTCAGGTCTGGAGATTGGGCTGCCCATGAGAGGGATTTAATGGGTGGTCTCTTAATTTTGCCAGAGCTGTATGTTCAGGGAGAGGAACAAAGGGGAAAAAAAGCATCACTCCTGCAATTCTTTAAGTTTTGCGTTTACTCTGTAAGGTGACGGGTGAACATTATTTGCAGGCAGTCCCATTATAACAATGCTAATGTCCCGATGTAGCTAGATGGGCAATTTGCATTCACCTAGTAATGACTTTAATTTGACTTTCAGCGCCATGCGCCATTGTAGAAACTGTACTCCAGTCACTGACCGGCATACATCTCTATGGTATGTACTTCAATAATTGCAGCCACGGCCACTCCCCATGAAACTCCACCCTAAGTTCAGAAACGGTCAGGACTGGTATACATATGCCAAAAGTCACTAAAATGTTGCGACATTACTAAGTGTACACCAGATTTCTGGTGTAAACTGACGAATTGGGGCCGTTTTTTACGTTTGGTTACTTTTGCATAATAAAATCCCTTTCTTTTTCTCGCTCAATGTTATCTGAAGCCATAACTTTAATTTTCTGTTGATGGGATGATTTGGCGCATCCGTTGGCACCATTTCAGGTACATGACTTTTCCTTACTCCAGTTGTCCCGGGTGGGGGTGAGGGCAGATAAATAGAAAAACAAAGCAGTTCTGTCTTTTTTTGGTGCGTTCATTCACCATTCAGGTTAATTATTTCATAGGTTGGATCATTACGGAAACGGCATTAGCAGTTAAGCATGTTTATTGTTTTATGTTTTTATCAGTGTTCATGGTTATTGTTCTCTGAGCCGAACATATATTTATTATAGAGATAAAGTCTCATTGTGAGACGAAACGTCTCCATGCTATGTGGATCTAAATAAACTCCATTTTTTTCACCATTGCAACTTGGAGTGCTGCCTTCCTATATGTTTTGTATATACACATACATACATACATCATGAAGCAGGAATTAACCCTTGCTTGTGACAGATATAGTGTCATGAAATGAAAAACTGGCTACAATAAAAAGCATGCAGACAAGTCTTCTGGAAGATTTGTGCTGTTTATCATGGGATTTTAGGACATCACTGTTCACAAGTCACTATAAAGAATGCATAATTCAGGATCTACAAATGATGGATTACTACTTTTTCAAAATAATATAGCAGTCTCTTTGTAAGCGGAGGGGACAGCTCATTTGATCAGATACAGAATTTGTATCAATCAATCATAAGATAGGATGTAATCATTCATATTGTGGCTCCTCAGCCTAAAGGAATCTGTCAGTAGGATGACCCCCCTAAGCCGTCTATATGGGCATGTAGATCATGGAAGCTGAATATCGTGATACCCGATACCTGTGATCGCTGTGCCGTGTCCTGCACTTCTATGGACACTGCCTTCACTTTACTCCTGAGTAGATGGTTGGTGTCTGAACAGAAGGAAGCTGAAGCTGGTGTCCACAGAAGAGCAGATCATTGCGCAGAACGTAGGACAGTGACGATCTGCACATGCCTGAGCTGTCAGGAACAAAGCCTGACATCACACATACAGAGAGAGGATCAATATGCATTCAGAGCCAATGCTAAAGCATTAATATAAGCTCTGGGGGCAGACACTCGATAATGTCTCTGGGCTAGAAGAGACGTTAACAGCTAGTTTATATATTAAGAAAAATGTGGATTTCTCAGGACTAAAACATCAGATTGCAGATTTCAAGGTGTCACCTTATTCAGCTTCCTATGACCTACAGTCATGGCCAAAAGTTTTGAGAATGACACAAATATTAATTTTTACAAAGTCTACTGCTTCACTTTTTCTAATGTCAATTTGCATATACTCCATAATGTTATAAAGAGTGATCAGCTTCACAGCAATTACTTGCAAAGTCAATATTTGGCTAGAAAATGAACTTTATCCCCCAAAACACATTTCAACATCATTGCAGCCCTGCCTTAATAGGACCAGCTAACCTCTTTTCAGTGATTGCTCCATTAACACAGGTGTGGGTGTTGATGAGGACATGGCTGGAGATCAATCTGTCATGATTAAGTAAGAATGACACCACTGGACACTTTAAAAGGAGGCTGGTGCTTGGCATCATTGTTTCCCTTCTGTTAACCATGGTTATCTCTAAAGAAACACGTGCAGTCATCATTGCAATGCACAAAAATGGCCTAACAGGGAAGAGTATCGCAGCTAGAAAGATTGCACCTCAGTCAACAATCTATCGCATCATCAGGAACTTCAAGGAGAGAGGTTCCATTGTTGCCAAAGAGGCTCCAGGGCGCCCAAGAAAGACCAGCAAGCGCCAGGACCGTCTCTTAAAAGTGTTTCAGCTGCGGGATCGGGCTACCAGCAGTGCAGAGCTTGCTCAGGAATGGCAGCAGGCAGGTGTGAGTGCATCTGCACGCACTGTGAGGCGGAGACTCTTGGAGCAAGGCCTGGTCTCAAGGAGGGCAGCAAAGAAGCCACTTCTCTCCAGAAAAAATATCATGGACAGACTGATATTCTGCAAAAGGTACAGGCAGTGGACTGCTGAGGACTGGGGTAAAGTTATTTTCTCTGATGAATCCCCTTTTCGATTGTTTGGGACATCAGGAAAACGCCTCATTCGGAGAAGACAAGGTGAGCGCTACCACCAGTCTTGTCTTATGCCAACTGTTAAGCATCCTGAAACCATTCATGTGTGGGGTTGCTTCTCAGCCAAGGGAATCGGCTCTCTCACAGTCTTGCCTAAAAACACAGCCATGAATAAAGAATGGTACCAGAATGTCCTCCAAGAGCATCTTCTCCCAACCTTCCAAGAGCAGTTTGGCGATCAACAATGCCTTTTCCAGCATGATGGAGCACCTTGCCATAAAGCAAAGGTGATAACTAAATGGCTCAGGGAACAACACAGAGATTTTGGGTTCATGGCCTGGAAACTCCCCAGATCTTAATCCCATTGAGAACTTGTGGTCAATCATCAAGAGATGGGTGGACAAACAAAAACCTAAAAATTCTGACAAAATGAAAGCATTGATTGCGCAAGAATGGACTGCTATCAGTCAGGATTTGGTCCAGAAGTTGATTGAGAGCATGCCAGGGAGAATTGCAGAGGTCCTGAAGAAGAAGGGTCAACACTGCAAATATTGACTTGCTGCATTAACTCATTCTGTCAATATAAGCTTTTGTTACTCATATGTTTGCAATTATATTTCTGTCTGTGATAAAAACATCTGTCAAACACACATAAAAACCAGAGGGCAGCAGATCATGTGAAAATATAATATTTGTGTCATTCTCAAAACTTTTGGCCATGACTATACATGTCTACATAGATGGCTGAGGAGGGTGATACTACTGACAGATTCCCTTTAATTAAAGGTTAAAAAGATGGATTTTGGTAAGGACTTACCTGTAAAATCCTTTTCAGTGAAGAAGGAAGGGAGACACACACTAGTCATTACTAGTGGGTAGGCGGAGCCCAGATGAGATAGACACCTCAGATTAAAAAGAGTGTTGACCGGCCCCTCCAGCTCGGGCTCCTCCTACTCAGCTCTCCAGTCGTACACAAGCTTAAGGAAGAGCAAATATCACCAGCGGAGCAACATAACCCCTTCTAAAGGACTTCAGAAAAGAAACAAGAATACAGGTTATGCATGTCACAAGGAAAAAACCACACAGTTCCAGGTACTACTCACTGAACCTGACTACTGCGATGAGCTGGCGATGCTGGAACAGAGCCTTAGCGCGCCGACCTCAGCTCAGATAATCGCTATCAGAGAAGGGTCACGCCACATCTGAAACACAACAACACACTTCTGCCATGGGAGGGATGTGTGTCTCCCTTCCTTCTTCGCTGAAAAGGATTTTACAGGTAAGTCCTTACCAAAATCCGTCTTTCAGCAGCAGACTAAGGAAGGGAGACACACACTAGTCATTACTAGTGGGACGTCCCAAAGCAGCCCAAAAAATTAAGGGTGGGAAAAAAACAGAAAAGGCAGAACCCAACAACCTAAATTAATGCGCAACCAGCGCTAACAAACAAGTTAACGAGAACTTTTAAACTACAGTCGCCTGCAGGACCCTACGTCCTAGGGCTGCATCAGCGGAAGCACAAACGTCCACCTTGTAAAATTTTGTAAAAGTGTGGACAGAGCGCCAGGTCGCAGCCCGGCAGAGCTGAGCTGCAGAGGCCCCTTGGTGAACAGCCCACGATGAGCCTACAGCTCTCATGGAGTGAGCTCGAACCTTAATCGGGCAAGGTTCGCCCTTAAGTCGGTAAGCCTCCAAGATAGCCGACCGGATCCAATGAGCTATGGAATCCTTAGAAGCTCGTTGACCACGTCGACGACCTGCTGGAATCATAAAGAGAGAGTCTGAGTTCCGAAAACTTTGGGTAACAGACAAATATAACTTCAAAGCCCGCACCAAATCCAATGTGTGCAAAGCTCGTTCCTTCGCATTCCCCGGCCTCGGACAGAACGAAGGTAATACAATATCCTGGTTGACATGAAAATGTGACACCACCTTAGGCAGAAAATCACCCCGAGTGCGAAGTATCACCCGATCCGGGTGAAACTCCAGAAAAGGAGGCGAACAAGAAAGAGCCGCCAACTCAGAAACTCTTCTCAAAGAGGTGACCGCCACCAGGAAGGCAACCTTCCAAGAAAGCAACGAAAGGTCAACGGAATCCATAGGCTCAAAAGGCCCGTGTTGAAGAGCCTCCAAAACAAGATTGAGCCGCCAAGGAGACACAGGCGCCTTCCGCGGCGGAAACTGCCGGGTTATTCCGCGAAAAAAGGAACGTACGTCCCTACGCGAGGCGATAACCTTCCTAAACAGCAAAGACAGAGCAGAAACCTGACCCCTCAGGGTGCTTACTGCCAAACCTTTGTCCAGTCCGAATTGCAGAAAAGCCAACAGATTGGGAATGGAAAAAATCCTCGGGTTCCTTGAAGAACCCGAACACCACGAAAAGAAAGCTTCCCAAGTCTTGTGATAAATCCTTGTAGTAGCCGGACCTCTGGCAGCCCGTAAAGTGGCAATGACTTCGGCTGAAAAACCTCGACGGGTCAATATTTCGGTCTCAAGAGCCACGCCGTCAAACGCAGAGACTTCAGGTCCGGATGACGAACGGGCCCTTGGGTTAACAGGTCCGAGCGAAGAGGAAGCGGCGTCGTTGCCAGGAGCGACATCAGTGTTGAGAACCACGTCCTCCTTGGCCAATCTGGGGCTATCAATATAGCCGAGATTCTCTCCAGTCTGATTCGACGTAGTACCAGAGGAAGTAAGGAAATTGGCGGAAACACATAGACTAGCTCGAATTGGTCCAACGGAGCCACTAGAGCATCCACCGCCAAAGCTTTCGGATCCCTGTACCTGGACATGAAAGTCGGTAATTTGGCATTGAACCTGGATGCCATCAGATCCACCTGGGGAGTTCCCCAACGGGAGCACAGCAGTGCAAAAATTTCCGGATGAAGACTCCATTCTCCGGGATCCATCTTCTTGCGACTGAGAAAGTCCGCCGTGATATTCTGAACTCCTGGAATGTGGATCGCAGAGATGACTGGTACTATGGTCTCTGCCCATACCAGGATCCGGGATACTTCCACCATGAGTCTGGAACTCCTTGTCCCGCCTTGATGGTTGATATATGCGACCGCCGTCGCATTGTCTGTCTGCACTCGGACTGGTAGACCGCTTAAAGGGACCGTCCAGTGTTGGAGGCAAAGGAAAATTGCCCTCAATTCCAGGATGTTGATCGGCAAGACAGACTCCTCCGACGACTATACTCCCTGAGTCCAGAGATCGTTCCAGACACCCCCCCAGCCCGTCAGGCTGGCATCTGTGGTTATGACCGACCACTTCGGAGGGAGGAAGGACTTCCCCAGGGATAGCGCCTCCGGACGTAACCACCATTCCAGAGACTCTCGTACCCTGTGGGAGATGATGACACTGCAATCCAGTGAAGTCTGCGCTCGATCCCAACGGTTCAGAATGAACCTCTGGAGGGCCCTGGAATGAAACTGAGCAAATGGAATTGCTTCCATGGACGCCACCATCAGACCCATAAGGCGCATACAGCTTCGAAGGGACATAGCTGTCGAAGACTTCATAACCTGTGCATGTCGAAGAAGACATGCTTGCTTGTCTGGAGGCAGGGATACCACTGCTCGTACCGTGTCGAAATGCATTCCCAAAAACAGGATTGACTGCGACGGTTCCAGAAATGACTTCTCCCAATTGACCAGCCACCCGAAGTCGTCCAGGAGCTGAAGGGATAGATTGCGAGCAGTTACCACTTCCTCCTTGGAAGACGCCACAATCAGAAAGTCGTCCAGGTAGGGGAAAATCGTGACGCCCTGTCTTCGGAGAATCGCCATGAGAGGCGCCAGAATCTTTGTAAAAACTCTGGGCGCTGAGGCCAACCCGAATGGCAGAGCCACAAACTGGTAATGGTCCTGGCCTATGGCAAAACGAAGGAAGCGTTGGTGAGCCCTTCCGATTGGAACGTGTAAATAAGCGTCGCGAATGTCGATTGACACCAAAAAGTCGTTCCGTGACAAGGCTGCTACAACGGAGCGAAGCGACTCCATGCGAAATTTTCGGGTGTGGACTTGCCGATTCAATCTTTTGAGATCCAGAACAAGGCGAAATTTGTCCTCCTTTTTGGGGACCACAAAGAGGTTGGAATAAAATCCTCTTCCCCTGTCCTCTGGCGGAACTGGTACTACTACACCCTTCTGCAAAAGGGAGTCGACCTCTCGCAGCAGAGCGGCACAAAACTCGGGTTCTGACGGAATGCGAGACTGGCAAAAACTGTTCGGGGGTCGAGAAGAAAACTCTATGAAATAGCCTGCCGACAAGACCCGCGTTACCCAGGTGTCCGGAACGCGGGAAAGCCAAGTCGCTTTGAACTGGAGCAGGCGACCCCCCACTCGAGAGCTCTCGAGTGGGACCCTGGCGTCAGTCCGCCTTGGCGGGCTTCTTGTCAGCTTCCCGCTTGTCTTGACGGAAATTTTGTTTCCAGGGGGTGCGGGATTTCTGAGAGGACTTCTTTCCCGAAAAAGAGGGACGACCCGATCCCCAAGAGGACTGACCAAATTGTCCCCTGGACCGAAAGGACCACCGAGCACTACTGGCACTAGGCCTGCCAGACACAGAAGCCATAGCCCTTCGCTGCGGTAAAGCCGCTTCTTTTGCCTTTGCCTTGGCAATCAGCTCTGTGAGGTCAGACCCAAATAGCTGACCTCCCTTGTAAGCTAAAGACAGCAAACCTTGCTTGGAAACCGCGTCCCCGGTCCACTGTCTAAGCCACAGTGCTCTTCTGACTGTGACAGCCGAGGATTGCGCCCTGGACAACAGAGACGCAGTATCCAGAACCTGCATCATAGCTATATTTGGCTGCAATCTCCAACAATTCGAGAAGTCCCTCTATCTCGGATAACGGAGATCTATTTTGCAACGCCGTCCGTATACGGACCAACCAGCTCAGGGAAGCTTTACAAGCACACATGGATCCTAGCACCACCCTGAATCCATGACCCGCGGCCTCGTAGGAGGATTTCGCCGCCACCTCCGTTTTTCTGTCTAGCGGGTCCTGCAGACTCGCCTTCCCTTTAACAGGGAGCAACGAGGATTTACTAAGCTGTGATAAAGGAACATCCACTTCAGGAGAAGGAATCCAATTATCAATCAACTCCGTAGAACACTGGTATAATGCCTCAAAGAAACGTGTCCCTTGAAAACGTTTATCTGGACACAGGCGTTCCTTCTCCACTGCTTCATTAAGCTCAACCAGAGCCGGCAATGTCGATCGCGACTTACGGTACTCCTGGTACATTCGGGCCGACTTACCAGGACGTCTAGTTACCTCTTCCGGTAACTGTAACGCCTCTCTCATGGCTTCAATGAAAGCCTCTGTTCGGCTCACAAGAGAGGCAGAGTGCCCCTGCCGATCTTCCTTATCCGAATCGGATAACTCCCCATCCGAGTCTGAAGGGGAACCCTGTCCGCATTCCATATCAGAGACCTCTGATTCGCTACGCGGAAAGGATGGAACCGGTCTGTGTCGCTTCCTGTCATGAGAGGATCTAGCTGACACCCAATGACCTAAAAGGTCAGACAGGCCATCAATAGAACGAGCGATGGCATCCAATTTGGCATCGCTGTAACCTCCGACCGCTGCACTTGACGCCGTCGAGGTCTGCGTATCGGATACGCGCGACTGATCCTGAAGCGGATCTGAGAGATGGTCTGCACCTTCTGGACTCTGATTCGACATGTCCTCACACAGTATATGGCAGGTCAAAACCTGTCAGTAATTAGAGAAAAGTGTGGTTTCTTAAGTGGACGAAACCAATACGCTGAAGGGTTAAAGCTCTTAAAGTAGAGAGCTACCCCAGCTAACTCTAAAATATCAGCAGAATATGTCAGCAGTATGATTAACCCTTTATGTTCTGATCCGTACCGGAATAGAACCTATGGCGGGTATCGCTGGACTCTTGCTGAAAAGGGTTAACCCTTCATAGGGGTTAATGTCGCAGGCTCCCCACAACTCCCTTATTAAAATAACAGGGAGTGTGCGAGTCCCAGGCGAAACAAGGTCTCTATATGAGACCGCAGCTGCAGGATAGCGCTATCTGCCACTTGTCATACAGATAGGTCCTGCGCTGTGGGGGTGACGACTTTCACTCACCCAGCTGGCCGCGGTGATGCATAATATATATCGGGAGGAGCGGTAGTATGAGGAGCCCTGGTAATGGCCGCCGCGCTGAGAGAAGCCGGAAGAGAAGCACATAATCGCGCGCTTCTGCCCCAGAAGACCGGGAAGCGTGAAGCCACGCCCCCCGCCGGCTTCAAAAAAAGAGCGCAAACTCCCTCGCTCTCTGCTCTCCTCTGTCCTGCAGGCATCTGCCTGCGGACAAAAATACAGTCACCAACCATGTACATTCACATGTAGCAGCGGCTGCCGCAGCAGCCGCTGGAAGCACTCACATACATTTATAAAAATGCGGAGTACTCACCAGCTTAGCGCCACAGGGACCCCCAGGGGTTTGTGGCGCTGTGCCCATCGCTTCCCCCCCAGGGCGGGGAACGCAGTGACCCCCGATGTGCGGTTTGCGTCCCGCCAGGGAAGCCATCCTCATCCCCCAGGGCCGGCATGATTCTGCAGGGACCACCATACAGGGTAAATACAGATCCGCCAAGGGAGAGGTGGGAGTCCAGCAGCGCTGAGACCCCTGAGACCTCTAGACCACTTCTGGTGATCCAAGTCTCTTGTCCGATTTAAAATAATAAAATCTTCTGAGGAGCTGCTTCCAGCAGCGACTATCTTCTGAGACCTCAAATTTTAGACTGGAGAGCTGAGTAGGAGGAGCCCGAGCTGGAGGGGCCGGTCAACACTCTTTTTAATCTGAGGTGTCTATCTCATCTGGGCTCCACCTACCCACTAGTAATGACTAGTGTGTGTCTCCCTTCCTTAGTCTGCTGCTGAAAGCAATAGCTAGCACAACTCGCCTACCGATACGCTAACATGTTTGTTAAAACTTTACTTTTTCATGTTGTAATTTACAAATTGTCTCTTCAGAGAGGAAGAGGACTAGAACTCTAGTGCCACCTATTGGAAGTAGCAATCCTAAAAGTCAATGTAGACCCTTTCACGAGCCTTGTCACATGACTTAGGATAAAAGCCAAACCAGAATCTCAATTTGCAGACAATGTGTTTCAGGAATACTGCCCCTCGTCAGTGCAAAGTGTGAGATCTGGTTTGGCTGTGTGAGAGGCGTCTGACCGATATCCAAGAAGTATCGTTTCTCCTTAGCATGTCAATCTCCACAAGGAGAAATGATACTTCTTGGATATCGGTCAGACGCCTCTCACACAGCCAAACCAGATCTCACACTTTGCACTGACGAGGGGAAGTACCCCGAAACACATCGTCTGCAAATTGAGATCCTGGTTTGGCTTTTATCTTACGTCATGTGACAAGGCTCGTTAAAGGGTCGACATTGACTTTTAGGATTGCTACTTCCAATAGGTGGCACTAGAGTTCTAGTCCTCTTCCTCTCTGAAGAGACAATTTGTAGATTACAACATGAAAAGTAAAGTTTAAAAAACATGTTAGTGCAACGGTTGATGAGTTGTGATAGCTATTGCTTTTTAACCTTTACTTTTCATGTTTTAATCTACAAATAAGTGTGATGTGTTAATGAATTTTGCGGTTGTTGGATTTTTTACTTTTTTTCCCCACAGTTCACTTGCTCAGGAAACCAGCCTGAAGCCTTTGTGCACAGCACCCTCATTCCAAAGGTCGAACAGTAGAAATCTGGATGGAGAAGTCACTCATGACTTGCTGCTGATGTATCCACGAAGCATCAAACGGAAGTAAGATTATAACATTTATTACAAGTTCACACGGTCAAATCGTTTCGAGGCCAGGCAGTAACTCATCAGGACTCTTCATCAGGTTTCTGTCCTGATGAAGAGGTCCTGCATGGCCTCGAAACATGTTGACCATGTAAACCTGTAATGTTATAATCTTCCTTCCGTTTGATGCTTCGTGGATACATCAGCAGCAGCGCATAAGTGAAATCTCCTTCCAGATTTTTACTGTTCGTTCGTTCCAATGAATGGTGTCCTTGCAGCGGCTGACATATATTTAATTCTATGCTAGTTACAGGTTGCTTTTAGCAGCCACACCAGGTGAGTGGATTTCTATCCCTGTCACCTCTATTTTTATCGGTTAAACCCTATTGCGCTTTCTTTTTTTCCCCAGTCTCTCATCTGCACCCTCATTCCAGGCATTTCTCAATCCAGTGAGCTGATAATTGCTTTGTGTTTTTCTATCTTTTACTGCTTATCTTTTCCAGAAAAAAAATGTACATGTAATTTAGGGCCTCTGTGCATCTTCGGCATGGTGACGAGCTCCGTGCAGACAAAAGGGGGTGCACTGCCCGATAGCCTGAGTGACGGTGCTCGTGCAGCCTTCATGGACTCGACACTCCTGGAGCCGAGAGGCTCACTGCTCTGATGGACATTTATGTAGCGAGAAGCTGCAACAACCAGGGGCGAAGTGGGAAAGGAGCACGCACTAACACTGTCTGCGGCTGCTGGCCTCCATGAGTGCGCACGTAAGAGTTAATGATGGCAGGGCACGTTGTGGACAAGCAATGGCTGATAATCCGGCTACGGGGCAATGTGCTTCATGTTACTTCAGGGGACTGAATGTTGCACGGTGCCCTTGACCATGCCAAGGGAGCATCGAGGAGCCCTGGGTCACATTTTAAATAAAACTTTTTTCTGCATAGCAAAATCCATAGTACAGGCATGATTTTTATAGGGGCTAAGCCCCCTTGCTAGTGCACTGGCAGTTCAATTACAGGTTTGGCCATAACAGCCTCCATCTAAATAGGAAATATTTAAGTAAAATTTGGGAATATTTCCGTAATGATAAAGTGTGACAGTAAAACTGAGGTTTAGTGAGCCTTACAGTGAGGAAAGAGAATCTCCCGGAGAAGGTGATCTTCATCTGCACAGCGGTGGTCAGGTGGACTTCTGCCAGTAAGGTAGGGGAGATCTTGTCACCAGCACACTCCGCTAGATTTACCGCACAAAGCGACAGATTCAATCCTGAGCAACGCCAGCTTGACGGCAACTTCCCTGAAGTCAAGAAATTGAAGAGTCAATATGGAGGCAGAAGACCTGCAGCCAGAATTGCGGTTCTTGTACGTCAGCCAGCACTCTAGGCCAGTACCTGTCAAATGTAGCTGGTGCAACTTATGATACACAAGGGCGGCATCCCGAGCGCTGGTTGTGGCTTCATCCTGGAATTCGGCCTTCTTACAGTGGCCTGGGGTTCGTTTGAGCAGCCAACGTACCAGACTGATCTTCTGAAGACTGCAGCGGATAACGTTCCAAGACAGGCTGCACGCAAGGTCGAAGCGGGAAGTAGGGAGAGAGCGCCCCAATACACACAAGCAAGTCTGTAAATTCACTGCTGCCGCTCCAAACTCTCCCTGTGCGTGAAAGAAAGAAGAACATTGCGTATGAGCCGACTAGCATTGTTGTCATCCAAAAGCAAAGACAATCAAAAGGTGGGGCTTCTTTACTGTAACAGCAGTGGGACTATGAAACGCTCTGCCAAATATCGTACTACTGTTCGTCATCAATACAAGATCAGTGATGGTCCGACACTCTGCACCCCACAGATCAACTGAAAACCGCACTGACAAGCACTAAACGATGTGGAGGTAGGTCAAACAAAGACAGAACAGGGCATCATAATGCACAATTTCAGCTGCTTTGGAGGTGGTAGTGGCCCCTTTATTCTTGTGCGGCTGCACAGGTTGCACCAATGGTATAAGTCCACCACTGTGGAGGAATACAATAGTCCACACATTGCTTAGTGGCAGCTGCCAAGTATTGTACTTCATCTCCCATTCAATTGAATAGGAAATAATTTGCAGCATTCAACAGCGGCCACTGCTGTGCTCCACGATTAAATTGCTTATTTCCAACCCATGGATCCAGCCTGTGGACAGGTCATTACTTTAGTCCTACACAAGGCTTTACTCCTTCAACCCATTTTACTTTTTCCCATATAAATGTTAGGAGAAAATGGACTATATAATTTGTTGTGCAATTTCTCCAGAGTACGCCGGTACCCAAAATGTGGAGGAAAACTACTGTTTGGGCGCACGGCAGGGCTCGGAAGGGAAGAAACACAGTTTGAATTTGGAACTCAAAAATGGCTGGAATCGAGATCAGACGCCATGTCGTGTTTGAAGAGCCCCTGATGTGCCTAAACAGTGGAAACCCCCCACAACTGACCCCATTTTGGAAACTACATCTTTTGATGAATTCATCTAGGTGAGTAGTGAGTAACCCTCACAAAATAGTATAACATTAAGCTGAGTAAATTAAATATTACCATTTTTCCACTAAAACGTTGCTTTGGTGCCAAGTTTTCAATTTTCCAAAGGGGTAATAGGAGAAAACGAACAGTAAAATTCATTACGCAATTTCTCCTCAGTACGCCAATACCCCATATGTGGTCGAAAACTACTTTTGAAGTACAGTACAAAGCTCAGGAGGGAAGGAGTGCCATATTACACCATTATACCATATACGTGTAATTTTTTGTTTAATTTTGTTTTTACATAAACTTATTTATTGGATCTTTTTTATGATTTTTTTTTTTTTTTAAAACAGCTTTAAAAAAATCTTTTTCTTTTACTATTTTACTTAGTACTAGGGTTGAGCATTCCGATACTGCAAATATCGGGTATCGGCCGATATTGGCTGTATCGGAATTCCGATTCCGAGTTCCGATATTTTCGTCTTATCGGATACCGGAATCGGGATTGTCACTGTCACTGTCAGTGTCCGTCGGTCGGGTCTGTCAGGAGTCAGCGGCACTTACCCGGCAGAAGATCTCCGGCGGTCACGTCCTGGACTGCTTCATGGCCGCAATCTTCTTTCCCCGGCGGTCACATGCAGTTTCTCGCGATAACTGCAGTGACTGCTGGGTAATCGCGGCCGTAAAGCAGTCCGATGACGTCACCGCCGGGGAAGCAGGTAATCAGCTGTGCTGCGTCGCGATGACAGGCTCTGCCTGTCATTGCGATGTAGCAGAGTTGGATCGTCGTGGGACTGTCGTTATGGACTGCGTCGGACAGGTGGTATACTGTTGGTTTGTTTTTTTTCTTTTTTTACAGGAGATCGATGGCGTCGCAGGAATGAGAGAGTAATAAAAGAAATGAAAACTGTGTTGTCTCTTTTATTTCATTAAAAGACTTTTTTCTTGCTTTGTCTTTTTTTTTATACATTTAATAACTTTGGGATTAATAATGGATCGGTGTCTTATTGACACCTCTCCATTATTAACCGGGCTTATTGTCACCGTGCAATCAACGGTGACATTAACCCCTTATTACCCCGCTTGCCACCGCTACAGGGCAAGTGGGAAGAGCCGGGTAAAGTGCCACAATTGGCACATCTTTTGATGCGCCAAATGTGGGGCTGCTGTAGCCTGGTATTATCAGGCTGTTGAGGGCCAAAATCCATGGGCCTTGACAGTCTTTTAATACCAGGCCGCAGCAGTCTGCATTTTACTTGGCTGGTTAACAAAAATAGGGGGGATCCCCACGCCGTTTTTTTTTCGAGGGGATCCCCTATTTTTGTTAACCAGCCAAGCTAAGCAGACTGCTGTGGCCTGGTATTATCAGGCTGGCAAGGTCCATGGATATTGGCTCCTTACCAGCCTGAAAAACCAGGCCTCAGCGGTCTGCTTCATCTGGCTGGTTAACAAAAATAGGGGGGACCCCACGCCAATTTTTTTCGAGGGGATCCCCTATTTTTGTTAATCAGCCAAGATATGCAGACTGCTGTGGCCTGGTATTATCAGGCTGGCAAGGTCCATGGATCTTGGCTCCTTAACAGCCTGAAAATCCAGGCCTCAGCGGTCTGCTTCATCTGGCTGGTTAACAAAAATAGGGGGGACCCCACGCCAATTTTTTTCGAGGGGATCCCCTATTTTTGTTAATCAGCCAAGATATGCAGACTGCTGTGGCCTAGTATTATCAGGCTGGCAAGGTCCATGGATCTTGGCTCCTTAACAGCCTGAAAATCCAGGCCTCAGCGGTCTGCTTCATCTGGCTGGTTAACAAAAATAGGGGGGACCCCACGCCATTTTTTTTTTCGAAGGGAACCCCTATTTTTGTTAATCAGTTCCCTCTGACGTCACTGATTGTGTCCCTGGCTGACCTGAAGTGAAAGTGGAAAGCAATCAATTAAGCTTTCCACTTAAGGGCCCGTCTCACATAGCGATATCGCTACCGAGATCGCTGCTGAGTCACTAGTTTTGTGACGCAGCAGCGAGCTCACCAGCGATATCGCTGTGTGTGACATTCAGCGACGATCAGCCCCCCTGCCGGGTATCGCTGATCGTCGCTGAAATGTCAGGACCTTTTTTTGATCGCTGGTTTCCCGCTGACAGGCACACATCGCTGCGTGTGACAGGCGGGAGACCAGCGATCCGCTGGTAACCAAGGTACACAGCGGGTTTCCAGGCGCGGGGCTGTGCCTAGAAACCCGCTGTGTACCTTGGATACCAGCGCCCTGATGCAGGGAGCTGGTATCCAAGGTACACAGCGGGTTTCCAAGCGCTGCGCGGTGCCTGGAAACCCGCTGTGTACCTTGGTTACCAGCGGATCGCTGGTCTCCCGCCTGTCACACGCAGCGATGCGTGCCTGTCAGAGGGAAACCAGCGATCAAAAAAAGGTCCTGACATTTCTGCGACGATCAGCGATACCAGGCAGGGGGGCTGATCGTCGCTGAATGTCACACACAGCGATATCGCTGGTGAGCTCGATGCTGCGTCACAAAACTAGTGACTCAGCAGCGATCTCGGTAGCGAGATCGCTATGTGAGACGGGCCCTTAAGCGATGTTACCCGCAGTGTCGCTGTCCCAGATCGCTGCCTGAGCTGCCTGTTTGGCAGCTCAGCAGCGATCATGTAGCGATACACCAGCGATCCTGACAAGTGCATATCGTTGTCGGGATCGCTGGTGTATCATGTGACACCCAGCCTTTACTCTCCTGTCAGGCAGGAGAGGAACTCATTCATTTGGGGTTTACTGTGAGGCTGCAGCATTAGCTGCGGTCCCTGCAGTAAACATTAACCCTTTCTGAAGGATTACACCGTGGGACCTGACTGTGCATGGGATAGGTAAGAATAATTTTGCTTTTTTATTTTATTTTTATTACAGGAAATGGTTTTTGCAGTAAAATAAAAGATGGTCAAAAACATGTGTCTTTATTTCATTAAAATGATTTTTAATTAAAGTGTGTGTGTTTTATTTTTATTTCATGCAATAGGATTAATAATTGATAGTTGTCTAATTGACAGCTCTCAATTATTAACCTGGCTTAAGGTCACCTTTCAATAGCAAGGTGGCTTTAACCCCATATTAACCCATTCGCCACCGCTACAGGGCAATGGGAATAGACGGGCAAAGTGCCAGAAAGGGCGAATCTAATTATAGATTTGTCTTTCCTGGGGTGTCTGGGGGCAGATGTTAGTAGCCGGGGGGGGGGGAGAGGGGGGCAAAAATAATGGTCCCTCTCTGGGCTATTATTATCTGCCCCCACTCACTGGCTTTGTCTGTCTGGTTGCGAAAATAGGGCGGGAGCCCACGCATTTTTTTTCAGCAATTTTACACCTCATATATATATATATATACATGTCATTGAATTTGTGACACATATATATATATATATATTTATATTTGTAGTTCATACACTTCTACATAGTATAATAGCCGCTAATTCAATTGCCGGCTTTTGTGAAAATGCAGAACCCGACATGAAATGACACTTGGTGTACATAGGGTTAACCATGTCTTTTCATGTCCTTTGCTATCTAATTTGCACAAACAATTAAATCAGACTATGTGTGCAAAATTTCACACCTGTAGGGGTTAATTAAAGGTGTAAATTCGTAGCAAAAAAGTCCGTTTTTTTACAACGAATTTACACCTTTAATTAACCCCTACAGGTGTGAAATTTTGCACACATAGTCTGATTTAATTGTTTGTGCAAATCAGATAGCAAACGACATGAAAAGACATGGTTAACCCTATGTACACCAAGTGTCATTTCATGTCGGGTGCTTCTGTCTTTTCACTGAAGCCGACTTTACCCGGCAATTGAATCAGAGGATATTTTACTATGTAGAAGTGTATAAACTATACATATATGTATATATATATGTCACAATGACATGTATATATATATATATGTATTCTATGTGTGTATATTTAGTGTTTACAAGGAAAGAATGGGGTTTTTTTAGTTGCGATATTTTGTTCCCATAGACTTACATGGGACTTCCGGTATCGCTATCGGGTATCGCCGATATTTTAGTGATATCGGCGATACCATTCCGATTCCGATACTTTAGGATATCGGAAAGTATCGCTCAACTCTACTTAGTACCTGTATGGGACTTCAACTTTTATGTCTCTGATCTCTGTTCTCATACACTGCAATATCGCCTGTTAGACCATGCCACTTGCTGGGTCTCACAGGCCACCGTAGTTGATCTCCGGTTGTCATGACAACCCTCAAGATCGCGTTGCGGGGATGCCAGAGGGGTGAGAGAACGAGTCCTCTTCCTTTCACAAACGTCTAAATGTCGTGATTGCAGCATCCAGAACACGAGGTTAACATCATTGGCACCGGCACCTGATCCAATCAGGTCCCAATAATGTCACCGGCCAGGATTATTGCTCTGCACTGGAATTCCAGAGCTTGCAGGACTCTGGGGGTCTCAAACCCTACAAGACTGCTGACCGTAAAGAAACGTTGGTGCTGCTTAAAGCTCAGCAAGTGCTGATGTTTATTTACCGTCGGTGGTCATGAAGGGGTTAAACGTACTATATGTTACAGATGGATGGGTCGTGAATTTGGTTTCCCATTTTTGGCGTTCGGAAGGAATTTCTCCCACATAGGAGGTGATTGTCAGCTGCCTCATTGTGGCTTGGCACTGTAGGATTATAGTGACTGAACGGAAACCCAATTCTGCTCCCATCAGCCGCAGATGACGACTTCTCCCCTCATGGCTGTAAATATAAATTATAGCTGCCTACACAAATTATTTCATAAAATAAATAGCAAATATTGGGAACGATAGAAACACAATAAACGGAGAAGTGATAACATTACCCGAGCGAGATCCAGGTCAGCCTGTTTGCGGTGCCTCCAAAACTTTACAGAAGAACGCGAATGCAACCGTGTCACCGGCTCTCCGTGGATCAGTAGCTTCATGAAGACGCTGAGAACAATCACGCCATTTACCAGCCAAAGAATTAATGTAGGGATGAGCCAGTCAAGCCAGCTCCCGGACAGACCTGCAGTATGAGAGGTGAGTGGTAATAGCCAGCATTCACAGTGTCCGCAGTACTCGCATTATTCTCAATGTACCATTTATGATGTCGGACATTACACTAAAGGCTGCTGCATCCTCATAGTGCATCGCGGCGGACTGCTATTCTAGCATCTCTCTAACATACTATATTTACTGGTCAGCGCACATTCACCAATCTGCACAATTAATGACCATAGAGAATCATGGAGGTCGGCAATGCTCCCCAGGATGGTCGTCTCAGATCGCCGGTGCTGTTCCAAGGACCACTTTGCACAAACACTCAGATGCTCAGAATAAGCAGGTGCTTGTTAAACTCATGTATAAAGAAGTAATACACGGATTTTGGTAAGAACTTACCTGTAAAATCCTTTTCAGCGAAGGAAGGAAGAGAGACACAGTATTCATTACTGATGGGTAGGCGGAGCCCCAGATCAGGATGTTACCTCAGATCAAAAGAGTGCTGACTGGCTGGCCCCTCCAGCTCGGGCTCCTCCTACTCAGCTCCAGTCGTACCAAAGCTTTTAGGAAAAGAGCCAAGATCACCAGCGGAGCAACATAACCCCTTCTGAAGGAACTTCAGAGAAAAAACACAAGGATACAGGTTATGCATGCAAAGAAAGCCAAAAACCACAGAGTTCCAGGTACTACTCACGGAACCTGACTACTGCGATGAGCTGGCGATGCTGGAACAGAGCCTTAGCGCGCTGACCTCAGCCCAGATAATCGCTATCAGATAAGGGTCGCGCTGCATCTGAAAACATCAACACACTTCTGCCTTGGGAGGGTGCTGTGTCTCTCTTCCTTCCTTCGCTGAAAAGGATTTTACAGGTAAGTTCTTACCAAAATCCGTGTTTCAGCTGCAGATGGAAGGAAGAGAGCCACAGTATTCATTACTGATGGGACGTCCCAAAGCAGTTCAAAAATAAGGGTGGGAAAAACCAACAAAAGGCAGAAACCCAACAACCTTAACAAAAAAGCGCAACCAGCGCTAAACACAAGTTCATCTAGAACTTTAAACTACAGCCGCCTGCAGGACCCTACGTCCGAGGGCTGCATCAGCGGAAGCACTGACGTCCACTTTATAAAACTTTGTAAACGTGTGGACAGAGCGCCAAGTTGCCGCCCGGCAGAGCTGCACTGCCGAAGCACCTTGGTGAAAAGCCCACGATGAAGCCACAGCCCTCGTGGAATGGGCTTGAATCTTAATCGGGCAAGATTCACCCTGAAGACGGTAAGCTTCCAATATAGCTGACCGAATCCAACGAGCTATAGAATCCTTGGAAGCTCGTTGACCACGCCGACGACCGACTGGAACCACAAATAGGGAGTCCGTCTTACGAAAACCTTGAGTAATAGATAGATAAAACTTCAAGGCCCGCACTAAATCCAATGTGTGTAAAGCTCGCTCTTTCACATTCTTCGGATCCGGGCAGAATGAAGGTAACACAATATCCTGGTTGACATGAAATTGTGACACCACTTTAGGCAAAAAATCACCCCGAGTGCGAAGCACTACACGATCCGGAAAAAAACTCCAGAAAAGGAGGCGAACAAGAAAGAGCTGCCAACTCAGAAACTCTCCTCAAGGAAGTGACTGCAACAAGAAAAGCCACCTTCCAAGAAAGTAAAGAAAGGCTAGCAGAAACCATAGGCTCAAAAGGTTTATGCTGAAGAGCCTCCAAAACAAGGTTGAGCCGCCAAGGAGACACGGGAGCCTTCCGCGGCGGGAACTTACGAGATATACCTCGGAAAAAGGAGAGCACGTCTCTATTTGAAGCAATGGTTCTCCGGAACAATAAGGACAGAGCAGAAATCTGACCTTTCAGGGTGCTGACTGCCAAACCCTTGTCTAGCCCATGCTGCAGAAAAGCCAACAGGTTGGGAATGGAAAATTTTCTCGGGTTCCGAGAAGACCCCAAACACCACGAAAAGAAGGTTTCCCAAATTTTGTGGTAAATCCTAGTAGTAGCCGGACTTCTTGCAGCACGAAGGGTAGCAATGACCTCGGCTGAGAAACCTCTACGGGTCAAGATTTCGGTCTCAAGAGCCACGCCGTCAAACGCAGGGACATCAAGTCCGGATGACAAACGGGCCCCTGAGTCAACAAGTCCGGTTGAAGAGGGAGTGGAAAAGGAGGTGCCGCCAACAGCGACATTATTGTCGAGAACCACACCCTTCTTGGCCAGTCTGGAGCTATCAAAATAGCTGGAATTCTCTCTAGTCTGATCCGACGCAGTACTAGAGGAAGTAAGGATATCGGCGGGAATACATAGATCAGCTCGAACTGATCCCACTGAGCCACTAGAGCATCCACCGCCACAGCCTTCGGGTCCTTGCACCTGGACATGAACGTCGGTAACTTGGCATTGGACCTGGATGCCATCAAATCCACTTGTGGGGTTCCCCAGCGAGAGCACAGGAGTGCAAAAACTTCCGGGTGGAGACTCCATTCCCCGGGATCCATCCTTCTGCGACTGAGAAAGTCCGCTGTAATATTCTGAACCCCTGGAATGTGAATCGCCGAAATGGCTGGTACACTGGCCTCTGCCCAAATCAAAATTCGGGACACCTCTACCATGAGTCTGGAACTCCTTGTCCCACCTTGGTGATTGATATACGCGACAGCCGTCGCATTGTCTGTCTGCACTCGGACTGGCAGACCGCTCAAAGGGACCGTCCAATGTTGGAGGCAAAGGAAAATCGCCCTCAATTCCAGGATGTTGATCGGAAGAACAGACTCTTCCGATGACCATACCCCCTGAATCCAGAGATTGTTCCAAACACCCCCCCAGCCCGTCAGGCTGGCATCGGTGGTTATGACTGACCACTTCGGAGGGAGGAAAGACTTCCCCAGGGAGAATGCCCCTGGACATAACCACCATTCTAGAGAATCCCGCACAGCGCGAGAAATGGTGACACTGCAATCCAGCGATTGCGACTGGTTCCATCGACTCAAGATGAACCTTTGGAGAGTCCTGGAATGGAACTGGGCAAAAGGAATTGCCTCCATGGACGCCACCATCAGTCCCAGAAGACGCATACACTTCCGAAGGGACATTGCCGTTGAGGATTTCATAATCTGTACATGTCGAAGACATGACTGTTTGTCTGGTGGTAGGGAAACTACCGACCGAAACGTGTCGAGATGCATTCCCAAAAAGAGGATTGTCCTCGATGGTTCCAGGGACGACTTCTCCCAATTGACCAGCCAACCAAAGTCCTTCAGAAACTGAAGAGACAAATCCCGAGCCGTCAACGCCTCCTCCTCCGAGGAAGCCACGATCAAAAGATCGTCCAGATAAGGGAGAATCGTAATCCCCTGTCTTCGAAGGATTGCCATGAGGGGCGCCAGAATTTTTGTAAAGACCCTTGGCGCTGAGGCTAAGCCGAACGGCAGAGCCACGAACTGGTAATGATTCTGACCTATGGCAAATCGAAGAAAGCGCTGATGAGCCTTTCCGATGGGAATATGCAAATAGGCGTCGCGAATGTCGATTGACACCAGAAAATCGTTCTGTGACAGAGCTGCCACAACGGAGCGAAGCGACTCCATGCGAAATTTCCGGGCATGGACATGCCGGTTTAATCGCTTGAGATCCAGAATCGGGCGAAATTTGTTCTCCTTTTTGGGAACTATAAAAAGGTTGGAATAAAAACCTTTCCCTCGGTCCTCTGACGGAACCGGTATCACTACACCCTTTTGTAGCAGAGATTCGACCTCTCGCTGTAGAGCGACAACAAGCTCGGGTTCCGACGGAACGCGAGACTGACAAAAAACATTTGGGGGTCGAGAAGCAAACTCTATGAAATAGCCTGCCGACACTATCCGCGTTGCCCAGGAATCTGGAACGCGAGCCATCCAAGTCGCCTTGAAAAGAAGCAGGCGACCCCCCACTCGAGAATTCTCGAGTGAACCCCTGGCGTCAATTCGACTTTGCGGGCTTCTTGTCAAGTTCCCGCTTGTCCTGGCGGAAACTCTGCTTCCAGGGAGTACGAGTTTTCTGAGAGGATTTCTTTCCTGAGAAGGAAGGACGACCCGATCCCCACGAGGAGTGACTAGATCGTCCTCGGCCCCGAAAGGACCGCCGACCACTATAGACACCAGGCTTACTGGACACCGAGGCCATGGCCCTACGCTGTGGTAATGCTGATTCCTTCGCCTTAGCCTTGGAAATCAGCTCTGTGAGGTCGGATCCAAAAAGATGGCCACCCTTGTAAGGTAAGGCCAACAACCCTTGTTTGGAAACTGCGTCCCCGGCCCACTGTCTGAGCCATAAAGCTCTTCTGACTGTGACCGCTGAAGCTTGCGCTTTGGCCAGCAGAGATGCCGTATCCAGA
The DNA here is from genome assembly GCA_033576555.1 of Oophaga sylvatica. NCBI lineage: Eukaryota > Metazoa > Chordata > Amphibia > Anura > Dendrobatidae > Oophaga > Oophaga sylvatica. Next base: position 8,983,045 of record JARQOD010000009.1, read on the forward strand.
CCGGCATCAAAGATATAACAGGCTGCCGTTTCCAACCATTCACAAGTTTCCCGTATCTCAGATAACGGAGATCCATTTTGCAACTCCGTCTTCAGACGTGCCAACCAGCCTAGAGAAGCTCTAGCAGCACACATGGATCCTAGCACTGCTCGGAATCCATGACCCGCAGCCTCATAGCTTGCTTTTGCCGCCAACTCTGTTTTTCTATCCAAAGGCTCCTGTAAGCTCGCTTTTCCCTTAATAGGGCGTAGTGAGGATTTACTAAGCTGAGATAAAGACACATCCACCTCAGGAGCAGAAGTCCAATTAGCCTTTGACTCCGCAGAGCAAGGATAAAGTGTATCCAAGAAATGCGTTCCATGAAAACGCTTATCTGGACATAGACGTTCCTCCTCTATTACACTATTAAGCTCATCCAGAGCTGGCAATGTTGTACGCGAAGCACGGGACTCCTGGAACATGCGTGCTGATTTACCAGGACGACTAGTTACCTCCTCCGGTAACTGTAATATATCTCTCATGGCTTCAATTAATGCCTCCGTACGCTTCGCCATAGAGGAACGCCCCTGCGGCTCGTCCGCATCTGAATCGGATATTTCTCCATCCGAATTTAAAGGGGAACTCTGCCCAATATCAGATACATCTGACTCGCTCCGTGTAGAGGCCGGTAACGGCCTGCGTCGCTTCCTCTGAGAGGAATTAGCAGACACATATAGACCTAAAAGGTCAGACAAGTTGTTGATCGATCGAGCGATATCATCCAATTTTTCACCGCTGTCGACCGCAGCGCTAGACGCTGTGGAGGTCTGCGTATCTGATTGCCGCAATGGCACTGGGACGTGGTCCGCGGCATCTGAACTCTGTTCAGACATGTCTCACCTGTATGAGCAGGTCAAAGCGGTAATACCAGCAAAAACTATGCGGTTTTTTTTTTTTATACGCTGAAGGGTTAACGCTCCACCAGGCAGGGTTACCCCAGCGGTATTCAGTCAAAAAATTTAGCTGGTAGAAATAACCCTCAGAGGGGTTAATATTGCAAACTCACCACAATATATATGTCTGTGAGCCCCAGCCAATTTTATGTCTCTAATGAGACTGCAGCTGCAGGATAGCGATCGCTGCGCTGCGGGGTGAGGAATCAGCACTCACCCAGCTGGCCGTGGTGTCTTATGAGGAGAGGAGCGGTCTGAGGAGCCCAGGAGCCTGTGTAATGGCCGCCACAGTGAGGAAGTCGCAGGAGAAACGCCAGAGCGCGCGTCTTCCTGCTCAGAAGACCGGGAAAAGTTAGGCCACGCCCCCCGCCAGCTCAAATATTGAGCGCGAACTCCCTCGCTCCTGCTCCCTCTCTGTCCTGCAGCTATCTGCCTGCGGACAAAAGATCACCACATCTACTTGTAACAGCGCTGTCACCGCATCGCTGACGCACTCACACATTATTATAATAAAAATTGTGTGGAGTACTCACCAGCTTAGCGCCACAGGGACCCTCAGGGGTTTCTGGCGCTATGCCCATGCTTCCCCCCAGGGCGGGAAGCGCAGTGACCCCAGTGTGTGGTTTGCGCCCCCGCCAGGGAAAACTCTCCTCATCCCCCAGGGCCGGCAAGGATTCTGCAGGGACCATTATGTAGTTACAGATCCGCCAAGGGAGAGGCTGGTGAAATACACTGATAAACATGTAATAGCGCTGTCACCGCAGCGCTGAAGCATACTGATATACATGTAATAGCGCTGCCATCAGACGCTAAAGCACTCACACATTAATAATAAAAATTTTGTGTGGAGTACTCACCAGCCAAAAGCGCCACAGGGACCCTCAGGGGTTTCTGGCGCTGTGCCCATGCTTCCCCCCAGGGCGAGGAACGCATTGACCGCACGTGTGGTTTGCGTCCCGCCAGGGAAGCTCTCCTCATCCCCCAGGGCCGGCAAGGATTCTGCAGGGACTTTGAGTAAATACAGATCCGCCAAGGGAGAGGTTGGGGTACAGCAGCGCTGGTACCCCTGAGACCTCTAGACCAACTGGTGATCCAAGTCTCCTGTCCGAATATAAAATAATAAAATCTTCTGAGGAGCTGCATTAGCAGCGACCATCCTCTGGACCTCAAATCTTAGACTGGAGCTGAGTAGGAGGAGCCCGAGCTGGAGGGGCCAGCCAGTCAGCACTCTTTTGATCTGAGGTAACATCCTGATCTGGGGCTCCGCCTACCCATCAGTAATGAATACTGTGGCTCTCTTCCTTCCATCTGCAGCTGAAAAAGTAGCGGCACTCACCACGGCACTCACCACTGAACATGGTATGAGCGTGGCAGTGAGAAATAACCATGGCCACGCTGCATTTACAAGGAAGGCGAGACTGAAGAACGTGTGTCCCTGCAAAATTCCGCAGTTCTAGATGCTACCCAGCACCTCCCTCACCTGCTTTAACCCTTTGAGGACAAACCATGGTGGTAAACTGAAACCAATTTGATTGAATCAACTTACAGTCTTTAAAATGGTTAAGAGGCATCTGTCAGTAGTATCACCCCTCCTAAACCGTCTATATGGGTATGTAGGTCATTGGAAGCTGAATAATGATACCTTGATATCTGTGATCAAATGTCTTATTCCAGAGAAATCCATGTTTTTCTTAATAAGTAAATGAGCTGCTAAGATCTATGGGTCAGACATAGATCCCAGAGAATCTGCCTCCAGAGCTTATATTACATAAAAAGAGGAGTTACCAGTGTGAGACATGTAATGACTGACAGTCTGCTTTGCTGATCTCACTGCAGAGCTGAGCCCGATTACTCAGAAAACCAAAAATGGGTATAACAGATCTGGAATAAGTGCATGAAAGACCAAAATAAATCAGACCTAAAAAAATAGCTTTTACTCATGTATTCCTCTAAAAAGCTCCAGACACTACAAAAACAATTTGGTGAGAGGATCAGACATAGGTGTGTATTCACAATAGTCATAGACCAGGTCAAATATTACAGTAAGTGCAGAAATGATATGTATCTAGGGGAGAGAAACTGATACCTCGTTTCCCTACCTGGCAGCGGAGGTTGGCACCCAATGAGGAAACTAAATGGCGACCCCGCTCCATGTAGACTAAACCTGTCTGACCTTAAAGGGAATCCCTCAGCAAGTAGTCACCAACACCCATAGAGTGCTTACTGATTAGAGAACCCGACAATATCCTGTTTAATCAGCGAGTGCTTGAGATAATACACAGATCGTAATAAAGTGCTCACTACCTGGTTAAGCTTTGATGTTTTGGAGAGTACGCCTCCTGGGTAGCTGTATAGCCGGCTGACATTCAGAATATAAATCTACATACACACAGATGGGTTTAACTCCTTAACGGGGGTATTTCAGTTTTTGCGTTTTCTTTGCTCCCCTTCCTCCCAGAGCCATAACTTTTTTATTTTTTGGACTATATGGCCATGTGAGGGCTTGTTTTTTGTGAGACAAGTTGTAATTTTGAACGACACCATTGGTTTTAACATATCATGCACTGGAAAACGGGAAAAAAATTCCAAATGTAGCGAAATTGCAAAAAAAAAAGTGCAATCTCACAGTTGTTTTTTGTTTGGCTTTTTTACTAGGTTCACTAAATGCTAAAACTCACCTGCCATTATGATTCTCCAGGTCATTACGAGTTCATAGACACCATAAGTGTCTATGTTCTTTTTTATCTAAGTGGTGAAAAAAAAAAATCCAAAGTTCGTAAAAAAAAAAGCGTCATTTTTCGATACCCGTAGCGTCTGTTTTTCGTGATCTCGGGTTGGGTGAGGGCTTATTTTTTGCGTGCAGATCTTACGTTTTTAATTTTAACATTTTGGTGCAGATAAGATCTTTTTATTGCCAGTTATTGCATTTTAATGCAATGTTACGGCAACCAAAAAAAATAGGAATTCTGGCATTTTGACTTTTTTTTTCTCATTACAGTTTAGCGATCGGGTTAATTATCTATATTGATAGATCAGGTGATCCTGAACACGGCGATACCAAATATATGTTTGATTTTTTTTATTGTGTTATTTTGAATGGGGCAAAAGGGGGGTGATTTGAACTTTTATTTTTTAAAATTTTTTTAATACAGTAACTTTTTGCATGCTTCAATAGTCCCCATGGGAGACTAGAAGCTGGAGTTGTCTGAACAGCTCTGCTACACAAAAGCAATGATCAAATTGCCTGTGTGTACCAGAAATGCTCACTTGATATTAGTGCCGTCCACAGGGTGGCGCTCATAGCAATCCGGCAATGACAACCATATAAGTCTACTTACTGGAGATCTCTGGTTGTCATGCAGACTCAATAGTGAACGTCAATCATGTGACGGGGTCACTGATGGGCAGGATAAAGGACGGGTTTCTGGTAAGCGCGCGTTAAATGCCACTGTCAGAAATTGACAGCAGCATTTAGCTAGTTAACAGCCGCAGGTGGATTGCGATTCCACCAGCGGCTGTTTTGGGCACATGTCAGCTGTATAGATCAGCTGACATGTGCACGGAAAGGTGCAGACTCAGCGCCGGAGCCCATATTATTTCTCCCCATGTCGGAAAGGGGTTAAACATGGTATAGTGGGACTCAGAATTGAGTATACAGATCACGCGTCCACATTCAATGCGAATGGTGGTAGTGCAGACTATCTCCCACAAAACAGAGAATACTGTCACCATCATCAAAAATAGGTCAAATGAGGTTCAAGCACAGAAGTAGTATATATGTCAGCCATAATACATGCCAACAGTGTAAGTATCGCTATTCAGGAAACGCAGGTTCAATGTTCAAGATATAAAGTAGACACAGTCATAGTGGGAATTCTAATAAACTCCTAAATGCAATACGTTGGTATCACTTTTCTTGTGGTGAAAAAACACAGCATCCCGACGTGTTTCCCCCACCTCACGAATGAAGTCAGGGGTAGGGGGTTGAGGGTGAAGGGCTCCGATCAGCTCCTATCACGCAGACCGCATGTCACCAGTGTGTCTGTGATTTTTATATAGGTAGCGGTGTCCCATTTCAAATGTCCGCCGGATAGACCAGAAATGACGTAATACTGGTCAATCGAGTTCTGAATGGAACGCACGTCACGCTCCAGAGTGGGCAGACGGAAAGCATGTGACCGGAAATGACGTATGGCCGGTCACATGATCGCTATGAGAGGGTGTCCGGGTGGAACACATAATGCGCTCCACCAAAGAGAAGCATGGGGCCATTACTTGTGACCAGAAGGGATGTAGATCTGGTTACATGATCCTTCCAATAGGGAAGTAAGTACTGGTGCAACGCAGAGTGCGCTCCACCAGATGGAGCCAATGCTGTAGTTACAGACACCCATGGTTGGTAGGAGATCCTGCATCCATGTCAGTATAAAGCGAACATGTCATCAAGTTTGGCCGATTAGAATTACGGCCAACACCTTTCAGGGCTTATCTACAGCATTCTATAATGCGTTAGAAAAGCCCCCGATCCGACCTGCAAGAAGAAAAACACGGATTTTGGTAAAGACTTACCTGTAAAATCCTTTTCAGCGAAGGAAGGAAGAGAGACACAGTAATTCATTACTGATGGGTAGGCGGAGCCCCAGATCAGGATGTTACCTCAGATCAAAAGAGTGATGACTGGCTGGCCCCTCCAGCTCGGGCTCCTCCTACTCAGCTCCAGTCGTATCAAAGCTTTTAGGAAAAGAGCCAAGATCACCAGCGGAGCAACATAACCCCTTCTGAAGGAACTTCAGAGAAAAAACACAAGGATACAGGTTATGCATGCAAAGAAAGCCAAAAACCACAGAGTTCCAGGTACTACTCACGGAACCTGACTACTGCGATGAGCTGGCGATGCTGGAACAGAGCCTTAGCGCGCTGACCTCAGCCCAGATAATCGCTATCAGATAAGGGTCGCGCTGCATCTGAAAACATCAACACACTTCTGCCGTGGGAGGGTGCTGTGTCTCTCTTCCTTCCTTCGCTGAAAAGGATTTTACAGGTAAGTCTTTACCAAAATCCGTGTTTCAGCTGCAGATGAAGGAAGAGAGCCACAGTAATTCATTACTGATGGGACGTCCCAAAGCAGTTCAAAAATAAGGGTGGGAAAAAACCAACAAAAGGCAGAAACCCAACAACCTTAACAACAAAGCGCAACCAGCGCTAAACACAAGTTCATCCAGAACTTTAAACTACAGCTGCCTGCAGGACCCTACGTCCGAGGGCTGCATCAGCGGAAGCACTGACGTCCACTTTATAAAATCTTGTAAACGTGTGGACAGAGCGCCAAGTCGCCGCTCGGCAAAGCTGCACTGCCGAAGCACCTTGATGAAAAGCCCACGATGAAGCCACAGCTCTCGTGGAATGGGCTCGAATCTTAATCGGGCAAGATTCACCCCGAAGACGGTAAGCTTCCAAAATAGCTGACCGGATCCAACGAGCTATAAAACCCTTGGAAGCTCGTTGACCACGCCGACGACCTGCCGGAACCACAAACAGGGAGTCCGTCTTACGAAAACCTTGAGTAATAGATAGATAAAACTTCAAGGCCCGCACTAAATCCAATGTGTGTAAATCTCGCTCTTTCGTATTCTTCGGATCCGGACAGAGTGAAGGCAACACAATATCCTGGTTAACATGAAATTGTGACACCACTTTAGGCAAAAAATCACCCCGAGTGCGAAGCACTACACGATCCGGAAAAAACTCCAGAAAAGGAGGCGAGCAAGAAAGAGCTGCCAATTCAGAAACTCTCCTCAAGGAAGTGACTGCAACAAGGAAAGCCACCTTCCAAGAAAGTAAAGAAAGGCTAGCAGAAACCATAGGTTCAAAAGGTTTATGCTGAAGAGCCTCCAAAACAAGGTTGAACCGCCAAGGAGACACGGGTGCCTTCCGCGGCGGAACTTACGAGAGATACCTCGGAAAAAGGAGAGCACGTCTCTATTCGAAGCAATGGTTCTCCGGAACAATAAGGACAGAGCAGAAATCTGACCATTCAGAGTGCTAACTGCCAAACCCTTGTCTAGCCCATGCTGCAGAAAAGCCAACAGGTTGGGAATGGAAAATTTTCTCGGGTTCCGAGAAGACCCCAAACACCACGAAAAGAAGGTTTCCCAAATTTTGTGGTAAATCCTAGAAGTAGCCGGACATCTTGCAGCACGAAGGGTAGCAATGACCTCGGCTGAAAAACCTCTACGGGTCAAGATTTCGGTCTCAAGAGCCACGCCGTCAAACGCAGGGACATCAAGTCCGGATGACAAATGGATATTGGCGGGAATACATAGATCAGCTCGAACTGATCCCACTGAGCCACTAGAGCATCCACCGCCACCGCCTTCGGGTCCTTGTACCTGGACATGAATGTCGGTAACTTGGCATTGGACCTGGATGCCATCAAATCCACTTGGGGGGTTCCCCAGCGAGAGCACAGTAGTGCAAAGACTTCCGGGTGGAGGCTCCATTCCCCGGGATCCATCCTTCTGCGACTGAGAAAGTTCGCTGTAATATTCTGAACCCCTGGAATGTGAATCGCCGAAATGGCTGGCACATTGGCCTCTGCCCAAATCAGAATTCGGGACACCTCTACCAAGAGTCTGGAACTCCTTGTCCCACCTTGGTGATTGATATACGCGACAGCCGTCGCATTGTCTGTCTGCACTCGGACTGGCAGACCGCTCAAAGGGACCGTCCAATGTTGATCGGAAGCACAGACTCTTCCGGTGACCATACCCCCTGAATCCAGAGATTGTTCCAAACACCCCCCCAGCCCGTCAGGCTGGCATCGGTGGTTATGACTGACCACTTCAGAGGGAGGAAAGACTTCCCCAGGGAGAATGCCCCTGGCCGTAACCACCATTCTAGAGAATCCCGCACCGTGCGAGAAATGGTGACACTGCAATCCAGCGATTGCGACTGATTCCATCGACTCAAGATGAACCTTTGAAGAGTCCTGGATTGGAACTGGGCAAAAGGAATTGCCTCCATGGACGCCACCATCAGTCCCAGAAGACGCATACACTTCCGTAGGGACATTGCCGTTGAGGATGTCATAATCTGTACATGTCGAAGAAGACATGACTGTTTGTCTGGTGGTAGGGAAACTACCGACCGAAACGTGTCGAGATGCATTCCCAAAAAGAGAATTGTCCTCGATGGTTCCAGGGACGACTTCTCCCAATTGACCAGCCAACCGAAGTCTTTCAGAAACTGAAGAGACAAATCCCGAGCCGTCAATGCCTCCTCCTCCGAGGAAGCCACGATCAAAAGATCGTCCAGATAAGGGAGAATCGTAATCCCCTGTCTTCGAAGGAGTGCCATGAGGGGCGCCAGAATTTTTGTAAAGACCCTTGGCGCTGAGGCTAAGCCGAACGGCAGAGCCACGAACTGGTAATGATTCTGACCTATGGCAAATCGAAGAAAGCGCTGATGAGCCTTTCCGATGGGAATATGCAAATAGGCGTCGCGAATGTCGATTGACACCAGAAAATCGTTCTGTGACAGAGCTGCCACAACGGAACGAAGCGACTCCATGCGAAATTTCCGGGCATGGACATGCCGGTTCAATCGCTTGAGATCCAGAATCGGGCGAAATTTGTTCTCCTTTTTGGGAACTATAAAAAGGTTGGAATAAAAACCTTTCCCTCGGTCCTCTGACGGAACCGGTATCACTACACCCTTTGTAGTAGCGATTCGACCTCTCGCTGTAGAGCGACAACAAGCTCGGGTTCCGACGGAACGCGAGATTGACAAAAAACATTTGGGGGTTGAGAAGCAAACTCTATGAAATAGCCTGCCGACACTATCCGCGTTACCCAGGAATCTGGAACGCGAGCCATCCAAGTCTCCTTGAAAAGAAGCAGGCGACCCCCCACTCGAGAATCCTCGAGTGGACCCCTGGCGTCAATCCGACTTTGCGGTTTTCTTGTCAAGTTCCCGCTTGTTCTGGCGGAAACTCTGCTTCCAGGGAGTACGAGTTTTCTGAGAGGATTTCTTTCCTAAGAAAGAAGGACGACCCGATCCCCACGAGGAGTGACTAGATCGCCCTCGGCCCCGAAAGGACCTCCGACCACTATAAACACCAGGCTTACTGGACACCGAGGCCATGGCCCTTCGCTGTGGTAATGCTGATTCCTTCGCCTTAGCCCTGGAAATCAGCTCTGTGAGGTCGGATCCAAAAAGATGGCCACCCTTGTAAGGTAAGGCCAACAACTTGTTTGGAAACTGCGTCCCCGGCCCACTGTCTGAGCCATAAAGCTCTTCTGACTGTGACCGCTGAAGCTTGCGCTTTGGCCAGCAGAGATGCCGTATCCAGACCGGCATCAAAGATATAACAGGCTGCCGTTTCTAACCATTCACAAGTTTCCCGTATCTCAGATAACGGAGATTCATTTTGCAACTCCGTCTTCAGACGTGCCAACCAGCTTAGAGAAGCTCTAGCAGCACACATGGATCCTAGCACTGCTCGGAATCCATGACCCGCAGCCTCATAGCTTGCTTTTGCCGCCAATTCTGCCTTTCTATCCAAAGGCTCCTGTAAGCTCGCTTTTCCCTTAATAGGGAGTAGAGAGGATTTACTAAGCTGAGACAAAGACACATCTACTTCAGGAGCAGAAGTCCAACTAGCCTTTAACTCCGTAGAGCAAGGATAAAGTGTATCAAAGAAATGCGTTCCATGAAAACGCTTATCTGGACATAGACGTTCCTCCTCTATTACACCATTAAGCTCATCCAGAGCTGGCAATGTTGTGCGCGAAGCACGGGACTCCTGGAAAATGCGTGCTGATTTACCAGGACGACTAGTTACCTCCTCCGGTAACTGTAGTATATCTCTCATGGCTTCAATTAATGCCTCCGTACGCTTCGCCATAGAGGAACGCCCCTGCGGCTCGTCCGCATCTGAATCGGATATTTCTCCATCCGAATTTAAAGGGGAACTCTGCCCAATATCAGATACATCTGACTCGCTCCGTGTAGAGGCCGGTAACGGCCTGCGTCGCTTCCTCTGAGAGGAATTAGCAGACACATATTGACCTAAAAGGTCAGATAAGTTATTAATCGATCGAGCGATATCATCCAATTTACCACCGCTGTCGACCGCAGCGCTAGACGCTGTGGAGGTCTGCGTATCTGATTGCCGCAATGGCACTGGGACGTGAACCGCGGCATCTGAACTCTGTTCAGACATGTCTCGCCTGTAAGAGCAGGTCAAGCGGTAATACCAGCAAAAAACTATGCGGTTTTTTTTTTTTTTTTTTTTTTTTTCAAACGCTGAAGGGTTAACGCTCCACCAAGCAGAGTTACCCCAGCGGTATTCAGTCAGCAAATTTAGCAGGTAGAAATAACCCTCAAAGGGGTTAATATTGCAAACTCACCAAAATATATATATATTTGTGAGCCCCAGCCAATTTTTTATGTCTCTGATGAGACAGCAGCTGCAGGATAGCGATCGCTGCGCTGCGGGGTGAGGAATCCGCACTCACCCAGCTGGCCGTGGTGTCTATATGAGGAGGGGAGCGGTCCGAGGAGCCCAGGAGCCTGAGTAATGGCCGCCATAGTGAGGGGGTCGCAGGAGAAAAGCCAGAGCGCGCGTCTTCCTGCTCAAAAGACCGGGATAGATAGGCCACGCCCCCTGCTAGCTCAAATAATGAGCGCGAACTCTCCCCGCTCCTGGTCCCTCTCTGTCCTGCAGCTATCTGCCTGCGGACAAAAAATCACCACATCTGCATGTAGTAGCGCTGTCACAGCAGCGCTGAAGCATACTGACTTTACATGTAGTAGCGCTGTCACAGCAGCGCTGAAACATACTGACATCACATGTAGTAGCGCTGTCACAGCAGCGTTGAAGCATACTGACATTACATGTAGTAGCGCTGTCACAGCAGCGCTGAAGCATGCTGACATTACATGTAGTAGCGCTGTCACAGTAGCGTTGAAGCATACTGACATTACATGTAGTAGCGCTGTCACAGTAGCGCTGAAGCATACTGACATCACATGTAGTAGCGCTGTCACAGTAGCGCTGAAGCATACTGACATTACATGTAGTAGCGCTGTCACAGTAGCGCTGAAGCATACTGACATTACATGTAGTAGCGCTGTCACAGTAGCGCTGAAGCATACTGACATACATGTAGTAACGCTGTCACAGCAGCACTGAAGCATCCATTAGTAATAGCGCTGCTCATTCAGACGCTAAAGCACTCACACATAATTATTATTAAAATTTGTGTGGAGTACTCACCAGCCAAGGCGCCACAGGGACCCTCAGGGGTTTCTGGCGCAGTGCCCATGCTTCCCTCCAGGGCGAAGAACGCAGTGACCGCACGTGTGGTTTGCGTTCCCGCCAGAGAAGCTCTCCTCATCCCCCAGGGCCGGCAAGGATTCTGCAGGGACTTTGAGTAAATACAGATCCGCCAAGGGAGAGGTTGGGGTACAGCAGCGCTGATACCCCTGAGACCTCTAGACCAACTAGTGATCCAAGTCTCCTGTCCGAATATTAAAATAATAAAATTTTCTGAGGAGCTGCATTAGCAGCGACCATCCTCTGGACCTCAAATCTTAGACTGGAGCTGAGTAGGAGGAGCCCGAGCTGGAGGGGCCAGCCAGTCATCACTCTTTTGATCTGAGGTAACATCCTGATCTGGGGCTCCGCCTACCCATCAGTAATGAATTACTGTGGCTCTCTTCCTTCATCTGCAGCTGAAATAACTTTTATTACACTCACCTGCAGGGCGGTCCGGTCCGAGGGGTGTCGCAGGTCTTGGTCCGGTGCATTTCATCTTTTTGTGATGCCGCCCTCCTGCTTGCTTTACGTGGATGACGTGTCCCTGTATCATCCACACAAGAGCAAATTCCTGCAGTGCGCAGGCGCCAGGAAAGGTCAGAGGCCCAGCACTTGCGCACTGCAGGAATTCTCTCTGCCCTCAACAGGGCAGATAAGTACGCCTGCGCAGGAGCGCGACGCCGGGGAGCCTGTGTGGATGACACAGGGACTGGTCATCCACGTAAAGCAAGCAGGAGGGCGGCATCACAAGAAGATGGAAGGAGCCAGACCAAGACCCATTAAAAGTTATTTTTCTACTCTTCCAGGTTGGATCGGGGGCTAATATACAGCATTATAGAATTATAGAATGCTGTAGATAAGCCCTGAAAGGCGTTGGCCGTCACTCATATCGGCCTAACCTGGTGACAGGTTCACTTTAAGTGGGCATAAGATACAAAACGGACCATATGATGTCTGCTTATATGAATTCATGAGGTGACCGCTTTTCTTCATGTGGAAGAAAAAGCATCCCCAAATAATTATTTAACCTCTCAGGCACCATATTTAGTGTACCAGTGGGAACAGAAATAAAATATATAACATATGCCCAAAGACACAGAAACAAGATTATATAGGGAAGGGATAGATATAATCCAAGTTGGGACTTGAAATAGGAAAATATATGGCACAATCTCTTAGAGATCAATATGCCAGTGCAAGTTTAACCATATAGTGGACTAAAACGTGAACACTTAAACATAGCTAAAGGGTATGCCACACTAAGCGAGATCGCTAGCGAGATCGCACCTGCGGCACCATTTATGATGCAGTAGCGATCTCGTTAGCGACTTAGCTGTGTGTGACAAGTAGCAGCGATGTGGCCCCTGCTGAGATGTCGCTGATCGCTTATGAACGTTCTGAGCCGTTTTTTGGTCGTTGGTGTCCCGCTGGTGAGCCTGAATCGCTGAGTGTGACACCCTTTATGAACGACTTCACCAGCGTCGCAGGTGGGACTAGGTTTTCCCAACGACCGCAGAGGTCGGTATACAGATCGCTGATGAGTTGTGTTTGGAATCTAACAGCTAAGTCGCTAACGAGATCGCTACTGCGTCATATAAATGGTGACGCTGTTGCGATCTCGTTAGCGATCTCGCTTAGTGTGGCATACCCTTAACAAAGCTGAGTTGTTCATTAATCCCCTCTGGACTCATAGACTCAAGCAGAAAGATCCAACGTGTCTCCCTTTGAAGGATCCTGCTGTCCCAGTCACCTGATCTATTTGACTGGGGTACTGTTTCGATCACCCCAAAAGAGAACGACTTCAAATCTCCCTGATGAACGTTGACCATGTAGCGAGTTAGTTGCGCATCTCTTTTATGATTGACATCGCCAATATGCTCCCCAATCCTGACTTTTAGGGGCCTCTTGGTGTTCCCCACCTAATTTTTAGGGCACGTGCATGTACATACATATACGACCCCTGCAGTTGGCAAAATCCCTGTTTCTGTAAATTCTGCCCGTCGCACTGGTATCGGCAAAAACTGCAGGAGCCGCATCTATGTCTGATCCTCTCACCGAATTGTTTTATAGAGTCTGGAGCTTTTTAGAGGACTACATGACTAAAAGCTATTTTTTAGGTCTGATTTATTTTGTTTTTTCATGCAGTGCCCGATTACTTACACAGTACAGCAGTGCTGAATAGGCTTCATTACAAAACACATCAGTAGCTCCTGCTCATAGTGAAGTCAGATGGAAGCTGAAGCGTTGATTGCTCTCCAGCAGAACCAAGTAATCTAGTGAAAAAAAAAATCAGCTCTGCTGCACTACATTAGTTACAATCACACACAGCTCTGCAGTGAGGTCAGTCATTACATGTCTCACACTGGTAACTCCCCATTTAATTTAATATAATCTCTGTAGGCAGATTGTCAGGGAGATCAGCGTCCAGCCTAAAGATCTTAACAGCTCATTCACATATAAGAAAAACATGGATATCTGGAAAAAAAATACCTTGATATCTGCGACCCAGTGTATCATTTTATTCAACGTTCTATGACCTACATGCCCATATAGATGGCTTATAGTTTATCCCATTGACAGATTCCATTTAAAGGGAACCTGTGACTTCGTTTTGCCGCTATAAGGTGCGGCCACTGGCTTTCGGGGCTTATCTACAGCATTCTATAATGGAGTAGATAAGCCCCTGGGTCCAACCTGCAAGATAAGTAAAGTCCTGCAGGCGCTGGGCCTCTCCAACCTTTGGTGGCGCCTGCGAACTGCAGGACTTTGCTCTGCCCTCAACAGGGCAGATCAATACGCCTGCGAAGGAGCTACACGAGGCAAGGAGGAGGACGACATTGCATGAAGATGGGAGGGGCCGGTTCCGGACCTGCAACACCCATCGGACCGGACCGCCCCCCAGGAGAGTATAATAAAACTTGTTTTTCTTATCTTTCAGGTCGGACCAGGGGCTTATCTACAGTATTATAGAATCCTGTAGATAAGCCCCCAAAGTCAGTGGGGGCATCTTATAGTGGCAAAACAAGGTCACAGGTTCCCTTTAAAAGTACACCTATTGTATGCAACACTCCTCCTCCCCCTGCCTCCCAAACTCGTCCTTCAATCTAAACTAAACTAGCTCTGACACTACAGGCTGCAAGATCATTGAGGGATCAGATTACAGCTGCCTATTGTAGTCTACGGGGAGCGGAGGAGGAGGTCTGAATAGATTTAAGGTGTTACTGTTTATAGTGTTTTTAATTTGTGAATTCAGTTCTATGGAAGCTACAAAGATTGTTACATTAAATAGTAAACTAATCTCAGTGAAATCAGCAGGTCCAGCCGGTGTTAAGTCTAATGAACATAAGGTTTTCCATAGTGTGTTGTCCAAGACTGAACCTATGTAGTTACTTAAGGTAAAACATTGCCATGAAAAGGAGACGCACCTGAAACTTCAATACCCAGCATAGTCCTACTGGTCCCGTGCTGCATTGTCCTGTCTGAATATTGGCCATTATCCGAGTGAAGCAATGATGTCAGGGGGTTAAATGTCAAACAAAGGAACGTCATAGTGCAGAGAAGCATCCGGGAGCGATCCATCATGCCTAGTCCTGTTGGAGAATCAGGCTCATCCTTCACCTATAAATAAGATACGACAAGTGCCTCTTACACAACTTGTAACTCTGTAGTGAACACGTAAATCGTGAGAGAATGTCAAATTGTACGGAATAAAACTGAAGGCCAAACTGAGAACCATATAACCGTAACTAAATCCATTGCAATATTCATCTTGTACTGAACCCCATTACAGCCTGCAGGAGCACCCGACAGCTGGAAATGCCGGATTTTCTGCTGGTTGCAGGGAGATTATAGTTTAGTGCAGCTGCTCTATTTCAATGCAATATGCTTGTGAATACTTTTCCGTCCAATTATGACAAGAGCATTCTTAAGGTGATACCTTTATTGGCTAACCAGAAAACACGGATTTTGGTAAGAACTTACCTGTAAAATCCTTTTCAGCGAAGGAAGGAAGAGAGACACAGTATTCATTACTGATGGGTAGGCGGAGCCCCAGATCAGGATGTTACCTCAGATCAAAAGAGTGATGACTGGCTGGCCCCTCCAGCTCGGGCTCCTCCTACTCAGCTCCAGTCGTACCAAAGCTTTTAGGAAAAGAGCCAAGATCACCAGCGGAGCAACATAACCCCTTCTGAAGGAACTTCAGAGAAAAAACACAAGGATACAGGTTATGCATGCAAAGAAAGCCAAAAACCACAGAGTTCCAGGTACTACTCACGGAACCTGACTACTGCGATGAGCTGGCGATGCCGGAACAGAGCCTTAGCGCGCTGACCTCAGCCCAGATAATCGCTATCAGATAAGGGTCGCGCTGCATCTGAAAACATCAACACACTTCTGCCGTGGGAGGGTGCTGTGTCTCTCTTCCTTCCTTCGCTGAAAAGGATTTTACAGGTAAGTTCTTACCAAAATCCGTGTTTCAGCTGCAGATGGAAGGAAGAGAGCCACAGTATTCATTACTGATGGGACGTCCCAAAGCAGTTCAAAAATAAGGGTGGGAAAAACCAACAAAAGGCAGAAACCCAACAACCTTAACAACAAAGCGCAACCAGCGCTAAACACAAGTTCATCCAGAACTTTAAACTACAGCTGCCTGCAGGACCCTACGTCCGAGGGCTGCATCAGCGGAAGCACTGACGTCCACTTTATAAAACCTTGTAAACGTGTGGACAGAGCGCCAAGTTGCCGCTCGGCAAAGCTGCACTGCCGAGGCACCTTGATGAAAAGCCCACGATGAAGCCACAGCTCTCGTGGAATGGGCTCGAATCTTAATCGGGCAAGATTCACCCCGACGGCGGTAAGCTTCCAAAATAGCTGACCGGATCCAACGAGCTATAGAATCCTTGGAAGCTCGTTGACCACGCCGACGACCTGCTGGAACCACAAACAGGGAGTCCGTCTTACGAAAACCTTGAGTAATAGATAGATAAAACTTCAAGGCCCGCACTAAATCCAATGTGTGTAAATCTCGCTCTTTCGCATTCTTCGGATCCGGACAGAGTGAAGGCAACACAATATCCTGGTTAACATGAAATTGTGACACCACTTTAGGCAAAAAATCACCCCGAGTGCGAAGCACTACACGATCCGGAAAAAACTCCAGAAAAGGAGGCGAACAAGAAAGAGCTGCCAACTCAGAAACTCTCCTCAAGGAAGTGACTGCAACAAGGAAAGCCACCTTCCAAGAAAGTAAAGAAAGGCTAGCAGAAACCATAGGCTCAAAAGGTTTATGCTGAAGAGCCTCCAAAACAAGGTTGAGCCGCCAAGGAGACACGGGTGCCTTCCGCGGCGGAAACTTACGAGAGATACCTCGGAAAAAGGAGAGCACGTCTCTATTCGAAGCAATGGTTCTCCGGAACAATAAGGACAGAGCAGAAATCTGACCTTTCAGAGTGCTAACTGCCAAACCCTTGTCTAGCCCATGCTGCAGAAAAGCCAACAGGTTGGGAATGGAAAATTTTCTCGGGTTCCGAGAGGACCCCAAACACCACGAAAAGAAGGTTTCCCAAATTTTGTGGTAAATCCTAGTAGTAGCCGGACATCTTGCAGCACGAAGGGTAGCAATGACCTCGGCTGAAAAACCTCTACGGGTCAAGATTTCGGTCTCAAGAGCCACGCCGTCAAACGCAGGGACATCAAGTCCGGATGACAAACGGGCCCCTGAGTCAACAAGTCCGGTTGAAGAGGGAGTGGAAACGGAGGTGCCGCCAACAGCGACATTATTGTCGAGAACCACACCCTTCTTGGCCAGTCTGGAGCTATCAGAATAGCTGGAATTCTCTCTAGTCTGATCCGACGCAGCACTAGAGGAAGTAAGGATATCGGCGGGAATACATAGATCAGCTCGAACTGATCCCACTGAGCCACTAGAGCATCCACCGCCACCGCCTTCGGGTCCTTGTACCTGGACATGAATGTCGGTAACTTGGCATTGGACCTGGATGCCATCAAATCCACTTGGGGGGTTCCCCAGCGAGAGCACAGTAGTGCAAAAACTTCCGGGTGGAGGCTCCATTCCCCGGGATCCATCCTTCTGCGACTGAGAAAGTCCGCTGTAATATTCTGAACCCCTGGAATGTGAATCGCCGAAATGGCTGGTACACTGGCCTCTGCCCAAATCAGAATTCGGGACACCTCTACCATGAGTCTGGAACTCTTTGTCCCACCTTGGTGATTGATATACGCGACAGCCGTCGCATTGTCTGTCTGCACTCGGACTGGCAGACCGCTCAAAGGGACCGTCCAATGTTGGAGGCAAAGGAAAATCGCCCTCAATTCCAGGATGTTGATCGGAAGAAAAGACTCTTCCGATGACCATACCCCCTGAATCCAGAGATTGTTCCAAACACCCCCCCAGCCCGTCAGGCTGGCATCGGTGGTTATAACTGACCACTTCGGAGGGAGGAAAGACTTCCCCAGGGAGAATGCCCCTGGACGTAACCACCATTCTAGAGAATCCCGCACCGCGCGAGGAATGGTGACACTGCAATCCAGCGATTGCGACTGGTTCCATCGACTCAAGATGAACCTTTGGAGAGTCCTGGAATGGAACTGGGCAAAAGGAATTGCCTCCATGGACGCCACCATCAGTCCCAGAAGACGCATACACTTCCGTAGGGACATTGCCGTTGAGGATTTCATAATCTGTACATGTCGAAGAAGACATGACTGTTTGTCTGGTGGTAGGGAAACTACCGACCGAAACGTGTCGAGATGCATTCCCAAAAAGAGAATTGTCCTCGATGGTTCCAGGGACGACTTCTCCCAATTGACCAGCCAACCGAAGTCCTTCAGAAACTGAAGAGACAAATCCCGAGCCGTCAACGCCTCCTCCTCCGAGGAAGCCATGATCAAAAGATCGTCCAGATAAGGGAGAATCGTAATCCCCTGTCTTCGAAGGAGTGCCATGAGGGGCGCCAGAATTTTTGTAAAGACCCTTGGCGCTGAGGCTAAGCCGAACGGCAGAGCCACGAACTGGTAATGATTCTGACCTATGGCAAATCGAAGAAAGCGCTGATGAGCCTTTCCGATGGGAATATGCAAATAGGCGTCGCGAATGTCGATTGACACCAGAAAATCGTTCTGTGACAGAGCTGCCACAACGGAACGAAGCGACTCCATGCGAAATTTCCGGGCATGGACATGCCGGTTTAAATCGCTTGAGATCCAGAATCGGGCGAAATTTGTTCTCCTTTTTGGGAACTATAAAAAGGTTGGAATAAAAACCTTTCCCTCGGTCCTCTGACGGAACCGGTATCACTACACCCTTTTGTAGTAGAGATTCGACCTCTCGCTGTAGAGCGACAACAAGCTCGGGTTCCGACGGAACGCGAGATTGACAAAAAAACATTTGGGGGTTGAGAAGCAAACTCTATGAAATAGCCTGCCGACACTATCCGCGTTACCCAGGAATCTGGAACGCGAGCCATCCAAGTCTCCTTGAAAAGAAGCAGGCGACCCCCCACTCGAGAATCCTCGAGTGGACCCCTGGCGTCAATCCGACTTTGCGGGTTTCTTGTCAAGTTCCCGCTTGTTCTGGCGGAAACTCTGCTTCCAGGGAGTACGAGTTTTCTGAGAGGATTTCTTTCCTGAGAAAGAAGGACGACCCGATCCCCACGAGGAGTGACTAGATCGTCCTCGGCCCCGAAAGGACCGCCGACCACTATAGACACCAGGCTTACTGGACACCGAGGCCATGGCCCTTCGCTGTGGTAATGCTGATTCCTTCGCCTTAGCCTTGGAAATCAGCTCTGTGAGGTCGGATCCAAAAAGATGGCCACCCTTGTAAGGTAAGGCCAACAACCCTTGTTTGGAAACTGCGTCCCCGGCCCACTGTCTGAGCCATAAAGCTCTTCTGACTGTGACCGCTGAAGCTTGCGCTTTGGCCAGCAGAGATGCCGTATCCAGACCGGCATCAAAGATATAACAGGCTGCCGTTTCTAACCATTCACAAGTTTCCCGTATCTCAGATAACGGAGATTCATTTTGCAACTCCGTCTTCAGACGTGCCAACCAGCTTAGAGAAGCTCTAGCAGCACACATGGATCCTAGCACTGCTCGAAATCCATGACCCGCAGCCTCATAGCTTGCTTTTGCCGCCAATTCTGCCTTTCTATCCAAAGGCTCCTGTAAGCTCGCTTTTCCCTTAATAGGGAGTAGAGAGGATTTACTAAGCTGAGACAAAGACACATCCACTTCAGGAGCAGAAGTCCAATTAGCCTTTAACTCCGCAGAGCAAGGATAAAATGTATCAAAGAAATGCGTTCCATGAAAACGCTTATCTGGACATAGACGTTCCTCCTCTATTACACCATTAAGCTCATCCAGAGCTGGCAATGTTGTGCGCGAAGCACGGGACTCCTGGAACATGCGTGCTGATTTACCAGGACGACTAGTTACCTCCTCCGGTAACTGTAGTATATCTCTCATGGCTTCAATTAATGCCTCCGTACGCTTCGCCATAGAGGAACGCCCCTGCGGCTCGTCCGCATCTGAATCGGATATTTCTCCATCCGAATTTAAAGGGGAACTCTGCCCAATATCAGATACATCTGACTCGCTCCGTGTAGAGGCCGGTAACGGCCTGCGTCGCTTCCTCTGAGAGGAATTAGCAGACACATATTGACCTAAAAGGTCAGACAAGTTATTAATCGATCGAGCGATATCATCCAATTTTCCACCGCTGTCGACCGCAGCGCTAGACGCTGTGGAGGTCTGCGTATCTGATTGCCGCAATGGCACTGGGACGTGATCCGCGGCATCTGAACTCTGTTCAGACATGTCTCACCTGTATGAGCAGGTCAAAGCGGTAATACCAGCAAAAAACTATGCGGTTTTTTTTTTTTTTTTTTTCAAACGCTGAAGGGTTAACGCTCCACCAAGCAGGGTTACCCCAGCGGTATTCAGTCAGCAAATTTAGCTGGTAGAAATAACCCTCAGAGGGGTTAATATTGCAAACTCACCACAATATATATATATTTGTGAGCCCCAGCCAATTTTTATGTCTCTGATGAGACTGCAGCTGCAGGATAGCGATCGCTGCGCTGCGGGGTGAGGAATCAGCACTCACCCAGCTGGCCGTGGTGTCTTATGAGGAGAGGAGCGGTCCGAGGAGCCCAGGAGCCTGAGTAATGGCCGCCACAGTGAGGGGGTCGCAGGAGAAACGCCAGAGCGCGCGTCTTCCTGCTCAGAAGACCGGGAATATTTAGGCCACGCCCCCCGCCAGCTCGAATAATGAGCGCGAACTCCCCCGCTCCTGCTCCCTCTCTGTCCTGCAGCTATCTGCCTGCGGACAAAAAATCACCACATCTACTTGTAACAGCGCTGTCACAGCAGCGCTGAAGCATACTGACATACATGTAGTAGCGCTGTCACAGCAGCGCTGAAGCATACTGACATACATGTAGTAGCGCTGTCACAGCAGCGCTGAAGCATACTGACACAAGTAATAGCGCTGCTCATTCAGACGCTAAAGCACTCACACATAATTATATCATTAAAATTTGTGTGGAGTACTCACCAGCCAAGGCGCCACAGGGACCCTCAGGGGTTTCTGGCGCTGTGCCCATGCTTCCCCCCAGGGCGAAGAACGCAGTGACCGCACGTGTGGTTTGCGTCCCGCCAGGGAAGCTCTCCTCATCCCCCAGGGCCGGCAAGGATTCTGCAGGGACTTTGAGTAAATACAGATCCGCCAAGGGAGAGGTTGGGGTACAGCAGCGCTGGTACCCCTGAGACCTCTAGACCAACTAGTGATCCAAGTCCCCTGTCCGAATATTAAAATAATAAAATCTTCTGAGGAGCTGCATTAGCAGCGACCATCCTCTGGACCTCAAATCTTAGACTGGAGCTGAGTAGGAGGAGCCCGAGCTGGAGGGGCCAGCCAGTCATCACTCTTTTGATCTGAGGTAACATCCTGATCTGGGGCTCCGCCTACCCATCAGTAATGAATACTGTGGCTCTCTTCCTTCCATCTGCAGCTGAAATTATATGTTCGCTAGCTTTCAGAGCTCAAAGGCTCCTTGCCTGAAGAAGGAGCCTTTGAGCTCTGAAAGCTAGCGAACATATAATTTTCTGGTTAGCCAATAAAGGTATCACCTTAAGAATGCTCTTGTCATAATTGGACGGAAAAGTATTCACATCGATTTTTCTGGCTAACACGGTACCACAATATAATTCATTATTGTACACAATGCAATATGCTGAAAGTGTTGCAGTTGTGTTTCTTACAAGACAATGGATAACAAAAGTTACTCATAGCTGTAAGGTTATATTCCTACATAACCTGAAACGTTGCAGATCTGCACTTTACATGGCAATTCTCATCCTCTGATGCCTTATTTTTGCCACCATTTTATGCTGTTCTGACCTCTTAACGCCCCTGACAATTCTGAGAATGAAGAAGCCACAGTGTTAAGATAGCACTGTAAGCCCATCCCATAACTGTTTTCCTTTCAGAGTTGGTCCCAGACACCCACCATGCAAGTAACTGCAGCACAAACCTATTCACATGGGCAGGCTGGAGTTCCCTGCACAGCCTGCTGCTCCGCTGCACATGAAGGCGATGCAGAACAAACTATTCCTGACACCTCCTCATTCTAGGAATTAGGTGTCTCAGAAGCAGGATCCCCCCACAGATCATCAAGTTATGGCATCATTCAATAACTATATATAAATTGGATTACCACTACAGGTGAAAGCTTTCACTCAAAGGACTCCGCTCCATTGGCCAAGTCAGTAATCTGCGACTGCTAGATGGAAGCCCTGCGATTCTCCTTACCTCCCGACATAACCAACTCTTTTGATGGCTGACGCAACATTGTGTTTGCATCACGCACTAGAAAGAAGAGCTCAGAATGACAGGAGGTAAGGAGATTTGCTGGGCTCTTATCACAGGATACTGACCTGGCTGCTGGACTGGAGTCCTGCAATTCAATTTTCATACATATAATTACGCCACTAACATGTGATAAAGCTAAAACTATTCAGGTACGCGGGACACCTCCTCATGAGCAGGAAAAAAACTTATTTCTACTTTCAACTTTGTCCCAAATATTCACATAAAGAGAAAAATCCAGACTTAACATAGTTGAAGGATTTTACCTTTTCATCATCTAACAGAGGACTGCCTGGCTCTGAATCCACAGAGTAAGGAGAGAAGACGGCAGGAGATCCAGAGTCCGATGCTGGCGGAGACATCATTAGAATGTTTTGGTTGAACTCGTCCATCTTCATTTCCATGCTGGTGTCCACCAAGCTGCTTAGATCAATGCCCTTGAGATATTCTATAAAATAAAATGGCATATTAGAAACACCACAATAAAAACATGGAAATCCGGAAATAAGCATTAAAGAGACAGGCTGAGAAATAAGCAGAAGAGGAAGAGAAATGGTGACGATTCGGCTCTGGGGCCGATGTCTTGTATAACTGGAGACTCTACCACGACTCTCTGCACATTACACCGTACACCGGGTGACCTCTTCACATTATGTAAAATGTCCCGCACATAACAAAAGGTCTAATACAATAACTTATTCAGCAGATTTGTTGAGTGGTTAGGTCATGGCCACGGGGTGCAATATTAGCTGATATAGGGCAGTAGATTTACTTATCAGGACTGGATGATACTTTGATCTTCCAAAGATACAGTCTACAACTGATTATCTACGCCTGGAAAACACACTAAAGCTGCGGCTGGACGCAGTCTGTTACGTGAAATACATCATGTCAACTGTAAAGTCACTTGACCAAGGAGGCCGGGCTGCCCTTCTATTACATTGCAGGACATGGTTATAGATTTTGTAAAGATACGCTGATCCAGGGAACTAGTCTGGATACGGTATGTGGAGCCGGAAAGGAACTTTTCCCTAAAATGGAGCCATCAGCATCTGCCTCATGGGGCGTTTGCCTTCCTCTGGATTAATACACAGAACTGTAGATTGAAATTGATGGACTTGTGTCTTTCAACCTTAAAGGAAATCCATCACCATGATGTAGGTGTTGACCCTGATGTAGACACCGATTCCAGCAATGTATCACTTACTGGACTGCAGCTGTAGATAAAATCACAGTTTTATCTCCCAGTTGTCTGAATGCAGAGCACTGTATAACTTCGCCCACACCACTGATTGGCAGCTTTCTCTGTACACTGTGCATAGGTAGAAAGTTACCAATCTCTGGTAGGGGCTGGGCTATGCAGAGCTCATGAATATGGAGGACTATAAGCAGCAGGTTTACTAGTTCTCTAGTGATAATCTTCTGCTGATAAAACTGTGATTTTATTAAAACTACAGTTGGCGGCCCAGTAAACCACTACATTATGCTGCTCTCAGGTTACGGGTCAAAATTCATTGTCTCTATGTTTCAGGCGATAGTATACAATAAGCTTTACAAGTAGCAGCACAACTTACTATTTTTTTGATTTGCCAGTTTGAGAGCCATATTTTCTTGACGAAGTTTCTGGTTGGATTGTTGTAAAATATTTATGTAGTCTATGGCTTTCTTCAGGATCCCTGACTTGTGCATCTGAAACAAAGTAACAGTTTTTCATATAAATCAAAGCATCTTGACCAAAGATATCAACTCTCACCACCCGCAGTCACTGTATGCTGCATGATCCTGAAATCTCACGGTGCAAATAGACACGATTCAGAAAATTGTACAAACAATTACAAACACTTAAGAGTTGTAGTAAAAAAAAAAAAAAAAAAGCGACATTTCAGGACTCAACAGCAGTGAGCGGAGTTTAGTTCTGGTCGCTGCAGATGTTGGATGTATAACACAGCCAGTATCTACCAGGAATCTGCTCTAGCCAGAATCAGACACGGGGACTGACATTGGTCACACCAGTATGTCACATGTCAGGAACGTGTTAAATTCATTTTTCATTTTAAAAACGACATGAAGACGTATATAAAAAATAAAAGTCGTGGCACTCACTCACCTTGGCATCAGTTCCCATAACCAAGTCTTTGAGCTCGAGGATTTTATCATTGATTGATGAGCGATACCTTTTCTCAATAATGTTATGCGTCGTTCTCCTCTCACCCTCCTTGGGCACCTCTTGCTGTTTGAAAACGCCAGGCACCTGCTTTATGGGCATCTTTTCCTGACCCATCATGACTGGCATGGTTGTCAAAATAGTTCCACTGCCACCAACCAAAGTCTACGAGTAGTAAATGGAAAGCAGACAACACGTTACATGATTATTGCTGCACAAGAGCGGAAACAACAAGCTACGTCTGGACAACACAGGCCCTTTAAGATCTTTTGTCAGTAACACTTTGTCGCGTGTGACAGATGAGCTGCAGACAATCATGAAACTGTAGGGGAAACAATTGTTGGGTGCACACAGTCCTGATCCTTGTAATGGCTGGCGTTCATTCTGGACTGAAAACCTTCCCATGTAAAAGAAGCTTTCATGAAGTCCAATGTTGGATGCATTTCTGCTACAGGTGGTATTCAACAACAATATATGATATGACGCTTTTTCCTTTATAAACATGATCTTAAACTCTTATCTTTATAGTTATCGCATGTGTAAAAAGTGAAACTACTCTTTAAAGGGATCCTCCCACTTCAAAAGACGGATTTTGGTAAGAACTTACCTGTAAAATCCTTTTCAGCGAAGGAAGGAAGAGAGACACACTAGTCATTACTAGTGGGTAGGCGGAGCCCAGATGAGATAGACACCTCAGATTAAAAAGAGTGTTGACCGGCCCCTCCAGCTCGGGCTCCTCCTACTCCAGCTTCTCCAGTCGTACACAAGCTAAGGAAGAGCAAATATCACCAGCGGAGCAACATAACCCCTTCTGAAGGACTTCAGAGAAAAGACAAGAATACAGGTTATGCATGCAACAGAAAGAAACCACACAGTTCCAGGTACTACTCACTGGACCTGACCACTGCGATGAGCTGGCGATGCTGGAACAGAGCCTTAGCGCGCCGACCTCAGCCCAGATAATCGCTATCAGAGAAGGGTCACGCCGCATCTGAAAACAACAACACACTTTTGCCATGGGAGGGAGCTGTGTCTCTCTTCCTTCCTTCGCTGAAAAGGATTTTACAGGCAAGTTCTTACCAAAATCCGTCTTTCAGCAGCAGATGGAAGGAAGAGAGACACACTAGTCATTACTAGTGGGACGTCCCAAAGCAGTCCAAAAACTAAGGGTGGGAAAAAAACCAAAAGAGGCAGAATCCCAACAACCTAGATAAATGCAAACCGGCGCCAAATACAAGTTAACTAGAACTTTAAACTACGGCCGCCCGCAGGACCCTACGTCCTAAGGCCGCATCAGTGGAAGCACTGACGTCCACCTTATAAAACTTTGTAAACGTGTGGACGGAACGCCAGGTCGCCGCTTGGCAGAGCTGAGCTGCAGAGGCCCCTTGATGAAAGGCCCACGATGAAGCCACAGCCCTCGTGGAGTGAGCCCGAATCTTAATCGGGCAAGGTTCGCCTTTAAGTCGGTAAGTCTCCAAAATGGCCGACCTAATCCAACGAGCTATAGAGTCCTTGGAAGCTCGTTGACCACGTCGACGACCTGCTGGAATCACAAACAGAGAGTCTGACTTCCGAAAATCTTGAGTAACAGACAAATAGAACTTCAAGGCCCGCACTAAATCCAATGTGTGCAAGGCCCGTTCCTTTGCATTCCTCGGGCCCGGGCAAAGCGAGGGCAACACAATATCCTGTGAAATTGCGACACCACCTTAGGTAGAAAGTCGCCCCGTGTGCGAAACACTACTCGATCCGGGTAAAACTCCAGGAAGGGAGGCGAGCAGAAAAGAGCCGCCAACTCAAAAACCCTTCTCAAAGAGATGACCGCCACTAGGAAGGCAACCTTCCAAGAAAGTATAGAAAGGTAGCAGAGTTCATAGGCTCAAAAGGCCCATGCTGAAGAGCCTCCAAGACAAGGTTGAGCCGCCAAGGAGACACAGACGCCTTCCGCGGCGGAAACTGACGGGCTACTCCGCGAAAAAAGGAACGTACGTCCCTACGCGAGGCGACAGTCTTCCGAAAGGCAAAGACAGGCAGAAACCTGACCCTTCAGAGTGCTAACTGCCAAACCCTTGTCCAGCCCGTTGCAAAAAGCCAACAAATTGGGAATGGAAAGAATCCTCGGGTTCCTTGAAGAACCCGAACACCACGAAAAGAAGCCTTCCCAAGTCTTGTGATAAATCTTAGTAGTAGCCGGACCTCTGGCAGCTCGCAGAGTGGCAATGACTTCGGCTGAAAAACCTCTACGGGTCAATATTTCGGTCTCAAGAGCCACGCCGTCAAACGCAGAGACTTCAAGTCCGGATGACAAACGGGCCCCTGGGTTAACAGGTCCGGGCGAAGAGGAAGTGGGAATGGAGGTGCCGCCAAAAGCGACACTAGTGTCGAGAACCACTTCCTCCTTGGCCAATCTGGGGCTATCAACATAGCCGGGATTCTCTCCAGTCTGATCCGACGCAGCACCAGAGGAAGTAAAGATATCGGCGGAAACACATAGATTAGCTCGAATTGGTCCCCCGGAGCCACCAGAGCATCCACCGCCACAGCCTTCGGGTCCTTGTACCTGGACATGAAGGTCGGTAACTTGGCATTGAACCTGGATGCCATCAAATCCACTTGGGGAGTTCCCCAACGGGAGCACAGCAGTGCAAAAATTTTCGGATGAAGACTCCATTCTCCGGGATCCATCTTCTCGCGACTGAGGAAGTCCGCCGTGATATTCCGAACCCCTGGAATGTGGATCGCAGAGATGACTGGCACTCTGGTATCGGCCCAAATCAGGATCCGAGACACCTCCACCATGAGTCTGGAACTCCTCGTCCCGCCTTGGTGGTTGATATACGCGACCGCCGTCGCGTTGTCTGTCTGCACTCGGACTGGCAGACCGCTCAAAGGGACCGTCCAGTGTAGGAGGCAAAGGAAAATTGCCCTCAATTCCAGGATGTTGATCGGTAGAACAGACTCTTCCGATGACCATACTCCCTGAATCCAGGGATCGATCCAGACACCCCCCCAGCCCGTCAGGCTGGCATCGGTGGTTACGACCGACCACCTCGGAGGGAGGAAAGACTTCCCCAGGGATAACGCTCCTGGACGTAACCACCATCCTAGAGATTCTCGCACCCTGCGAGAGGTGATGACACTGCAATCCAGCGAAGCCTGCGATCGATCCCAACGACTCAGAATGAGCCTTTGGAGGGCCCTGGAATGAAACTGGGCAAACGGAAGTGCCTCCATGGACGCCACCATCAAACCCAGAAGTCGCATACATTTCCGAAGGGACATTGCTGTCGAAGACTTCATAATCTGTACATGTCGAAAGAGACATGCCCGCTTGTCTGGAGGTAGGGACACCACTGCCCGCACCGTGTCGAAATGCATCCCCAAAAACAGGTTGACTGCAACGGTTCCAGAGACGACTTCTCCCAATTGACCAGCCACCCGAAGTCCTCCAGGAGCTAAAGGGATAGATTGCGAGCCGTCACTGCCTCCTCCTTTGAGGACGCCACAATCAAAAGGTCGTCCAGGTAGGGAAGAATAGTAACACCCTGTCTTCGAAGAATTGCCATGAGAGGCGCCAGAATTTTTGTAAAAACTCTGGGCGCTGAGGCCAAGCCGAATGGCAGAGCCACAAACTGGTAATGGTCCTGACCTATGGCAAAACGAAGGAAGCGCTGGTGAGCCCTTCCGGCGGAAACATGCAAATAAGCGTCGCGAATGTCGATTGACATCGTTCTGCGACAGGGCTGCCACAACGGAGCGGAGTGACTCCATGCGGAATTTTTGGGTGTGGACATGCCGATTCAATCTTTTGAGATCCAGAATAGGGCGAAATTTGTCCTCCTTTTTGGGGACCACAAAAAGATTGGAATAAAATCCTCTTCCCTGGTCCTCTGACGGAACCGGTATTACCACACCCTTCTGCAGAAGGAATCGACCTCTCGCAGCAGAGCGGCAAATAGCTCGGCTCTGACGGGATGCGAGACTGGCAAAAACTGTCCGGGGGTCGAGAAGAAAACTCTATGAAGTAGCCTGCCAACACAACCTGTGTCACCCAGGCGTCAGACATGCGGGAAGCCCAAGTCGGTTTGAATTGGAGTAACGACCCCCCACTCGTGAGTGCTCGAGTGAAACCCAGGCGTCAGTCTGCCTTAGAGGGCTTTTTGCTATCTTCCCGCTTGTTTTAACGGAAGTTCTGTTTCCAGGGAATGCGGAATTTCTGAGCTTTTTTTTTTTTTTTTTAAAAAAAGAGGGACAACCCGATTCTGGACCGAAAGGACCGCCGACAACTACCGGCACTAGTCCTGCCAGACGCAGAAGTCACAGCTCTGCGCTGCGGTAAAGCTGTTTCTTTTGCCTTGCCTCGGCAATCAGCTCCGTGAGGTCAGATCCAAAGGCTGACCACCTTGTAAGCTAAAGATAGCATACCCTGCTTGGAAACCGCGTTCCACTGTCTAAGCCACAGTGCTCTTCTGACTGTGACTGCCGAGGATTGCGCCCTGGATAGCAGTGACGCAGTATCCTCCAACAACTTGAAAAGCCCATCTACCTCGATAGAGGGGATCCATCTTGCCACGCCGTCCGTAGACGGTCCAACCGGCTCAGGGAAGCTTTACAAACACACATGGATCCTTAGTACTGAATCCATGACCCGCGGCCTCGCAGATGGATATTGCTGCCATCTCCGTTTTTCTGTCCAGCGGATCCTGCAGACTCGCCTTCCCTTTAACAGGACGATTTGCTATGCTGGGATAAAAGGGACATCCACTTCAGAAGAAGGGATCCAATTATCAGTCAACTCCGTAGAACACGGATACAGTGTAAAGCTGATCGCGACCTATGCGACTCCTGAAACATCCGGGCCGACTTACCAGGACGTCTAGTTACCTCCTCCGGTAACTGTAACGCCCTCATGGCTCCAATAAAAGCCTCTGTACGGCCCAAAAGAGAGGCAGAATGTCCCTGCCGATCCTCCTTGTCCGAATCGGACATCTTTGCTACGCGGGAAGGAAGGCACCGGCTTGTGTCGCTTCCTTGAGAGGATCTAGCTGACACCCATAACCTAAAAGGTCAGACAGGCCATCAATAGAAACTAGCGAGGGCCTCCATTTTGACACCACTGAAACCTCCGACCGCTACGCATGACGCCGTCGAGGTCTGGGTGTCAGATACGCGAGACTGATCCTGTAGCGGATCTGGGGACGGTCCGCATCTGACATGTCCTTGCACAGTATATGGCAGGTTAAACCTGTCAGTAACTAGAACAGTGTGTTTCTTAAAGAAAAAACGAACGCTGAAGGGTTAAAGCTCTTAAAGAGAGAGCTACCCCAGCTGTCCCCCATTAAGAGTTAACCGCCTAAGAAGGGGTTAAAGTAGCCAACTCCCCACAACCTTGATAATGAAAAGGGTGTGCGAGCCCCAAGTGCCTCTTATAAGGCAGCAGCTGCAGGGCAGCTATGCCACACTAATCAAGAACGTTCAACGAGATCGCTAAAAAATTGCGCTGTTTTGTACATCGCAATGACCGCAAAATTCGTAAAGGAGATCGCTAACCGCTTATGCGTCGTTAATGAGATTGCCCAGATTGGCAGTTACTAGCGACATTAAAAACGATCACACAAACGATCGCATTAGTATGCGTCGTTATCGGGATCGTTAGCGGGAACGTATAGTGGCATTAATGTCGCAGACTCCCCACAACTAGGGTTGAGCATTCCGATACCGAAACCCGGTTCCGATACCTGAAATCCAATGTAAGTCTATGGGAACAAAATATCGGAAGTAAATACTTCCGATATTTTGTTCCCATAGACTTACATTGGATTTCCGGTATCGGAACCGGGTTTCGGTATCGGAATGCTCAACATTTACTTCCGATATTTTGTTCCCATAGACTTACATTGGATTTCAGGTATCGGAACCGGGTTTCGGTATCGGAATGCTCAACCCTACCCACAACCTCTTTAATGAAAAGGGTGTGCGAGCTGGAATAAAAGCTGCAGGACAGCGCTGTCTGCCACTCATTAGTGCTTCAGAAAGGCGCCCGCGCTGTGGGGGTGAGGGGGTTAAGCTTCTGCCCAGACGGGTAGAAGCGACTCACCCAGCTGGTCACGGTGTAGCGTCTTGCCGGGAGGGGAGGAGTGAAAGGCCCGAGGAAGCCTTCAGCCTGCTTCAGTAATGGCCGCCGCGCTGTGCCTCCGATGTGCTCCATGAGAGAAGCCGGAAAAGGAGACAGCAGTAAAGCGCGCGCTCAGAGCGGCGCGAAAATTCAAATAAAAAGGCGCGCAACTCCTCTCCCTATGTCCTGCAGGCATCTACCTGCGGACAAAAAACACCAGTCACCGACATGTACACATGTAACAGCGGCTGCCGCAGCAGCGCTGAAGCACTCAAAACACATTAAAATGTTGAGTACTCACCCAGCTGAGCGCCACAGGGACCCCCCTGGGATTTGTGGCGCTGTGCCCATCGCTTCCCCCCAGGGCGGGGAACGCAGTGACCCCTGCAGCGCGGTTTGCGTCCCCGCCAGAGAAGCCATCCTCATCCCCCCGGGCCGGCAGGGTTCTGCAGGGACCACCATACAGGGTAATACAGATCCGCCAAGGGAGAGGTGGGGGTCCAGCAGCACTGAGACCCCTGAGACCTCTAGACCCTGAGTCCAAGTCCGATAAAAATAATAAAATCTTCTGAGGAGCTGCTTCAGCAGCGACCATCCTCTGAGACCTCAAATTTTAGACTGGAGAAGCTGGAGTAGGAGGAGCCCGAGCTGGAGGGGCCGGTCAACACTTTTTAATCTGAGGTGTCAATCCTATCTGGGCTCCGCCTACCCACTAGTAATGACTAGTGTGTCTCTCTTCCTTCCATCTGCTGCTGAAAATCACAATTTACCTAAAGATACAGGGTTAATCTGCAGGTAAACAGTGATTAAACCTTGCATAACCAGGTTATCGAAAGAGATCCCTGCAGAGCCCGGTGACCGGCAGCTCCCCGCGCCGACCGGCAGCTCCCCGCGCCGACCGGCAGCTCCCCGCGCCGACCGGCAGCACCCCGCGCCGACCGGCAGCACCCCCGCCGACCGGCAGCACACCGCGCCGACCGGCAGCACACCACGCCGACCGGCAGCTCCCTGCGCGCAGCTCACCGCGGCGACTGGCAGCTCACCACGGCGACCGGCAGCACCCCGCGGCGACCGACAGCTCCCCACTGCGACCGGCAGCACCCCGCGGCGACCGGCAGCACCCCGCGGCGATCGGCAGCTCCTTGCGGCGACCGGCAGCTCCTTGCGGCGCCTGTTGGTGCATTTCTTTAGGCAACAGGTTTACATTTCCTTAGTGACAATTGGTCTGGCTGACAGTTTTCCAATACAAACCGCGGACCAGAAGAAGCCTTACGGTATGTTCACAAGCAAAGCTTTTTTCATACACCAAAAACTAGAGAGTGTTGGCAGAAAAAATGCTATGAGCATTGCAAACTTTTTCTTTAACATATTTTTTCCATTCATTTTAATGGGTGAAAAATGCTGCGAGAATTGACATGCTGCGTCTTTTCAAAAACACCCCATTGCTCCAAATACATAGGAAAAAAAAAGAAGCAGCATGTGTGTATGAGGGTTCAGAAATCGCATTGATTTTGCTGGCATTGTGAAATGATGCGTATTTTACGCACCGATTACACTGTCCAAAATGTGCAGCAAAAACATCGTCATGTGTGAACATGTCCTTAGGTTCTCCAAAATGGCACCAATGAAAGCTACAGCTCAAGTCAAGAAAAACAAGCCTATTAATAATAATTGAAAAAAATGATAGCTCTCAGATGGTAGGGACGAAAAAAAAAAATCCCCAAAACAAATACATCAATGCTGCCAAAAGCAGGAGCTGCAGAAGGGGGGATATAGAGAGATAAAAATAAATGACTTATCTGTATCTTTCAGCAGATTAACTAGTGAAGAGTGTTGCAATAAATGATGAAATCTCTTATCGGGGTCTGTGTGTGTTATTGCAGGGAAATGCTCATCTACTGTGGTGAATGACAACTTGTGCGGCACCTTGACCTATAACATCACGATAAGCCTCAAGGCATTTCCATCAATCATTAATCCCATTCTATACAGTCCCTAGGAGATGATAAGCGGGGCCTTTCCCCTGAAAGTGGGCACACTGACGTCAAGGTGATGTGATATGAGATACCACATTGTAGTAATTTCTTAAAAATTAATAGTGATATCATATGATAGCAGCTTATTTTATGTAGTTATATAGTTCTAGAAATCCATTATTAATATTATGTTATCATCAGGGAACCTGTACTTTGCAAGTCTGAGCCTCAAAGCCACCATGCACAATCGATGGCTGTCAGCCGGATATTCGGCCAGCTCTCCCATACAGAAAACTCGCTCAGCCGAGCGCCTCTGTGTTCTCTATGAAATAAATGTCTGATGGCGGCTTATGTCCGGAAGAGCAAAGAACAATAGGCAGTCGAAAATCAGACATGCCCAATTGATATTCCACCAAATATCAGTTGTCCGGGCCTCCATACAGATTACATTTTCAGCCAAACAAGTCAGCATCCGTGGAGTCGTCAACATTAGCCTAATGTGTATGGGGGCTTCACTCTCCACTGCTGCCTGCCTCATTGTTACCATGCAAGTGTACCTGATACTACCTCCGACAGCAGCTCTGACCCACTGATGGGTGTAGGAATAGGCACCAGGCACAGACCCTTTATTCAGTGCTTGATAAACTACAAAGGGCCCTATATACAGCTGATCGACAGAGGGGCTTATCATGTGATCACTAGAAATGTGCACAAAAACTATAAGAGGAAATTAATATTTA
Organism: Oophaga sylvatica; assembly: GCA_033576555.1. Classification (NCBI taxonomy): domain Eukaryota; kingdom Metazoa; phylum Chordata; class Amphibia; order Anura; family Dendrobatidae; genus Oophaga; species Oophaga sylvatica. Next base: position 9,016,187 of record JARQOD010000009.1, read on the forward strand.
TGCTATTCTCTAGTATACAATGTTGCAAACCATTAGCAACAATTAAAGAGAATTAATAAAACAGAGGCGTACAGGTACTTGCAGAGCCGTGGTCTGGAGAGGGGTAGCGAGGGTGGTGATGGCAGGGTTCTGCACGGCAGCCATGACGGGGCTGCCATCAGCCTTCAGTGCGGTCAAGACCAGGGACTCCGTCTTAATGATCTGAGGTTGTACCAGTACCTAGAAGAGGAATCCAAGACAAGTCATATAGTTGCAGGCTATAGTAACACCTTGTTATATTAGGGGCATTGTGAGCTTCCACTCACAAAATAAACAGTGACAGAAACACAGGAAAAACTGCCCAATAATGCAACGAAAAACCCGACTCACAAAGATCTGCTAACCTCAATGACTAATATATACGGAAAGGCGTTTCCTTACATGGCAGTGCGAAATAGCAAGGTCTGTTATACAACTGTTCATAGTTGTTGATTAACACAATTTGATATGTTATTTTATCGAACAGTTTGGAGATGTGTTGATTCATTTGTTCTTTGGTAGGGTACCGAATATGTGTAGTTTTGATATTTTTTATGGCTTTATTTTGAATGGACAAGCCCTTCTTAAACTAAAATAAAATAAAGCCTGTACTCTCCTCCCATGCCGGCTCTGTTCCCAGTGTCGGCACTCGCTCTCCCCTGGCAGTGATGCGGTGTTGTGACACGTGACTCTGGCACCCAATCAGAGCAGGCGTCACTGTCTCCACCTTCGTACGAACTGAACATGAAGCCAGGGATCAGCTGTAGCCCGGACTTCCTCTTCATGTTCAGTTTGTCCGAAGATGGAGAAAGTGACGCCTGCTCTGATTGGGTGCCAGAGTCACGTGTCACAACACCGCATCATAGCCTCAGGACCGCGAGTGCCGAATCCGTTGAACAGTGCCGGCACGGGAGAAAAGTGTAGGCTTTATTATTTTATCGGGGCCAAACATTTAGTTTAAGAAGGGGTTGTCCTAGTAGTGGACCACCCCTTTAAGGACCAAATTAATGACACATTAATATAGTAAATAACCTGATGACAGATTGCCTTTAACTTTACATCACATTTTCCCACTATGAATTGCTAGTTTTTTTCTATTTGACTCCCCCATTCTTTGTAGACTTTACGCTTTATAGATGCAGGCTGTAACGTACAACGCACAATAACAACTATTCTTAAAGCAGAGAGGCTTACCGGAACTTGCTGCACTTGTGGTGTAACAGCTTGAGTCAGCGTCTGGATGGTGCCCTGTGTGGCAGGACTGAGGGTTTGGATGGTCCCATTGGCGGTCTGTGTGAGGACCCTCTGGGCCTGGACAGTCTGCAACTGTTGCTGGATGGTCACCGGTTGCATTTGTTGAGTTGTCATCAAATTTGACATTTGAGGCTGTAGCACTGAGAACATGAACAAACCCACCAGGATGGAGGTGAAGGTTACCAACATTTACTGTCTTCATTCATCGCAACTAGAAATGAGCCGATCTGACCAGATTCAAATTCAGATAATTGCCTCAATATTGCAAGGAAAGTCTTTTCACATTGAAGTTACTCCATGCAAATTGATCTTTCGGGCTTATGTTCTGGGAACTCTCCAGACCGCAGCCGACATACTGTAAAGAAAAAAAAAAAAAAAACTCACCTCTTGCCACTTCGCCTTCTACCTTCCGACTCCATTCGGCAGGCATCATCTATTTTATTTATTTTGTTTGTTAAAAAAGAAAAAAAAGTCATCCAACCGCATCACTGTGACCCTATTCAGAAAGGTCCTAACCTATAATATTAAAACTTTACCATATGTCAAGTGACATAACGTGAATAAAGGCCGAGAATAGGACTGAGCTCTGCTAATGGACACCCAGCCATGGGAAACTACATGAATGCGATGTCCAGTACAAGGAAAAGGGAGGCCACACCCTACGGTAATATGCACAGAGTGCAAAAAACCCGAAACAAAAAAGGAAAAAGATGAACTGGAATATAAGTTGGTGTGCATGCAGCGTGTAAGCGCACGTTCACACTGGCCACTAAACAGATAGAAATATAATAAGCGAATACCCTGCAGTATGTGCTCTGTGCAAAGAAAGTTGTGGGCTCCCTTTTCTTTCACATTTCGTCACTTGACATATGGTAAGGTTCTAATACTATAGGTTAGCACCGTCCCAAATAAGGTCACCTTGACTTGGTGGGATGGCTTTTACGCTTATGTTTTTTTTATCAAAATTATGTTAACTAAGTACCCCATGATATTTTCATGCATTACTGCTATTTATTTATTGCTGCAGGGTATTTACTATTTTGCTTTTATTTTAGGTTTTCAGCCACCGTGCTGCATCTGTGAAGGATGATGAGCAATGGGAGATTAGGGGAAAAAAAAAAAAAAAAAAGAGGCCAAACAGTGTGAAGGACTGGAAGGTGGCGAAACCGATGCGCAGTGAAGGGACTGTTACATTTTTGTTTTAAACTCTTTCCCATTTACATATAGGAAAGATGTGTATCTTCGTAACGTTTTAGCCAGTAGATAGAAAAATATTTAGACTTGAGTCCTCAGTGGTTGATACCTTTTAATGGCTAACTGAAAAGATGGTAACAAATTGCAAGTTTTCGAGACTACTCAGGTCTCTTCATCAGGCGAAGATTAGTCTTCGCCTGATGAAGAGACCTGAGTAGTCTGGAAAGTTTGCAATTTGTTACCATCTTTTCAGTTAGCCATTAAAAGGTATCAACCACTGAGGACTCTCAAGTCTAAATATTTTTCCCCATTTACAATAATTTATCAAACCGGTGGCCATGCAGCTCCTATTTTCCTCACCGGCTCCTATTTTCCTCACCTCACACAAAGTGAGCCGCAAATATTTGGGATCCAGGAGAATCCAAAGGTTTTGTGAAATTTGAGGCGCATTCAATCCTCATAGAATACACTTGCTCATCTCCGATCAAAACACATCTGACATATCAATGCAGCTCCACAATTAGTGAAATACGGATTTTTGTGTTACTCACCGTAAAATCCTTTTCTCCGAGACGCTCACTGGGGGACACAAGACTGTGGGTGTATGCTACTGCCGCTAGGAGGCTGACACTAAGTAAATATAAAAAAAGGTTAGCTCCTCCTCCGCCGTATACATCTCAGCACTGGCCGCAGGCAAACCCAGTTTAGTGCAAAAAGCAGTAGGAGGCTAAAGAATAAATCAGTGTTAACACAGGTACAATATATCCAGAAGTAAAACTACTGACATAGACCCAAACATAGAATCAACTCCAAAACGAAGCAATCCGGCTATTAGGGAGGGTGCTGTGTCCCCCAATGAGCGTCTCGGAGAAAAGGATTTTACGGTGAGTAACACAAAAATCCGTATTTCTCCTTCGTCTCATTGGGGACACAAGACTGTGGGACGTCCCAAAGCAGTCCCTTGGGGTGGGAAACCGACTCCACAGTGTAATTTATGACAGGCATTGCCTATAGGTGCGCTACCGCGCCCTGAAGAATCCTTCTACCCAGACTTGCATCCGCTGAAGCCTGAGTATGGACATTATAATGTTTGGAAAAAGTATGCAGACTGGACCAGGTTGCCGCCTTACAAACCTGTTCCGCCGAAGCTTGATGCCGAAGAGCCCAGGAGGCACCCACTGCCCTGGTGGAGTGAGCCTTGATTCCTGCGGGAACCACAGCGCCTCTGATGCGGTAGGCCTCCTGAATGGTCAACCGTATCCATCTGGCTAAAGTTGACCTAGAGGCAGCGAGTCCCTTCCTGCGACCCTCGGGGAGGATAAACAGCGTGTCCGTCTGCCTTCTCCACTCGGTGTGTCGGAGCTGGGCAAAATGAGGGCAAAACAATGTCCTCATTAATATGGAATGAGGACACGACTTTAGGCAAAAAAGGTGGTGTTGGCCTGAGCACTACCTTATCATGATGGAAAAGTAAGTACGGAGCTCGACAAGACAGTGCTGCCAGCTCCGAAACCCGCCTTATGGATGTTATGGCTACCAAAAACACCACTTTCCATGACAGGTAAGTCAGGGAAACCTCCTGAAGAGGCTCAAATGGAGATTCCTGCAGGACTCCTAGGACCAGATTAAGATCCCAAACCTCTAAGGGAGCCCTGTAGGGGGGTACTATATGGACAACCCCTTGAATAAAGGTCTTAACCTGCAAATTAGACGCAATTCTTCTCTGAAAAAGAACCGACAAGGCTGATATCTGTCGTCTAAGAGTACTTGGAGCTAGACCTGAATCTAGGCCCGCTTGGAGAAAAGACAGAATGTTTGGAATTGAAAACAGAAGCGGGGAACAACCCTGTTCCCTGCACCATGCAAAAAAGACCTTCCAAGTACCATGGTAGATACGAGCCGAGGTGGGTTTCCGAGCGCTAGCCATTGTAGCAGCGACTTTTTTGGAAAATCCAGCCCTGGTTAGGATCCAAGATTCAACGGCCAGGCTGTCAAACACAGGACCGCTGAGCTCTGGTGGTAGACTGGGCCCTGGGAGAGAAGATCCACGCGTTCTGGCAGACGCCAGGGTGCGTCGGCGAGCAACTGTACTAGCTCTGCGTACCATTAACGATGCGGCCAATCCGGAGCGATTAATATCGCTGGGACCCCCTCTAACCTGATCTTTCTGATCACCCTTGGGAGCAGAGCTATCGGTGGAAACAAGTATGGAAGATGAAACTGATTCCACGGTAGAACCAGGGCGTCCACTGCAATTGCCTGCGGATCCCGGTATCGGGAGACGAAGTTGGGCACCTTGGCGTTTACCCTGGAGGCCATCAGGTCCACATCTGGGGTTCCCCAGTGTAGACATATCTGCTGAAAAACTTCGGGATGTAGCGACCATTCCCCTGACGCTATCCCCTGACGGCTGAGGAAATCCGCTGCCCAGTTCTCCTCGCCCGGAATGTGGACCGCTGATATCACAGAGTGATTTCTCTCTGCCCAGGTCAGAATATGTTTTACCTCGTGCATGGCCGCCCTGCTGCGGGTACCCCCCTGATGATTTATGTATGCCACCGCCGTGGCATTGTCCGATTGTATCCGGACAGGGCAGCCAGCCAGATGATGGTGAAAACTCTTCAGAGCCAGCTGAACAGCTCGGATCTCTAGAACATTGATCGGGAGGGTTGATTCCTGCCGACACCATGCCCCCTGGGCTGTATAGTGACGAAACACTGCTCCCCATCCGAGAAGGCTGGCGTCTGTTGTGACTACCAGCCAATGGACTGGAGGAAAAAAATCGCCCTTGGAGGAGAGTGGTGCTGTTTGTCCACCATGTGAGCGTCTGTCTGACCTGCAGGGACAGACGGCACCGAAGATTGAGCGAGTAAGGGCTCCTGTTCCATATTGCCAAGATTGCATGCTGGAGGGAGCGGAGATGGAACTGGGCAAATGGAATGGCCTCGATTGCCGCCACCATCCTTCCTAGGACCCTCATGCAAAACCGGATGGTGTGAGGTATCGGTTAGCGAAGGACCCGTACCTCCTGACGGAGAACTAGGGCCTTGTCCCGAGGAAGAGTTATCAACCCCTGAGCAGTGTTGAAGATCATCCCCAAAAAGGTGATCTTTCGAGATGGCACAAGAGACGACTTTTTTAGATTCACCAGCCACCCTAAGCGAGCAAGGGTGTCTAGCGTAATGTTGACACTTTCCTCGCAGGCTTGAAAGGACGGACCCTTGATGAGGAGATCGTCTAAGTATGGCAAGATGACTATCCCCCGGGAGTGCAGAATGGACACAACAGCAGCCATAACCTTTGTGAACACCCTGGGGGCTGTGGCTAGCCCGAAGGGCAAGGCTGCGAACTGAAAGTGAAGATCGCCGATGGCGAATCGAAGAAACCTTTGATGAGGAGGGAATATGGGAATATGAAGATATGCATCCTGAATGTCTATTGACGCTAGAAATTCCCCCTTTTCCATGCTTGCAATGACCGAGCGGAGAGACTCCATTTGGAAATGTCGAATCCTGACGAATTGGTTCAGACGTTTTAGGTCCAAAATAGGCCTTACAGTGCCGTCTTTCTTGGGTACTATGAACAGATTGGAATAGAACCCTTGACCCTTTTCGACCTCTGGTACAGGAACAATGACCCCGCTGCACCGAAGAGATTCGACCGCCTTGAATAAGGCGTGAACCCGGGAATCTTTTTTGGGAAGACGCGAGGGAAAAAAAACGATTTGACGGCAGGCTGATAAATTCTATTTTGTACCCTGAGGTGACTAACTCCCTGACCCACTCGTCGTGAGTAATTGACAGCCAAGTGGGGCGAAACCAGAGTAAGCGGCCGCCTACTCTGGACGAATTGACCGGATTCTGCCTCCAGTCATTTGTCCGAATATCTTTGGGGTTTAGACCCTCTAGATCTTGGCTGTTGAGATCGCATTCTTCCCAAAGGGTTGGTCTTGTAGGAGACCTGGCGATCTCTGGCCTGATTAGGTCGTCCTGTGCCGCTGGAGGTGGCTATTGCGGCCCAACCTGGGTTACAAAAAGCCCTAAACCGAGGCTGAAGTTGTCGGCGAAAAGGCTGTCTAATCTTTTGCTGAGGAAGGAAACTGCTCTTCCCTCCTGTCGCATCAGATATGAGCTGATCCAGCTTCTCGCCAAATAACCGGCCACTCTGATAAGGTAAGGATGTGAGTGATTTCTTTGAGGTTGAGTCCGCTCGCCAAGTTCTTAACCACAAGGATCTTCTGATAGCAATCGCATTGGCAGCAGCTAGAGCTGCGCAATTTGCCGCATCCATGGAAGCGTTAATTAAGAAGTCTCCTGCAAGAGCTATCTGATTAGAGATCTCAGTTACTTCAGACGGCACTTCTATTCCGTGGAGAGCTCTATTTAGAGACTCCGACCAGGATATCACGGCCTTAGCAACCCAAGTTGCTGCAAAAGAAGGAGAGAGAGCAGAGCCTGATGCCTCAAACACTGAGCGGGCCAAGCTCTCAATCAGACGGTCCGTTGGATCCTTGATCGAGGAACCGTTGGGAAGAGAGAGAAGCGTCTTGGACGCTAAACGCGATACCGGAGGGTCGACCGCAGGAGATTCTGCCCACTTCTTCAGAAGTTCGGGAGCAAAAGGATATCTGGTATTAATAGCCTTTTGTCCTGCGAAGCGTTTGTCCGGCTTTTCCCGGTGGCGCTGCACCAGCTCTTCAAACTCAGGATGAGCACCAAAAACCTTATGAGTTTGCCTGGCTCGTTTGAAGGACACCTTATGACCAGAGGCCAAGGTGGACTCGTCGTCTACCCCCAGGGATTGATTGACAGCTTCAATTAGACTGTCAATTGTCTCCTGACAACTTGGTGCTTCTAAATTGAGGGAACCTTCAGAATCGGAATCCGAATATTGATCACTCGCCCCCAAAGGTGAGGGAGAGCGAGAAACAGAACTGAAGGATGCCGAGGCCCCAGACGGCATAGGCGACACAGTGTGGGTTCGCTTCCCCTGTGTCTGCCTGGTGAGAGCACGGCCCCTGCAGGCCGGAGGTTCCTGAGCCGTAGCCAAGACGGATGAACCACTGTCCCTGCTCCTATCGGGAGCTTGAAGGGACTCGATTGCTCTCGTTAGTGACGCCATAGATTGAGACAGAGATAGGGCCCATTCCGGGGGACCTGACGCACTGGGCTCGGCTATAGGTGAAGGCTCCTGAGCCCGTTCGGAATCACAGGCTTCACAGACCCGATTAGTCTGGGCGTGCGGAAAAGGGGACCTACAGGCAATGCATGCCGTATACAGCACCGTGTGGGTCTTAGCCCTTCTGGACATACTGGATCTGTCACAGAGTTCTTCCAGCAATTATTTGGATGTGGCGGTGCGGTGTAGCGGAGTGGAGCGCAGCGAAGGGAGCAACCAGGCTGGAGGTAGTAGCACTTACCCCAGTCCTGTATCCCCGAATGTCTAACAATGATGGGATGCCCGTCCTGCGAAGCGCTTGCGTCCACTGCTGTAAAGGGTCACTGGGCGCAAGAAAGAAGACGGAGGCTCCAGACTTCAAAAAAACGTGCCTCCCTTTCAGAGGGGGCGTGCCTAAATAGCCGAGCCTAGGGGGGGAGGGGTTACGAGGCGCGGCCTAGCGCCGGGCAAAGCCGGGGACTCAATTTCCGGCCGCGGCCTAGGCGCTGGCCGAAACCGCGGGCCTAAATTTCTGAGGAGGCCCAAAAAACAGGGGGCGGGCCCGCCGGAGGTGTCGCTGCTAGGAGGCGGAGCCCGGCCTATCTTCCGGCCAAAGCCGGGAGCAAGATTAGTCGCCGCGGCCTAGTCCCCGGCCGAAGCCGGGGACTAAATTTCCGCCCGCGGCCTAGTCCCCGGCCGAAGCCGGGGGCTAAATTTTTGGCGGCCGCCGCCCAGAAGCCGGGGGGCGGGCCGCCGGAAGATGACACTGTTTAGGGGGAGGAGCTCAGGCCGGGGACCGGAGCCCGGCCCCCTGCTCCTGGCTGAAGCCAGGCTGAATTACCTACCGCCTCTCTGGGACGGAGCCCGGCCTATCTCTCCCATGCTCCTGGCTGCCAGCGAAGCGCTTGTTCCTGACCCTCCAGCACATCCCTCGGCCCCACACCGATCCTTGGCTTCTCTGAAGGTGGGTTCAGGTTCCGTCTCTGTTGCTTGTAGTGGACAACAGTCCCAGCGTCTCCCCAGTCTCAACTTAGAGGGGGGGCAAACCAAAAAATGGGGGACGGTGCAGGCACCCTAACTCCATCACCCCTTCGGGGGATGAGGAGAGGGACCGTCCGCCTCCTTGCAGCACCGCAGTCTGGCATTGGTGGTGCAGTGGGGGCAGCACGGACTATCTCCTGCCACTGTACAGCCTAGGGTTTCAATACTCTAGGGTGGTCAGGGCTGAGTCCGGCATCATGTCCCACGTTGCGGGAAAGGATACGTGGAGGCTTCACTCCACGTGCTCGCCCGTTGATGGTTTGGGGAGATCGGACCCCTTCAAAAGGGTCCGTCGCCCCTATCTAATCTTCGTGGGAAAGTTGAGAGAAAAAAAAAAAAATGGTCTGGAAGAAAACAGACGTGTGCCTCCATCAGACACTAAGCATGAACTGGGTTTGCCTGCGGCCAGTGCTGAGGTGTATACGGCGGAGGAGGAGCTAACCTTTTTTTATATTTACTTAGTGTCAGCCTCCTAGCGGCAGTAGCATACACCCACAGTCTTGTGTCCCCCAATGAGACGAAGGAGAAACTTATTTTCCACTGTAATAACGCCTTATGTGTGCACATTATATACAGTTTACACTTCAGATATACGTCTTACCTTGAAAACTTGTAGTGCCGGCATTTTGGTAGATGAGCGGTTGCTGTATAATTCGAGTCTGGGGGCAGTACTAAACGTTGGGGTCAGCATGACCGTCTGCTGCTGCAGTTGATGCTGTGGAGGGGTCTGTATCACAGGGCGAGGCTGAAGAACAGGCGTGGTCCTCTGAGGGGGGCTCTGGACTGAACTTTTGACAGGTCCTACTGCCTGTGCCATCTGAGGCTGTGGTGCCGGCGTCTGGTAATTCTGGGCCTGGCAATACATCTTGGCTAAGCCAGTGTCCATCCCAGTGCCTCCTTGGTAGCTCGAACATAACTGATCTTCAAACAGGTCAGGAAACTCCCCAACCTGATTACTGACAAACTGGAGCATTTCTACAAGGAAAGAGAAGATTTTATTCTTAGCACACAGCAAAAGAAACTGAAAACGATCTTAAAGAAACTGGAGACCTGCTATACTTTATAGACAACTCACACCAACTAATACACTACTGGTCCATGGTGCGCACAGACCCGGCCAGTCCACACATCATCCCGGTAATAAACAGACTGCATCCATACGGGTCGTTATCAGCGCACAGACCCGGCCAGGAGGACACACATCATCCTGATAATATACAGACTGCATCCATACGGGCCATTATCAGCACACAGACCCAGCCAGGAGGACACACATCATCCTGATAATATACATACTTCATCCATTTGGGCCGTTATCAAGACACAGACCCGGCCAGGAGGACACACATTATCCTGATAATATACAGACTGCATCCATTTGGGCCGTTATCAGCACACAGACCCGGCCAGGAGGACACACATCATCCTGATAATATACAGACTGCATCCATACGGGCCATTATCAGCACACAGACCCGGCCAGGAGGACACACATCAGCCTGATAATATACAGACTGCATCCATAAGGGCCATTATCAGCACACAGACCCAGCCAGGAGGACACACATCATCCTGATAATATACAGACTGCATCCATTTGGGCCGTTATCAGCACACAGACCCGGCCAGGAGGACACACATCATCCTGATAATATACAGACTGCATCCATACAGGCCGTTATCAGCACACAGACCCGGCCAGGAGGACACACATCATCCTGATAATATACAGACTGCATCCATACAGGCCGTTATCAGCACACAGACCCAGCCAGGAGGACACACATCATCCTGATAATATACAGACTGCATCCATACAGGCCGTTATAAGCACACAGACCCAGCCAGGAGGACACACATCATCCCGGTAATATACAGACTGCATCCATACGGGCCGTTATCAGCCCATAATCCAGATACTGCTGCCTCAGAGACCAGACATTGGCAGAAAGGAAAATTTCCTGATATATTGCGCTTCATTTTTATGCCACTGCCATATTCTTTTATTTTTTGATTTGGGGTGGTATTGGTGGAAAAATAAGGGAAAAAGTGGCTGATTTTCACATTTTTTTATGACCACGAATATTTCCTACAATACATTTATAATCAATTTGTTCCCATTCTGTAACAACTACTTATATACTGGATGTCTTTTTTTTGTTTTGTTTTTAAAGGCTGGGGCTAGTAATTGCGATTTGGATTGAAATTGGCTTTTTTATTATTTATTTTGTACCTAATCTTTATTTTACACATTGTGCCAGCATTTAAGTATTGAAACATTTTTATTTTCATTTTATTTCCCTTGTAACTGGGGCTGCTATGTCAGCCCCAGTTGCATAGCAGCACTTTTACTTCGTTATTTTACAAACGAGACAAAAACCCGTCAAGAATGCGCTATGCGAACACAGTGTGAATGGGTTGTCTGGTCAACTAAAAAGAACTTAGGCCAAATTCCCACAACGATTTAGGGAGTGTTCGAGGTCTCAGATGTTCTACACCAAGTCGCTTTCTTGGGTCACTTGCGGTTTTCCATTGGGTCTCTTACATGCATTCTTTTCTGCCACTGATTTTGTCTCTCTTTGCTATGTCTTATGTAGCATTATGTATATTTAGTTTTGTGTTAGATACTTTCTCATCTGAGATCACCATATTGTATATTCCTGATGAGGTTTCCATTACCTGCTGTCTGTCGGTAACGGTTTGGAGAACATTTAGGGCTTTGAGTCACTTACTACACAAAGTGTTTATATTACGGAGTAAGAATTTCCTAGAGGGGAAAGTTTCAGCAAGGTTTTTCCTTGTTCCCAATTCTGGTTTCATCACTACAGAGTTGGACTTTATGCAAACAGCGGTCATTTTGGATCCGTGCCATATACACATAACTGTATCTGTATTCTGTGCTTGTGTGTGACAAGCTTTTTTTTTTTGCAAAATATACAAGAATCCATAAAAAAAAGCATTCCATGATGGTTTATGCGTGCATTCTAAAAATATTGTGGAGGGTAAGGAGAGAGGTTACTGACGGAAGTAGCATGGATTGCTCAGTGTTTGGTAATGTGGACATGTAGGCACCCTGTACTGCAGTACCCAGGAGTGGCCACTACACAGTGTAGAGAGCCGTGCCGATCCGGCTCCATTTACTGTTTACAACCGGCAGCTACCATAGCTGGTAAGTTGGGGTGTTTGGTGTAGGGTACCCCACAAATATCACATTGCTTACTTATCCTACCAGTAAAGGACAACCCCTTTAGCACATTGACAATTGTGCGGCATGGCCTGATTGTAGTGTTTCTCTGCTGTAACCACAGGTTGCTGTTATGTTACGGTAGCTGAGGAGTGCAGGCAAAAAAGGAAATACACCAGAGCATTTGGAATCTATGAGATTGCAGTACCCTGACTAACCACCACAACTAGAGGCAGCCGTGGAGCGTTCCTACGATGGTCCTAGACGCCTCGTCACAGCCTGAGAAACTAACTACACCTAAAGATAGAAATAGGAAAGCTATCTGCCCCGGAGCAGAACCCCAAAGATAATAGAAAGCCCCCAAACATGTAATGGCGGTTAGACAAGAGGAAATACTGACACAGAAAGAAAATAGTATGAGCAAACGCTGGGGCCCAAACTATCTAAATAGAAAAGGACAGGAAGGGTACTTACTGCAATCCCAGAAAACCCTGAAAAACACCAACTCTACTAATTTCAAAATCACCTGAGATCACACGACCTCTACCACCTAAATTAGTTCTCTGGTGTAACAAAAACAGCAGCCACTGAAAAAACTGCAAAAAGCAAAAGTACAAAACACAGTGGCTGGACTAAACTGAGAGGGCAAAAGCCCCCGGAGGGGACCCAGAAGGCCCCCACAGAAGTGCAGGACAAAATGCAAAAATATAGCAAAAACACAAAATAAGAAATTGTCTTATCTGATAGCAGGAGATGCAGACACGACACAGCAGGCTACAAGGGAAACTGGAAAGAAGGATTCAGACCAGAACAATTGATCACCGGCAACCCTGATGGGAAAATGATTCCCTTAAATAAGACCAATCAGTAACACCTGATTCCCAATCCTCACTAGTACCGCTTGTAACCACCAGAGGGAGCCTCTGCTCAGAACTCATCTCAAACCCATTCACAACAGTACCCCCCCCTTGAGGAGGGGTCACCGAACCCTCATTTGAGCAACCAGGTCGGTCAGGATGAGTTCTATGATATGCACGGATAAGTCTCCTAGCATGGATGTCCGAAGCAAACACCCAAGAATTATCTTCCTGACCATAACCTCTCCATTTAACCAAATACTGGAGTCTTCGTCTAGAAAAAACGAGAATCCAATATTTTCTCAACCACATACTCCAGATTGCCCTCAACCAAAACAGGGTCAGGAGGCACAGCAGCAGGAACCACTGGCTCAACAAACCTCTTCAACAAGGACTTGTGGAACACGTTATGCATCTTAAATGTCCCTGGAAGAAGCAAACGAAAAGAAACAGGATTAATAATCTCCATGATCTTATAAGGTCCAATGAACCTAGGCTTAAATTTAGGAGATGCTACTCTCATAGGAATATTCTTTGAGGACAACCAGACCAAGTCCCCCACTTTAAACCGAGGACCATCAGTCCTATGCCGGTTAGCAAACCGCTGGGCCTTCTCCTGAGAGAGGGACAACCTCTCCACTACCTGGTCCCAAATCTGCTGCATACGCTCAACAACAGAGTCAACACCTGGACAGACAGAAGCCTCCGTCTGTCCTGAAGAAAATCGAGGGTGAAACCCAGAATTACAGAAAAACGGAGACATCAAAGTGGCAGAGCTAGCCCTATTATTAAGAGCAAACTCAGCCAAAGGCAAAAAAGAGACCCAGTCATCCTGATCAGCAGACACAAAGCATCTTAGATAAGTCTCCAATGTCTGGTTTGTTCTCTCAGTTTGACCATTGGTCTGAGGATGAAATGCCGAGGAGAAAGACAATTGAACACCCAGTTTAGAACAAAAAGTCCTCCAAAATCTGGAAACAAACTGGACTCCTCTGTCAGACACAATGTTCTCAGGAATGCCGTGTAAACGAACCACGTGCTGAAGGAACAACGGCACCAATTCAGAGGAGGAAGGCAACTTAGGTAATGGCACAAGATGTATCATTTTGGAAAACCTATCACAAATTACCCAGATGGTGGTCATTCTCTGAGAAACAGGAAGATCGGAAATGAAATCCATAGAGATATGGGTCCATGGTCTCTTGGGCACAGGCAATGGCATCAACAAACCACTAGAGCGAGAGCAAGGCTTGGAGCGAGAGCAAGTCCCGCAGGACTGCACAAATTCCCTGACATCGCGAGACAAGGTAGGCCACCAAAAGGACCGACTAACCAAGTCTCTGGTACCAAAAATTCCGGGATGCCCAGCCAATGCGGAACAATGAATCTCAGACATCACACTCTTTTTCCATTGGTCCGGGACAAACAATTTTCCAACAGGGCAGCGCTCGGGCCTATCCTCCTGACACCCCTCCAGAGCAAGTCTCAAATTAGGCGAGATGGCGGAAAGAACTACACCCTCCTTCAAAATAACAGAGGGATCAGATAGCTCAGGAGAGTCCGCAAGGAAACTCCTCGAGAGGGCATCCGCCTTAACATTCTTAGTGCCAGGAAGAAAGGAAACCACAAAATTAAAACGTGTGAAAAACAAGGCCCACCTGGCCTGTCTAGGATTGAGTCGCTTGGCAGATTCCAGATAGACCAGATTCTTATGGTCCGTAAGGACCACCACCTGATGTTTGGCTCCCTCCAGCCAATGTCTCCACTCTTCAAAAGCCCACTTCATGGCCAATAACTCCCGATTACCCACGTCATAATTACGTTCAGTAGGAGAAAATTTTCGAGAGAAAAAGGCACAAGGGTTACTTTTAGAGGTCTCTGGATCTTTTTGGGACAAAACGGCACCTGCCCCAATTTCAGAGGCATCAACCTCCACCTGAAATGGCAGAGAAACATCAGGCTGCCGTAGAACAGGAGCAGAAGTGAATCTCTGCTTAAGTTCCTGAAACGCAGAGACTGCCTCAGGAGGCCAATTCACCACATCAGAACCCTTTCTGGTCAAATCAGTTAATGGTTTAACAATAACAGAGAAATTACCAATAAATTTACGATAAAAATTGGCAAAACCCAAAAATCTCTGAAGAGCCTTTAATGAAGTAGGTTGGACCCAATCACAGATGGCCTGAACCTTGACCGGGTCCATTTCAATAACAGATGGGGACAAAATGAATCCCAGAAATGAGATCTTCTGTACGCCAAAAAGACACTTTGATCCCTTCACATACAGAGCATTCTCTCTCAAAATCTGGAATACAGTTCGAACATGTTTCACATGAGAGTCCCAGTCATTAGAAAAAATCAAGATATCATCCAAATAAACAATCAGAAACTTGTCCACAAAATCCCTGAAAATGTCATTCATGAAGGACTGGAAGACGGAAGGAGCATTAGTGAGCCCAAAGGGCATCACAAGGTACTCAAAATGCCCTTCAGGGGTGTTAAATGCCGTCTTCCATTCATCCCCGTGCTTAATGCGAATAAGGTTATACGCCCCCCTGAGGTCAAGCTTGGTAAACCAAGTAGCGTTTTTCACCCTGGAAAACAGGTCAGAAATCAAGGGTAACGGGTATTGATATTTCACAGTAATATTGTTCAAGAGACGATAATCAATACACGGCCTTAATGAACCATCTTTTTTGGCCACAAAGAAAAAACCGGCACCTAAGGGTGAAGAGGATGGTCTGATATGACCCTTCTCCAATGATTCCTTGATATAAGACCGCATAGCGTCATGTTCAGGTACAGACAAGTTAAAAAGGCGACCCTTAGGGAATTTACTACCTGGCACTAATTCAATAGCGCAGTCATAGCTCCTATGGGGAGGTAAGGATGCAGATTTACTTTCGCTAAACACATCAGAAAAATCAAACAAAAAGTCAGGAACATCCTCAGCCTGGGGGAGGCAGAAAAAACAGGAGTGTTGGTATTAACACATTGGCAGCCCCAACTGGTTACAGACACAGATTTCCAATCCAAAACAGGATTATGAGACTGTAACCAAGGGAAACCCAGCACGATAATGTCATGCAGATTATATAGAACCAAAAATTTGCAGCACTCCTGGTGATCAGGTTCAACCCTCATTATCACCTGAGTAGAAAACTGGGGTTTATTCTCAGCCAAAGGGGTAGAATCGATCCCCAGTAGGGGAATAGACTTCTGTAGGGGTATCAAGGGAAATCCACAACGTTTAGCAAAATCATAATCCATCAGGTTAATAGCTGCTCCAGAATCAACGAAAGCCTGAGCAGAAAATGAGGACAGAGAGCATATCAGAGTGACAGTTAATAAAAACTTAGTCTGAACACTACCCAAGACAACTGAGCGTGCAAAACGTCTTCCCCGCTTAGGGCAGACTGAAATAGCATGAGAGGCATCACCACAGTAGAAACATAACCCATTGCGCTTTCGAAACTCATGACGCTGTGCCCCAGACACCACTCCATCACACTGCATGGGCTCAGCAGCTGGCTCACAAGGCAACACCACTCCACGCATACTTCTCCGCTCACGCAAACGTCTGTCAATTTGAATCGCTAATGACATAGAATCATTGAGACCAGAGGTGACAGGGAATCCCACCATAACATCCTTTACATTATCCGACAGACCCTTCCGGAAAAGGGCTGCCAAAGCGTCGTCATTCCATTTGGTCAGGACTGCCCACCTACGGAATCTCTGACAGTATAACTCAGCGTCATCAAGCCCCTGATTTAATGCCAACAAGGCTTTTTCAGCTTGATCAGTGACATTAGGCTCATCGTACAATAACCCCAAAGCCTGAAAAAATGCATCAACATCACTCAAAACAGGATCCCCAGGTGTGAGGGAAAAAGCCCAATCCTGAGGATCGCCGCGCAGGAGAGAGATGACAATTTGAACCTGCTGCGCTGCGTTTCCTGAGGACTTAGATTTTAAGGCAAGAAACAATTTACAATTATTTTTGAAATTCTGAAACTTAGCTCGATCCCCTGAAAACAAATCTGGCATGGGGATCCTAGGTTCCACAACAGGCAACCTAGCAAGATATGCAGCAATACTCCGAACCTCAGTGGCAAGCTGATCCACACGGCCAGACAACTGTGCAAACTCCATTGGGAGAAAAGATCCTCCCCAGCACCCAGAGATACAGAGGGAAAAAAAAAAAAAATGCAACAAACAGAAAAATATCTCTGACAACTTTTCTTCCTTCAAAATATTTTTTCCCTTCTGTGAGTACCATACAATTTTTATGGCCGGTGATACTGTTATGTTACGGTAGCTGAGGAGTGCAGGCAAAAAAGGAAATACACCAGAGCAGTTGGAATCTATGAGATTGCAGTACCCTGACTAACCACCACAACTAGAGGCAGCCGTGGAGCGTTCCTACGATGGTCCTAGACGCCTCGTCACAGCCTGAGAAACTAACTACACCTAAAGATAGAAATAGGAAAGCTATCTGCCCCGGAGCAGAACCCCAAAGATAATAGAAAGCCCCCAAACATGTAATGGCGGTTAGACAAGAGGAAATACTGACACAGAAAGAAAATAGTATGAGCAAACGCTGGGGCCCAAACTATCTAAATAGAAAAGGACAGGAAGGGTACTTACTGCAATCCCAGAAAACCCTGAAAAACACCAACTCTACTAATTTCAAAATCACCTGAGATCACACGACCTCTACCACCTAAATTAGTTCTCTGGTGTAACAAAAACAGCAGCCACTGAAAAAACTGCAAAAAGCAAAAGTACAAAACACAGTGGCTGGACTAAACTGAGAGGGCAAAAGCCCCCGGAGGGGACCCAGAAGGCCCCCACAGAAGTGCAGGACAAAATGCAAAAATATAGCAAAAACACAAAATAAGAAATTGTCTTATCTGATAGCAGGAGATGCAGACACGACACAGCAGGCTACAAGGGAAACTGGAAAGAAGGATTCAGACCAGAACAATTGATCACCGGCAACCCTGATGGGAAAATGATTCCCTTAAATAAGACCAATCAGTAACACCTGATTCCCAATCCTCACTAGTACCGCTTGTAACCACCAGAGGGAGCCTCTGCTCAGAACTCATCTCAAACCCATTCACAACAGGTTGCGTTATCACCTATCTAATAAAGCTGTCCATACACATCAGATCATTCATGTCGACAGTCATCTCTTATGATGACTCATGTCAGCCAAGTGATCCTGTGTTCTCTATGAGAGAGCCAATATCGGAATCATCTAGCAGAGGCATATCTCTCCTCTGAACAAAAGGACATACCGGTTATCTGTCCAAAGCTGGTTGGGAGGCACCGGATGATCGTGCAGAACTATGCGGATTTGGCCGACTTATCTAATGTGTATGAGGGCCGTAGGTGGCAGATTTTGTTACAGACTCTTCCCTTCATCTGAATGGGGTTGGTTTAGCACAAAGGACAAGGTCTTTTGCACATTCTCTTCTGGTGAATGGGAAAATCACAGATTTTCTGCAACAAAATATGCAAAGTGTGAATCAATTATATAGATACTAAAGAGTATGCCACACTAAACGAGATCGCAAACGAGATCACTAAAACGTCACTATTTTGCGATCTCGTTAGCGACCTCGTTGCGTGTGGCATGTAGCAACGATGTGGCCCCTGCTGTGATGTCGCTGATCGTTCACTAGAGTTCTGGACCGTTTTTTGATCGTTGGTGTCCCGCTGGTGAGCCTATATCGCTGTGTTTGGCACCTTTTGCGAACGACGAGCGACCTCGTTTGTGACGCATATGGTGTTTAGCGTCACGGAATGGATCGCAATATCTGTAAGTTCTCTTTTGCGTCACAGAGAGGATCGCAGAAGTTGCAAAGCAGGCTAGCAGGACGCAGAGAGCAGGAGCGATGCTGGAAATTCCTATGAATCAGAAGCGCTCAGTACATGCTAATGACAGATCCTAATGACCGCCAAAGTCGTTAAAGAGATCGCTGACCGCTGATGAGTCGTTTATGAGATCTCCTGTTTGGCAGCTACTAGCGACCTAAAAGAGATCACATAAACGATCTCATTAGCTTGCGTCGTTATTGAGATCGCTAACCAGATCGCTAAGTGTGGCAGTACCTTTAAGAACATGGAGCTGAAGGTTCAAACAGTATAATCCTAAAATAACAATTATATTAGCATAAGCTAAAATACACATAAAACTACAGAGGCTGCTGGGCAGGAAACAGGGTAATGCAGACAGATAACGCACATAGTGCAAAGCCACGACCCACTCGCCTACTATGCTAAGTAAAGCCCGGGTCTCACATAGCGATACACCAGCGATCCCGACAACGATCAGGATCGCTGGTGTATCGCTACATGATCGCTGCTGAGCTGCCAAACAGGCAGCTCAGGGCAGCGATCAGCACAGGGACACTGCGGGTAACATCGCTTAGTTACCCTAAGTGTACCTTGGATACCAGCGCCCTGATGCAGGGAGCTGGTAACCAAGGTACACGTCGGGTTTCCAGGCGCTGCGCCGTGCCTGGAAACCCTAAGTGTACCTTGGTTACCAGCTCCCTGCATCAGGGCGCTGGTATCCAAGG
>JARQOD010000009.1:9035584-9185770 GCA_033576555.1 Oophaga sylvatica
CTAACACCTTTTTCCTTCCACTCAACTTTCCCATTAATGCTTGGTTACCACCTGTGAAAGAGCTTCTTTAGCAATGACCTTTTGTGGCTTACCCCCCTTTGGAGTGTGTCAATGACCCCTTTTGGGAAATCTGTAAAGTCAGAGTTTTCCCCCATGATTTGGAGCCTACTGAACAGACTAAGAGCCTTTTTAAATGCTTAGGAAGCCTTTGCTGGCTTTTTTTTGTTTTTATTGAATTTACTGAGTAATCCGGTTTTCTTTGGGCTGAAACCCTAACATCAATATTAAAAGAGAAATACACTTTTGAAATAGTCACTTGTCTGTAATGATCTATAAAATATATGAGATTCTTTTTTGTTTTGAAAAATGAAAAAAATTTAAATTTTTTTGATGATTTCAAATTTATGTGGAAGCCGTGGGGTGTGTACCACCACTGCTGTTTGGGGCACAGTATTGGTGAGATTTATTTTTCTACATTTATCCCAATATTTGGAAAATATTAGGTCTGATACTCATTTTAGGGGGGTCACTTAAAGGGTATGATACCCATTTTCACATGGCTCTCTAAAGGGACATCAGGAAAAATAATGTGAGGGGTCACCTTTGCATCATTTTCTTTAAAGGGGAGCCAACACGTGTGGCAAGGCAGGGCCCTATCTCAAGGCATTCGGATTTTTAGGTCGGATGAGTTTTAATATTCTTTTTTTGGTAAGAACATAAAAAATCAGGGCCATGTTCTCTTCACGAAACAATACTTGGATTTTTCTCTTTAAAAAACCCCCCCCTTTTATATTTGCCTTATAACCTGATTTTCAAATTACACCCCTTTGAAAGGGGGGGGCAAATTAAATTTTCCGAGGGGCCACATGAGAGACCATGACTGTTGGAAGGGCCCAACTAATGCTTTAAATTTTTTTCTCAATTTAATTAATATTAATTTTTATCACTTAATATTGACATAATTAAGTAGCTGACACCCCCCCTATATATGTTGAACCCCCCCAAACCCCTTATATACAGCATGGCCTACAAGCCACAAAATATAGGATGGCCCCACACAGCCTCACTTATGCGGCATGAGCCCCACACAGCCTCCCCTTATGGCAGAGCCGCACCAAATCTCCTTATACGGCAGGCCCCACATAACCTCCCAATATATGGCATGAGCCCCAAACAGCCTCCCCATGTATGGCATGAGCCCCACACAGCCTCGCCATGTACTGCATGAGCCCCACACAGCCTCGCCATGTACTGCATGAGCCCCACACAGACTCCGCATGTATGGCATGAGCCCCACACAGCCTCCCCATGTTCAGCATAAGCCTCACACAGCCTCCCCATGTACTGCCTGAGCACCAGTTTCCCCATATACTGCATGAGGCCCCACACAGCCTCCCCATAAACTGCATGAGCCTCACACAGCCTTCTTATATAGAGCATGAGCCCCACAGTCTCTCCACATACTGAATGAGGCCCCAGACAGCCTCCCATATACTGCATGAGGCCCCCTGCCTCCCCATATACTGATTGAGTGTCACACAGCCTCCCCATATATTGCATGACAGTATACAGCCTTCCCATAGCCTCACCATGTGCAGCATATGTCACCCCCATAGCCTCCCCATGTGCAACATGTCACCCCCATAGAATCCCCATGTTCACTTCCATAGAACCCCATGTTCACCCCATAGAATCCCCATGTTCACTTCCATAGAATCCCCATGTTCACCCCATAGAATCCCCATGTTCACCCCATAGAATCCCCATGTTCACCCCATAGAATCCCCATGTTCACCCCATAGAATCCCCATGTTCACCTGCATAGAATCCCCATGTTCACTTCCATAGAATCCCGATGTTCACTTCCATAGAATCCCCATGTTCACCCCCATAGAATCCCCATGTTCACTTCCATAGAATCCCCATGTTCACCCCATAGAATCCCCATGTTCACTTCCATATTCATACACATGAAAAAAACCCACCACATACTCACCTCGGTCCTGTTCCCAGGCGCCCTGCTTCTTCTGCTGTCTCCGATGCGCTGACTTTCCAGCAGTACACAGCTGACGCGATGACATGACGTCATTGCGTCAGCTGTTTCACACGCTGATTGGTGGAGGAAGTGGCCGGAGGCCCCTCCTCCACCAATGCTGACTGCGGGAGACAGCGAGCTGGCGGGCACAGTGCGGCCTGCAGACCTCAGGTTTTCAGCCCCACAGCTGTC
The DNA here is from genome assembly GCA_033576555.1 of Oophaga sylvatica. Taxonomy (NCBI): domain Eukaryota; kingdom Metazoa; phylum Chordata; class Amphibia; order Anura; family Dendrobatidae; genus Oophaga; species Oophaga sylvatica. The sequence goes on from JARQOD010000009.1 coordinate 9,037,812, forward strand.
TCGGTCCGCACTTTGCCCAGGTCTGCCTTAGCCCAATAATACACGAGATCCACATTATTTGTCTTACGCTGTTACCTTATTTTTAACATATTTTCTTTTTAACACCAATATAAAATTGTGTTTTATGAGGCATGTATTCTGTGAACATTTAGATAATTTATGATACCTCTAGTCAAATCTTTTTTCTTTAGGCAATTCTTTGGGGTTTTGGGCAGAGCCAGACTATGGGGCAGGGGTGCGGCTGGCCACAGACTGCCAAAACTCCAACTATCACTATGACAAACTGCCCTAGGATTACGTTTCACAATCGTGCCGCTGCATCATATGGCCGTACCCTATAAACGTGCTATTTTAGGTAACCAACGAATGTGCCACATACAGAAATTTCATCTCAGAGACCCATCATCAGAAAATTACGTGATCTACATTTGTATTATGAAATGGCTTTTAGTTCTGACTACCACATAAAAGATATTCCAGTTCTCCCTGCACAAGCCTCCATCCACAGATCTGTGGTTGGCTCTCCAAGATGTTGGGATGTTTTTCCTTCAAAAACTGTGTGCAAGTACCTAGAAGAACTGATGCTGTTGTGAAGGAAATGGAGGCAACAACAAATATTGATGTGATTTATATTTCTCTTTAGTTCAGTCACTTTTCAATTTGTTAATAAATAAAAATAAACAATTAAGATCTCATTCATACGTCCGTTGGTCTCGCTCTGATCTCGGACCGCAATGTACGGACAGGCATCGAGTCTCCTGACCCAAGTGTGACGGTTTCATATAAGTCTTTGGGGCTGTCACGCTCAAGTTGGGAGAGCCGCGGGCCCGTGGCTGCATTAGGGGTCCATGCACAGATGTCTGCATGAGCCCCAACACTTTTATAAGCAAGCTTTCCACACCTGCCTAAAACTTTTGAATAGGATGTTAATGTTTACACCAAATAAGTAGTGGAAATTAGGACAGAAATGTACTCCAGTCTGACTAAGATATATTTCCTATGGTGCGCAAGGCTAGTCATAAACCGGGCCTGGAATCCCAAAAAAAAAGTAAGCAAGGTTGCGCAGCTCCTGTCCACAGCAACTGACCCAAATGAAGGTGGCGTGAAGCAATCCACTGATTTTTAGCGGCTATGTCTGCGGCTCACAAGTCAGCTTTGCCGTGTAGACTGTGACAGAGTAGACTATTGCTGTACTCCTAGATAATGCAGCACGCAAACCCAATACACACAGATCATAAATGGTTGTGAATTTCTCCCGTCCACTCCCTTGTCTCTGGGGAAGGGGTAGCACGCCATTACTTCCTGAAGACTGCGATAATCTATGACATTTTTCTGTCTGCCACCCTTAATATCACTTATATGCCACCATTTCCGGAGAACCTCTGTAAGCAGATGGTACCAGAGCTCAGTTGTCATTGCCCATGTTACCAAACACGGCATATTTGCACAATATAATCCTTCCTCACCAAAAGCAACCAAAACAAAGAACTTTGGGCAGATTTATAGAGACTGGGGTTTTATTTAATGACGGTCTTGATGCAGAATCCACAGCAGTTAATATAGTTTGTTTACTGTAAGTGATACCTGTAATTTGTATGTAACCCCTTCTCATGAAAAGCACCATGGAACCAATGGTGCTATAGAAAAAAATAATAATAATAAAATATGCCAATTTATGAAAAAGCCTCTTAATGAGTTTGGCGCACCTTTCATGGGCTGGAGTACATTTCTGACATACTTTATACGACTTTTGTGGCATAAATCATAATGACTTTGTGGATCTGTGATCTGTCTCATCAGTAAGTCACACACACTTTCCAAAAAGCAAAAATGCTAAACTTTTGCAAAGTGGTTTCACGACAGGTTTCAAGAGCAAACAGTTTGATGAAGCAAGTCCTTTATATACAGTATGTAGCTAAAACATTTTCTACAGATCAGTCACCTTTTAGGTCATAAGAAAGGGTCCATTACCCTCACTAAGCTTCACTGCGGACACTACTATAGTTCTCCCAGATATTAAACTGAAGAGGAAGCAACAGGAGAACATGAGACCTATAGTGCCTTGGCTCCAGTTCACAAAGACCTTTCGACCACGTGCTCCTAATGTAAAAAGCATGGGGATCTCCAGGAGCAGCAATAAACCACTGCTGCCTGCACCAACGCACACACTTCTACAGTCACTCCTTTATTACAGATCCGTCACTTTTCAGAATACATGTGACAGTATCATACCCTTCACTGTGAACACAAAGGTAGGTCTCATCAGTTACATCACACGCAGGATGTGGGTCACACGAGTAAAAGTGACCTGATCCTGATTCCTTTGGGCGTGTGCAGAACTGGAGTCGATTCATCGCTTTCTTGTCACTGATTCCAAATGTAGAACAAAGAAAAACTAAAAGTGCAATTTTACTAAAAATGCACCAGAAATATGGCCTAATCCACAGTAAGGCGACCGTAAGATTCAGGAATGGAGAGATGAGACAAAGAAATGTTTCCTCTCTCAGATCCAATAACGACATGTGTGATTTCAGCCTAATAGACCGATGTGCCCAGAAAAGACTGGGAGATGTGAAGCCGGCAGTAAACGGACATGACAAAATTCTGTGTAATTAGATCACTGCAATAGGGATGATACACATCGGAATAATGTAACCAAGGGAACACAACAATATGGCCCCTGCTAGTTGGGGTGACATGACAGCTTAAAATAGCATGCAACTTGTATTATTCCCAGTGATGAAGGAAGGCGATGGGGGGTGGTCTCATGTGCCTTGTGACCAACGCAGAAGTGTGCACCCAATGTCCTATGTTCCCAGACACACAAGTGTACGAAGCTCTGGTCACACCATAGTCACCCCACACTCCATTACTACATTGCTAGAAATCAATAGGATTCTTTCTGATCCATTTAAAACCAAATACGTCAGAGTTAAAGTTTAACGTTGGCTTTAATTTTTATTCCATGAATCAATAATGCACACGAAAGTAAGAACCTTTGTAATATCTACTATCAGAGAAACCGACTTTTTATGCCAGTACTGTTTTGTCACTCTCAATTCCCAGTTAAAATCTGTATTTAGTGAAGACAGACGTTCCCGTTACCGAGATAGGAGATGACAGTCGGGGTTTTCAAAGTTCTATGGAGAGAGAAGCTGGAGGCAGACACATGCACCCTGCTGTAAGCTCTCGCGAAGAAAGTTACAGTTCTCCATAGAACTTTATAAGCACCAACTATCATCACTCAATGATGGGAAAGCTTGTATCCACGAAAATACTGATTTTACCCGGGAACTGAGAATGAATGATCAGTCCTGGAGGACAAATGAGCAGATTTATTAATAAGATATATTACAGAGATGCTTACATTCATTTGTATTATTGATTTATGGGGGAAAAATAAAAAGGAAGGTTACTCCTAGAGAGCAGATGTGCACAGCCATATCTACACCAACACAGCCTGTAGATGACAAAGAAGCTAAGCAGAACAGAACATTTCTATTCCACGAATGCAGTAACGGCTCCAGGACTGCTCTGGGTGACCGGCCCAGACAAAAAGCATGTGTGTACAAGGGGCCAGAACACAGCAGAGGGAGACTACTAGCCACACACTAGTCCTGGACACAGTAGGGGATTAGACTAAGAAGCATTGTACACAGAGAAGTAGCTTTATATCTCAGCAGTAAACAATATATCAGCGCCTGCTGCAGAAAATAACACAATAAGCAAAAACCCCAGCAGTGACAAGTCACAATATTACACAAATAACATCAAGCGTCTGAAAGTCAGGACTGTTCCAGTCCAGCATCAGCTAAGCGAGTGCAATGACGTCATCCCCGGACCGGACGGACCAGCGACGTCAACCCCGGACCCGAAACGTCATCCCCAGACCAGCGACGTCATGCCCACAACAGACGGACCCGCGACGTCATTCCCGGACTGGAAGGACCAGCGACGTCAACCCCGGACCTGAGACGTCATCCCCGGACCAGTGATGTTATGCCCACACCGGACGGACCAGCAACGTCATCCCCGAACCCGCGATGTCATCCCCGGACCGGACGGACCCCCGACGTCATCCCCAGACCGGACGGACCCCTGACGTCATCCCCGGACCGGACGGACCCGCGACGTCATCCCCGGACCGTACGGACCCGCGACGTCATCCCCGGACCGGACGGACCCGCGACGTCAACCCCGGACCGTACGGACCAGAGACGTCATCCCCGGACTGGACGGACCAGCGACGTCATTCCCGGACTGGACGGACCAGCGACATCAACCCCGGACCGTACGGACCAGAGACGTCATCCTCGGACTGGACGGACCAGCGACGTCATTCCCGGACTGGACGGACCAGCGACGTCATCCCCGGACCGTACGGACCCGCGACGTCATCCCCGGACCGGACGGACCCGCGACGTCATCCCCGGACCGGACGGACCCGCGACGTCATCCCCGGACCGGACGGACCAGCGACATCAACCCCGGACCGTACGGACCCGCGACGTCATCCCCGGACTGGACGGACCAGCGACGTCATTCCCGGACTGGACGGACCAGCGACATCAACCCCGGACCGTACGGACCAGAGACGTCAACCCTGGACCGTACGGACCAGCAACGTCATCCCCAGACCGGACGTACCCCCGACGTCATCCCCAGACCGGACGGACCCCCGACGTCATCCCCGGACCGGACGGACCCCCGACGTCATCCCCGGACCGGATATGTCCCCCTTAGTGACTGATGACTACGAGGACGCTCATCCTCCCGCAGTAGTGGGGTCTTGTAGCCCCTCTGATGAGCGCCATGTTCACAAGGCACAGAAAGTAACTGCCCCCCACATTCATAAAGTGGAGTTTCCCTCTAAGTCCCATAGCGGTGGCACTGCGGACAGCCCTGCAGAGGAGGCGGCTCCCGCGCCACATGTCAGCGGTGTCTCTCACCATCAATGTCCCCCAGGGTGAGCTCATCCCCGAGCTCCGTCAACGTCTCCATGTTGTCAATGCTCATGTCGGCAGTTTCCGTGCAGCAGGTAACAGGCCGCCTCGTCCGCGCTCCCCGCCGGGCAGCTGGTGTCTTCTCGGAGCTCCTGTCACTTTCTTCCCAACTCAACGACCTGTCACAGATGAAACCGACGCCATGTTCCTCCAGCCCCTCCCTCCGCTCCCGATGACGTCAGCCTCTTGCGTGCCAAACCTCCTTTAGCACACACAGAGCAAGGCGAAGTATGGTGTCCAGAACGAGGCTTGGCTTCCCTTCCCCTCCCCCTCTATTCTGAGAAAGCCCCCTCTGGAAGTCAGCGCGTGGTTAGGCCCCGCCCCCGCCTCTTGTAATAACGCGTGCTGGATGTTTTGTTGTCAATGAGACCAGGGGCTGCTAGCCAATCAGAGGGATTGGCGTGCTGTGGGGTGATGTGACGTCACCGATCAGGGGATCTGTATTTGCATATGAGGCGGCTCCTCCGGACTCTCCCGCATGCAGTGTGAGTGACAGCTGGGGGCGCATGGTTAACCCGTCATGTGCTGGGACGCCCGGACACAAGTAGCGCTGCGCTGCGGTCACATAATGACTCGCACAGGCTGCGCCATCGTACTGTCTGTGGCCCGGAGACTCAGCGAATAAACGCTGCAAAAACGCAAAGTGTTGTCTGCTTCAGGGAGAGTACAGAGAGGAGACTGAAATGGCGGCGCTGCCGCTCTGGAGCCCGCACCGCGGGGGAGTTTACACAGCGCTGTATAGAAGGGTGGGCTGCGGGCAGGAGTACGGCTAAGTTCACACGTTCAGGAATATTTGCGTTTTTTCCGCGAACAAAACGCAAGCATTAAGCATCCTATACATGTTAATTGATTCCGCATGTTTTAGCCACATGTTGCGTTTTTTTTCCGCGAAAAAAATGCTTCGCGGAAAAAATAGCAACATGTTCATTAATTTTGCGTAATCTCGGCGGAATCACCGCCATAGGAATGCATTGAACCGCTTACTTTCCGCATGTGGCTATGCGGAATGTAAGCGGTTCATGTGCGATGGTACCCAGGGTCCGGAGGAGAGGAGACTCTCCTCCAGGCCCTGGGTACCATATCCCTGGTAAAACAATAATTAAAATAATAAATAATGATATTCTCACCTTCCGGCGGCCCCCGCAGCCTTCCCGCCTCTCAGCGACGCTCCCGGTCCCAGGAGTCCTTTGTGAGAATCACCCAGATGGCATAGCGGTCTCGCGTGATGCTACGTCATCTGGGGTCTTCGCAATGCATCCTTGGGACCGCGAGTTGCCGGAGCGTCGCTGAGAGGCGGGAAGGCTGCGGGGGCCGCCGGAAGGTGAGAATATCATTATTTATTATTTTTTTTATAATTTTTACATTAGATCTTTTCACTATTGATGCGGCATCAATAGTAAAAAGTTGGTCACACTTGTCAAACACTATGACTCGTGTGACCAACCTGTCAATCAGTTTTCCAAGCGATGCTACAGATCGCTAGGAAAACGCTAGCATTCTGCAAGCTAATTACGCTTGCAAAACGCTAGTTTCTGGCGGGAATACGCATACAAAAAAAATGCGTATTTCCCGCGGCAGAGAAGTGCGGGATTGCCGTGGAAATTTCCGCGGCAATTCCGCAACGTGTGAACTTAGCCTAAATCCAAGCACTGTGCTTCTAATGTAGAGCGCACTGCATCCAAAGCACTGCTATGGACTTGTTAGGCTATGTGCACACGTTGCGGCTTGAAACGCTTACCCAACGCAACTCATATTCTATGGGATTCCTCAATGCTGTGCACATGCTGCGGGTTTTTCCGCGGCGGTATCGCACTGGCTCCTGCAGTGCATCACCAGGAGGCCCTACAGAGCAGTGGCATCACCTGATGTCACTGTTCTATAAGGGAGATCGTCATGGGACATTTATTATTAGTTGAGAAAGATTCTTGAAAACCCGGTCAGCAGGGCGCAAAAGACAGGAATCTTCTTAGTAAATGACAATCTTCATTATGCAACCTGAGGAAGACAGACTCACTCCGTTGAAACGCGTTGTGGATTCATTGTTTTACCATAATTTTTAATAAATGAAGATTGTCATTTACTAAGAAGATTCCTGTCTTTTGCGCCCTGCTGACCGGGTTTTCAAGAATCTTTCTCAATAGTAATCCCACTCGAGGTATCCGGCTGGAGCAGCATTAGATTTCTTTATTGCTTACAACACTTACACCTGGCTGGCGCTCCTACAGACTATCCCACGTCTCTCATTCATTATTAGTTGGACTGCGTCGGACAGGGAGTATATGGTTGTTTTATTTTTTTACTTTTTATTACAGGAACCCAGGCGTTGCTTGGATCTGGGCGTGCAATAAAAATATGAAAACCGTGTTGTGCTTTATTTCATTAAAATACTTTATTCTTATGTGTGTGTGTTTTTTTTAACCCTTTATTAATATCAGATTAATAATGGAGAGGCGTCTTATTATTGCCCTCTCCACCACCCTAATCATTGCCCTTCCCCATCACCTCCATTATTGCCCTTCCCCATCAGCACCATACTATTATTGCCCTCTCCACCACCCTCATCAATGCCTTCACCACCCCATTACTGCCCTCTCCACCACCCCCATCATTGCCCTCTCCACCACCCCAATCATTGCCCTTCCCCATCATTGCCGTTTCCACCACCTCCATCATTGCCTTATCCACCACCCCAATCATTGTTCTCCCCACCACCCATATCATTGCCCTCTCCACCACCTCCATCCAATGATGGGGTGGGAGAAGACATTATCAGGCACTGAGCATCCTCTACCACCTCCCAATTCATTAGGAGTCCCTGGCAGAGTCTTCTCCCACCTTTCAATTCATCACCCCTATCATTGTACTCCCCATCACCTCCATCATTACCCTCTCCACCACTCCAATAATTGCTCTCCCCACCACCCCCATCATTGCCCTCTCCACCACCTCCATCATTGCCAGAAAACCCCAGTCATTGTTCTCCCCCACCACCTCCATCATTGCCCTCTCCATCACCTCCATCATTGCCCTATCCACCACCCCAATCAATGTTCTCCCCCACTACCTCAATCATTACCCTCTCCACCACCTCCATCATTGCCCTCTCTTCCCCATCCCCAACATTCAACATTGCCCTCTCCATCATTGCCCTCTCTACCACCTCCATCATTGCCCTCTCAACCACCCATCATTGCCCTCTCTAGCACTTCCATCATTGTTCTCCCCCACTACCTCCATTTACACACACACACTTCACATATTCCCCAGCAGCATCATCATTGCAGACAGCTTTTTATCTGACACAGAAGCGCACTGAATGCTGAAGTCATCCAGCCACGCGGCCGTATCAGACAGGAAGCGCGGGCAGGAAGCGAAGGACAGATCCCTGTAGGCAGCAGAGCTGCAGGGATTGCTCACTGTCCGCTGCACGAGGGCAATCTGGCCAGGGGTCCCCCGGAAACTCGGGGCCGGAGAAACAGGCCAGATTGCCCTCATTATTAGCCATCCTGCAGGGGCCCATCCTCCTCTGGGCCCCGGTACAGCTGCACTGGCTGCACATGCAGTATGTCCGCCCCTGGTACACACCTTAAAAATCATGACAGATCAGAACCTCCTCCAGCTCCCTCTTTTGCTGTAGTCTCAGCCTCTTCCTGTTGCTGATGATCAACAGGGCCACCTGCCTCCCGGCCAAGAGAGGATGTGACAGCATCACCATCACCACCAGTGTCAACGCGCATCCCCACACCGTACAATGGAAGTATTCAGCTTCCCATCCCCCAAATTCTCAAGAGAAAGAGGAGATAGCCCCTAAACACCCACGGGCAATAGTCCTGAATGACAGCACTTAAAAATTGCTGCTATTTTGGTTTGTGGAGACGGAAGGCATTCTAGCTCATGTTCTACCACCACCTAGTATTGCTGCATGTTTATCTGTCCAGGTTGTCCTCTCTTCCTACTCTTCTTCCTCTACCGCCTCCTCATTCGGTCACAGGAAACCTGCACCACCAACTTGAGCACAGCGTGGGGGAAAAGACAGCAGGCTGTTCCTAAACTTCTCTGTTTAGGGGACAAATCCTACAATGCGCAGGAGCTGTAGACTGGGATCAAACAGCAGACGATAAGTTGTTGGTGCCGGTGAACCTCAAGACAGGCCTGGTCATGTTTGATAACCAGCAAAATCTCATAGCAGCTCTGAGCCTAGCCAGTTTGACATGCATCTGTGGCGCCCCTGAGGGTTCAGTCGCCACAGAGGTACTGCATCTCAGCCAGAGATGTGATATTTCAACTTTCAGGTAAGGTGGAGACACTACACCTGGCTCTGGCAACACTGCATCCATCACACACACTAGCTGAGTTCAGCTAACATGTCTACAGCTAGCAAAGGGTGTTAGATGGTGGGTGGAGTTTGTGGGTCAGAGCAGGAAGTTGGAGGGAAGCAAGGTCAGTCTTCCCTTTCGGGGAGGAACAAGATAGACGCTCAGAGGCAGCTCTCCCATAGGAGAGAGGGGAAAGAGATATGAGTCACCCGCCAGGGCTGTGGGGTACTCGGAACCGAGCCAGTTAACTTCTATGGGGATGTCACGGTAGCCACGACTTGGTCCGTGGCCCTGGGCGCTCACCGAAAAGGCGAATATATTTACAGGGGATAATGTTCATATAGTGATTCGTGACGCCACCTGTAGTGTCTGGCCAGGGTGACCAGTGCTGCTGTGCAGGTCCTCTGGAAGGGATGGTGTTGTGCAGCTAGATAGTAAACCTCCTACAGGTGAGGCTGTGTCCTTCCAGGGCAGGTAGATGTGGTAGTGAAGGGATGGTGCTTGTGGATGTAGCAGAGAGGAATGTGCGACGCTGGAATAATCAGGAAGACAGTCCAAGTGCAGTGTCAGGGTTTTTACTCACAGTTCTGTCACCGGTAATACAGATGCCCGCTTGGCACTGTGTCCTCCGGGTGTGTGGTCCAGCAACCCTCAGGTAGATTGGTCGCACTTCCCAGGACTCCCTCTCAGTATGTTCCTTTCTGGCCTTCACTCTCTGTGCTCTTTACTCCTTTCTACTTCCTAGCACCTCACCATGCAAACTCTCAGTTCCAGAAGCTGTAAGCCCTTTCGGTCAACAGATCAATCCTATGTCTGTGCGTATTTGACTCCGTAGTGCCGCCTTTCTGTAGAGATGCTGGTGGTTGGTGGCAATGACCCATAAAGTGATCACCGCCGTCAGCTTACTATCAGGGCCTGAAGCTTTACCACTAGTCTAGGGGCCATGCCATGATGGCCTTGGTCCTTCCTTCTTCAGGATGGGTGTAAGGTTCTATGTATATATTCCTGAAACTCAGTTTGTTCGTCAGCCATTTTACTTTCTGTCTTGCTGCAGCTATCTTGCCCTCAGTCAAAATGGAGTTTCCAGCTTGCATGTTCCCGCCCTGATTCTCTCCTTTGCTTCTTAAGCAGCCACAGCTGAGCAATCAGTGCTTCAGAATCTAGCCTGCAGTGAACCTGTGACTTGACTCCTGTAAGCCTTGGACCTTGTACTCCAGCTATTCCTACTGAGGAACTCTGAAGCACTTGTGGACTCTGAACCCTGCTCTTTGAAAGACCCACGTTTGCATGGACTTACGGTAACAGAGAAGAAGATCCTGAATCTGTATTGGAGAGTGATTGCTGAGCTTGGATTACTCTGGCCTGCTGTGTCTCCTGTTTCTGTGTCTGCAAACTGTGTGACTATTTCTGCCAACTTGTATGAAGTAATACAGGACTTTTCTATATCAAACCTGTGACTCCTGTGTTTTCATCGCACCCAAGCACAAGACGCTATATGAACTGTACTACATACATTACAAGATTCTGAAGCCAAAACGTTAGTGTCTGCTGGGTCTGGAAGGCTGTGTCTGCTGTACTGTGGATATCAGACGTCCGGTTGTACTTTCTGTGATGACAGTGGTTGTGACTTCTCACAACCATTCCAGGTGAGCAATTCCCTTAAGTTTTTTCTTTTTGCAGTGTTACCACAGGTAAACACTATTGTTTTTTTTTTTCTCCTTTCTTTTCTCTTTTTTGTCTGCTGTAACTCTGGATATCAGATGTCTGGTTGAAACTTTCTGTGATGATAGTGGTTGTGACTTCTCACAACCATTCCAGGTGAGCAGTTCCCTTAATTTTTTTTCTCTCTGCAGTGTTGCCACAGGTGAACACTATTGTTTTTTTTTTCTCTCCTCTTCTTCCAGTAATCCTGTCTTAAAAGATCTGGAAAATGGAGGCCCGCATAAAGGAACTTTGCGGAGTGACTGATAATATCCTTGCAGATTTGCAGAATATAAAGACCCGTTTTACAAATCTACAGGACCTCAATAATCACAATTTGCAAGTGGTTGGACAGACTACCCAGGATTTGCGAGCCAGGATTGAGGTTCTAGAGGGGCGAGTCCAGGCTCCTGCAGTAGCCCCGAGTGCTGGGATTCCCAAGTTGCCCCCTTTTCGTTTTGGCGGTGAACGTGAGAAATTCAGGGGATTTATTAATCAATGCAATCTTTTTTTTTCTGCACATGCTTCACAATTTCCCACTGAACGATCTAAGGTGCTTACTATAATTATGTTGCTTACCAACAAGGCTTTAATGTGGGCAAACCCTCTGATTGAGACTGAGGATGATTGTTTGAATCACCTTGATGATTTTATTTCAGCCATGGGGCAGGTGTTTGATGACCCCAATCGAGGTGCAACAGCTGAAGCAGCCATGTTAGCTTTGCGCCAAGGTAAGCACTCGGTAGCTGAATATGCCTTGGATTTCAGGAGATGGGCCCTTGATACCACCTGGGACAGTTCCGCCAAAAAATCTATTTTTCGAAAGGGGTTATCTCCACTGATTAAGGATGAACTTGCTCGTGCCGACCCTCCCACTGCGTTAGGTGACTTTATTAACTACTGCATCCGTATTGATACTCGTCTGACTGAACGCAGGCAAGAGAGATGGTTCGAAAGCAATCGTACTAACCTTTTCCTACCTTCCTCTCCAGCTAAGGAACCTTTGAGTAGGATTACACGGGAACCTGAACCTGAACCCATGCAGGTAGACTCTTTACAACGACGGGTTAGTGATGCACGCAAGGAACATCGTTTTAAGGAGAATCTATGTTTCTATTGTGGTAAGTCAGGGCACTTCATTATAAACTGCCCCAGCCGTTCTCGTAAGACTACTGCAGCACTCATTCATTGTGAGTGTTGCGAGAGGGGATCTGTCAGGTCCGAGCCTCAGGCTCCAGAGAGATCTGCAGCAACAGATCTTGATTTCTCTGACTTAAACTCCGTTACCTCTGAGGACGTTGACTGTGTAAACGCTGGCATTTTTCAAGTTTCCTCAGCGGTGTCCCAGCTGAGTTGTAAGAAAAACAATTCTCATTGCTTTCTTTCCATCAAACTCTGGGTTGACTCAGCTTGGGTGTCTAGCTCTGCTATGATCGACTCAGGGGCAAGTGGAAATTTTATGGATGTCTCCTTTGCTCTGAAACAGGGAATACGTTCAGTGAAGAAGGCTACTCCAGTACAGATGGAAACTGTGGATGGCTCCCTGCTGACCTCTGGACCAGTGGATCAGGAAACAGAGCCTTTGAGGGTTCTTATGGGTAAAGATCATCAAGAGAAACTGTCCTTTATGCTTATCTCTTCTCCCCACTTTCCCATTATTCTAGGGCTACCATGGCTGCAGGCTCAGAATCCTACCATTAACTGGGAGACCAAGGAATTACACTTTCCAGAGAAACAGATGAGTCCAAAAGTTTCAGCTTGCTCTGTTCCTAAAGGAATCATGTCAGTCCCTGAACTACCAGCTGTATACCAGGACTATGTGGATTTATGTGACAAGAAGAACGCTGACCAGCTTCCTCCTCACCGTCCATATGATTGTCCAATTGAATTATTGTCTGGAGCAGAGATACCTTTTGGTAAGATCTACCCCCTGGCGGGGCCCGAGCTAAAGGCTTTAAAGGATTACATAGATGAAAATCTAGCCAAGGGCTTCATACGCCCCTCTTTATCTCCTGCAGGTGCACCCATCTTCTTTGTAAAGAAGAAAGATGGATCTCTGAGACCATGCGTAGACTATAGGGAACTCAATAAGGTTACTATTAGAAACCGTTATCCATTGCCTTTAATCCCTGAGTTATTGGAGAGAGTGCGACATGCCAAAATTTTTTCTAAACTAGATCTTCGTGGGGCCTATAACTTAGTCCGTATTAGACCTGGGGATGAATGGAAGACTGCATTCAGGTCACGCTATGGACACTTTGAATATCTAGTTATGCCTTTTGGTCTGAGTACCGCCCCAGCCACTTTCCAACACTTGGTGAATGACATCTTCAGGGATCTCCTAGATACATTCGTGGTAATTTATTTGGATGATATTCTAATTTTTTCTAACTCCACAGAGGAACATCATGGACATGTGAGAATGGTCTTGGAACGTCTAAGACAAAATCATCTTTACATCAAACTTGAAAAGTGTGAATTCCATAGGACCGAAATTCAATTTCTGGGTATGTACTGTCTACACAAGGAATTAGTATGGATGGAAGCAAAACCCAAGCCATCAAGGATTGACCAAGTCCTAGAAATGTGAAGGAGGTACAGCGCTTCATCGGGTTTGCCAACTTCTATAGACGTTTCATTAGAAATTTCTCTGAGGTAGTGTCACCTATCACTCAACTTACCCGGAAAGAGTCTAGGTTTTCCTGGACTCCCCAACCCAGGAAGCATTTTCCCGTCTAAAAGATAAATTTACCACTGCACCTATCCTAGTACATCCCAACCCCGAGCTTGCCTTCATAATAGAGGTGGATGCTTCAGACTGTGCCGTTGGAGCTATACTCTCTCAGAGAACAGGTGAGAAGAATGTCTTGCATCCCTGTGCCTTCTTTTCCCAGCAGTTGTCTTCGGCTGAGAGGAACTACGATGTGGGCAATAGAGAGTTGTTGGCCATTATTGCCGCCTTCAAAGAATGGAGACACCTTCTTCAGGGAGCTGCACAGCAAATAGTCGTCCTGACAGACCATCGTAACCTTGAGTTTATCAGGTCGGCTAAGTGCCTGACTCCTCGCCAGGCTCGCTGGAATCTTTTCTTAAACCAATTTAATTTTATCATCTCTTATAGACCAGGATCGCGCAATGGAAAGGCTGATGCACTCTCTAGGATTTACTCAGCAGAGACACGTCCAATTACTCCTCCTAAGACTATTCTTCCTGACTCTAGATTCCTAGGAGTAATTCATAATCAAGACCTACTTAAGGACATCAAGGAAGCATACCATGCGGATTCCTTTTTGGCACAACCCCCAAGGGACGTAAGTCTTGTCTTTAAGAATGGTGTGTGGATTCAGGGACAACGTCTGTATATTCCTGAAACAGTCAGATTAAGAGTATTGCAACTCATTCACGATTCCAAGATAGCTGGGCATAGAGGAATTCTAAAGACACAGGAATTTCTTTCTCGTTTCTTTTGGTGGCCCACTTGCAGGAAGGATGTTTTGAATTATGTCACTTCATGTGAGGTCTGTGCAAGATGCAAAACACCTCGCTCCTCACCAACTGGTCTGTTACAGCCTCTTCCCACCCCGTCCCGCCCGTGGGGATCCATTTCTATGGACTTCATTGTGGAGTTACCAACCTCTCAGGGAAGAACACCATTCTAGTGGTGGTTGACCGTCTAACAAAGGCAGCTCATTTTATCCCTTGTGTCGGCTTACCCACTGCAAAACAGACATCAGATTTGATGATTAAAGATGTGTTTCGCTTACATGGAGTACCGGATGAGGTTATTTCGGATTGAGGGGTGCAATTCACTTCTAGGTTTTGGCAAAATTTCTGTGCAGCATTGGACATTAAAGTAAACCTTTCTTCTGCTTTTCATCCCCAGACTAATGGACAGACCGAACGAACCAATCAAACCCTGGAGCAGTATCTCCGCTGCTTTATCTGCCACCTACAGGATGATTGGGTGGATCTACTTCCATTAGCTGAGTTCTCGTATAACAACTCTCAGAGTGCCTCCACTAAACAGTCTCCTTTTTACTCTAATCTAGGTTATCATCCTAACATTCTACCACGATTTCCCATAGAAACGCCTTTACCAGCAGTGGCTGAAAGAATCACGTCTTTACAGAAGAATATGGATCTTCTAAAGGAAAATCTGGAATCGGCTCAAGAAAGGTACAAGAAAGCAGCAGATAAATTTCGTAAACCTGCACCAGCTTCAAGGTAGGAGACTTGGTCTGGCTGTCAACCAGAAATCTTAAGTTAAGGATTCCATCGTCTAAGTTGGGACATAAGTACATTGGACCCTATAAAATCAGTAAAATTATAAGTGCCGTTGCTTGTCGTCTTCAACTGCCCAGAACTATGAGAATCCACCCTGTCTTTCATGTATCCCTACTAAAGGCTGCGACACCCAATACGTTTCCTGGACGTTCCTCTCCTTGCCCTGACCCAGTGCTAGTCGATGGTCAGGAAGAATTTGTGGTGGAAAGGATTTTAGATTCCAGGTTGTATAGAAATCAGTTACAATATCTGATTAAATGGCAGGGCTACCCAGTGGAGGACAACTCATGGGAACCGGTCAATAACGTTAATGCTCCTCGCTTGCTCCGTCAGTTTCATCAGAGGTACCCACACAAGCCTGGTCTGAGGTCATCCGGAGGTTGTCCTTAAGGGGGGAGTAATGTAAGGTTCTATGTATATATTCCTGAAACTCAGTTTGTTCGTCAGCCATTTTACTTTCTGTCTTGCTGCAGCTATCTTGCCCTCAGTCAAAATGGAGTTTCCAGCTTGCATGTTCCCGCCCTGATTCTCTCCTTTGCTTCTTAAGCAGCCACAGCTGAGCAATCAGTGCTTCAGAATCTAGCCTGCAGTGAACCTGTGACTTGACTCCTGTAAGCCTTGGACCTTGTACTCCAGCTCTTCCTACTGAGGAACTCTGAAGCACTTGTGGACTCTGAACCCTGCTCTTTGAAAGACCCACGTTTGCATGGACTTACGGTAACAGAGAAGAAGATCCTGAATCTGTATTGGAGAGTGATTGCTGAGCTTGGATTACTCTGGCCTGCTGTGTCTCCTGTTTCTGTGTCTGCAAACTGTGTGACTATTTCTGCCAACTTGTATGAAGTAATACAGGACTTTTCTATATCAAACCTGTGACTCCTGTGTTTTCATCGCACCCAAGCACAAGACGCTATATGAACTGTACTACATACATTACAATGGGGGCCACGGAGGGATGAACCAACGTTCATGCCTTTTTGGACCCTTGCGCTAACTTCAGCAGTTTCTTCCTGAGGTGTACTCAGTCGAAGACTCAGTCACAGACTGGCTGCTCTCTATTCTCACACGCAGCCTAAGTGCTGCAGCTAACTCCACCCACCCAATGTACACCCTTTGCTAACCAGCCTGAGTCAGACCATCCTCCCGAAGGGTACGTCCGTATGCTCAGCTGACATGGTGTGTTGGATGCAGGTGTGGAGTCCTAGGGGTGCTTCCTCCTTACCTGAGAGTCAGGTGTCACACCTCTGGGTGAGATGCAACACCTCTGTGGCGACTAAACCCTCAGGGGCGCCACAGATACAATCGTGCAGCAGGCTCCAGTCCTGAGGAGCAGCTCACAGAGAGAAGGAAAGGTCCCTAGAGGGGAAAAGGGATTCTCAGAGGCACGGCAGAGCAAGAGGCTACCCGTGGGGCTTGTTCCAGGACTGGCGGACGCCAGCTGGGAGAATCCAGGTCGCAGAAGGGACTCGGCTGGTAGACTAGTGGAGAACTTTATGACTCAGCTAGCAAGCCGACAGCTGTGATAACTTTAGGGATCACAGCCACAACCGCAAGTATCTTCCTTGGGAAGGAAAGCTATATAGGATCAAGGAAACGCAGAGAGAGAACGTTGTCCTACAGGATCCGCAGCTTCTAGACTGGGACACTGCTTAGCGAGGTACTGGAAGGAAGAAAGGAGTGGGAATCAGCACAGTGGGACAGCCAGGGAAGGCATATACTGACAGGGAGCTTTTGGACTGGTGTTCTCCATCTGCCTGGGAGTTGGCTGAACTCCTCACCTGGAGAACGTGGCACCAAGCGGGCATCTGTACTGCCAGCACCTGAACTGTGAGTAAAGCCTTGGTAACTGCATTTGACTGTCTCCTCAAGTTCTTCCTGCGGCACACACTCCATTCTGCTACATCTACTAGCACCATTACTCTTTCTACAACATCACTCTGCCCTGAGACCACAAGCTTTACCTGTGGAAAGCTATTCCAACTCTGCTGCATCACACCATCAGTCTCAGAGGATCTGCACCGCAGCGCTGGTCACCTCGGACCAGATACCACAGGTGGCGTAACGAACACTTCAATACAAATTCTATCATCCTCTGTAAATATTCCCCTTTTTATGGACGCCCAGAGCCACGGACTGGGTCACTGCCGCTGTGACACATCCCTTTAAGACACCGGCCCGGTACCGAGTATCCCGTTGCCCTGGCGGGCGATCCACATCTCTTGCCTGGCGCATGTGCTAAACTTAGTTGTGCAGAGCTTTCTGAATAACTACCCACACATGTTGGAGCTGTTGCTGAAAGTGCAAGCAATGTGCGTGCGCTTTCTGCATTCTCACCCTGCTGCTACTCGCCTTTCTGTGCTGCAGCGTCACTTATGCCTTCCTAGTCACTGGCTGATATGCGACGTACCAACAAGGTGGAACTCCACCTTGTGTATGCTAGAGAGACTTTGCAAGCAGCAGCAGGCAATATTGGAGTTTCAGCTGCAGCACGCATGGCTGAGTCACAATGCGGAACACCACCACTTCATCACCAATGCATGAGCCACCATGCGGGGTGTTTGTGCCGTGTTGAGCTGCTTTGAATATCCCACCAAAATGACCAGTGCTGATGACGCCAACATCTGCGTTACTATTCCACTTATATGCCTTCTGGAAAAAAAATTTGGGCCAATTTGGATGAGGTGGTGACACAGGAGAAGGAGCAGAGCTAATTCACACGATTATCAGACCTGTTGTCCACACATGGCTCGGAGGGTGTGTTACTGTCCCAACCTTGGTCAGGTACCCAACTGTAGGGGACAGTTTAGGAGGATGATGATGATGAGGCGGGGAGGAGGAACAACCGTGTTCACAGCAGGGTGGCATTCAGATCAGCTCACTGGCCTTGCTGAAGCATGGCTGCGGGGATACAGACAATATACCTCCCACCGAGGACAGCTTGTCATGGTCTCTGGGCAGCCTGGCACACGTGAGCCAATACATGATGCAGTGCCTGTAGATTGACCGCCGAGTTGCTCGTATTGTTTCCAAAGCAGATTACTAGGTGGCCACCCTGATGGATCCCCGCTACAAGGACAATGTACCATCATTACATCCATCACTGGAGAGGGATCACAAAATGTGTCAATTAGAGCTGAGCGAAACAGGTTGGTCAGATTTAAATTTTACCCAAAACCATATACAGCTGTACGCTCCTCATACAGTACCGTATATCTGCTGGTATTACGGTCAAATCAATACTGAGTGAGCGTCTGTGTGTGACTCCAGAAATAAATACGGAGATTTGGATTTTACCCAAAACCGTATACAGTTGTCCGCTTCTGATACAGTACCGTATATCTGATCTTTGTATTACAGTCAGATCCATACTGAGTGAGCGTCTGTGTGTGACTCCGGAAATAAATACGGAGATTTAGATTTTACCCAAAACCGTATACAGTTGTCCGCTTCTGATACAGTACCGTATATCTGCTCTTTGTATTACGGTCAAATCCATACTGAGTGAGCGTCTGTGTGTGACTCCGGAAATATACACGGAGATTTAAATTTTCCCCTACACCATATACAGCTGTACGCTCCTCATACAGTACCATATATCTGCTGGTCTTTTTGGTACATTTTCCCAAACATGAGGAAGTATGGTGGAAGAGGCCGCGGACGTGGGCGGGGGGGATGGCAGCTGGTACTGATGGTGGTGGTGGTGCATCTGCTGGTAGTGCCAAAAGCACAATAGCACCTAAGGCAGGAGGTGTTGAGCCTGCGTCATCGTCTGGCTCCAGAAGGGTTGGAAGGCTCCCTTTTCTGGGAGTAGGTAAACCGATTTTAAAGCCGGAGCATCAGGAACAGGTTTTAGCTTACATTGCCGAAACAGCCTCCAGCTCTATCGCCTCCTCTTCAGAAGTTTCAAAAAATGCAAGCACTGAGTGGCCAGTGCAGGCTCCTGGTCAGGAACAACAACTTTACTTGTGTCCTTTACCCCCACCAAAAGTGAAGGATGCAGCAGGCCACACTTCAGATTACTCCCTGGAGCTCTTATCACATACTATGCCTGGGTTATCAAGTGAAATCCTGAATTCCCCAGTCGAAGATGAATATGACATGGAGTGCACTGATGCACAGCCACTGCTATATGATTCTGCAGGTACATTCACCCAGAGCACAGCATTGCCCTCGCAGTCTACTGAGCCAGATTCTGACCCTGATGAAACCCAGGTGCCCCTTCCCGCATACTATACCACCTTACACGGTGACACTGAGGAAGGTGCAGATGAAATTGAAGAGGTGATGGATGACCCAGTTGTTGACCCGGATTGGCATCCATTGGGGGAAGAGGGTGCCGCTGGCAATAGCTCAGAAGAGGAGGAGGATCCGCAGCAGGCATCGACATTGCAGTTGCGGTTTTCTGGCAGGCCAGTAGCAGTCCAAAAACGTGTTAAAAAAACAAAAAGTGTTGCAGGACAGCTTGGCCAGACGGTCAAATTAGCACAGCGTGCAAGCCCTGAAAAGTTTTCCCATAGTAGGAAGAGTGCAGTGTGGCACTTTTTTGACCAAAATTCTATTGATGAGGCAAAGGTTATCTGTAAGAAGTGCGGAAGGACCTTTAGCGGAGGGAAAAATCTCGGACATTTGAATACCAGTTGCATGCTTAGACATGTAAACACCATGCACTTGCAAGCGTGGACGGACTACAAAACCTCAGTGGCTTTGAATGCCTACATTGCCAAACTAATCTCAATAGAGATGATGACCTTCCGTTTGGTTGAAAGCGCAGAGTTCCGAGAGCTCATGGCCTACGCTGTCCCACGCTATGACCTACCCAGTCGGCACTTCTTTTCTAGAAAAGCCATCCCTGTCCTCCACCTGCATGTGAAAGACAGCATTGTTCATGCATTCAAACAATCAGTGAGTGGAAAGGTGCACCTCACAACAGATGCATGGGCCAGTAGGCATGGCCAGGGCCGTTACGTATCCATCACTGCGCACTGGGTTAATGTGGTGGATGCAGGGTCCACAGGGGACAGCGGTGCTGGGACAGTGCTGCGTTCGACCCTCCTCCTCCTATTCCTCCAGAAGCGAAAGCTCGTCGACAGAGCGCAGTCGCACGAGCACTCCATCCGCAGCGGCCAGTGTTGCACACGAGGTGTCCCACTATCGAACAGCTAGTGGTAAGCGTCAGCAGGTTGTTTTAAAGATGATGTCTTTGGGCGACAACAGACACACCGCGGAGGTACTGGCCGACTACTTGCAGCGAGAAACTGAGTCATGGCTGGGCAATCTACATCTTGAGCCAGGCAAGGTAGTCAGTGATAACGGACGTAATTTTGTGGCAGCCATAGCCCTGGCAAAATTAAGACACATATCTTGCCTGGCTCACACCTTGAAACTGGTGGTGCAGTGCTTCATAAATAATTATCCAGAGTTACCAGCCCTGCTCCATAAGGTGCGAAGACTGTGCTCGCACATCCGTCGCTCGCCCGTAGACTCCAGTCGTATGCAGAGGCTGCAGCGATCGCTCCACCTCCCCAAGCACCGCCTAATCATAGACGTTGCAACAAGGTGTAACTCCACCATCCACATGGTTGAGAGGCTGTACAAAAGAGGCAGGCTGTAATGCATTTGTGGGAGGATACACGGGCAGGCATTTTGAGGGCAGACATGGAGTTGTCGGGTGTGCAGTGGTCAAAGCTGAAAGGCCTCTGTAAAGTCCTTCAGTGTTTTGAGGAATGCACACAGCTGGTAAGCGCAGACGACGCCATCATAAGCATCCCACTTATGCATTTGCTCATGCAAACTTTGACGCACATTAAGGATCAGGCGTCTGCAGCGGAGGAGGAGGAAGGAAGCCTTGATGATAGCCATTGTCTGCTCAGGGAACTGTCCTAGACGAGGTGGAGGAAGAGGAGGAGGAGGACGATGAGGGGGATGATTATTTTGGGCAGGAGGATGCATCTCAGGGGGCAAGAGAAAATGTTGGCTTGCCAAGGTCAGGTACAGGGTTTGTGCGTGACTGGAGGGATGTGGATTTGGCAGAAAGTGCTCCTCCACCCACCACTGGCAGTGCATCATTGACACATGGAACATTGGCCCACATGTGTGATTATGTCTTGAGGATCTTAAAAAGGGACCCCCGCATTGCCAAAATTATGAAGGATGACGACTACTGGTTGGCCAGCATACTCGATCCATGCTATAAAGGCAAATTACAGAACATCATGCCACAGGAGAACCTAGAGCTAATATGGACGAACAAACAAGCAACTCTGGTAAACCGTTTGTTAGAGGCATTCCCAGCACACAGCAGCGGTGCAGGTTCTACCACGAGCTGTACTGGGCCAAATGCAAGAAGTGTTCGTGGTGCACACAGCCGAAGTTCCGTTGGAGACAGGGGTTTCATGACCATGTTGTGGACTGATTTCTCGAGTAACGCTCACACGACTGTTAATACTGAATCGATTGCAACAGACAGGAGACAGTAGATATCAACTATGGTTCAAAATTATCTCTCCTCCCCTATCGATGTTCTCCCTCACATTTCATTTCCCTTTGACTACTGGGCCTGTAAACTTGACACCTGGCCTGAATTGGCACAATATGCCTTACAGGAGCTCGCTTGCCCTGCTGGTAGTGTGCTATCAGAAAGAGTCTTCAGTGCTGCTGGATCAATCCTGACAGAAAGAAGGACCCGGCTGTCGACCCAAAATGTTGGTGATCTCACCTTCATTAAAATGAACCATGCCTGGGTTTCAAAGGATTTTGTACCACCTTCCCCTGATGACACATAGGTTGCCAGAAAAATGGCTGCTTTGTCCTCCTCTTCCTCCGACTTCTCCAATTCCTCCACATGCAGCTGCTGAACATCCAGCCTACACCTCAACACAGGGTCGGCTCCAGGTTTTCGTGGGCCCCGGGCGAAAGAGTCTCAGTGGGCCCCTTTGACACATACCACAATTCATGATGCACAGATACGGCAGAGAAATATAGGTATAGTACAATGCCAAACATTTCACTTACTTCTTACATTACATGAGTGATATCTATTGTAAATTCTACAATAGCTCAAAAGACAAACAGTATAGTCATCCATACAGTATTATGGGCACCACATAGTGCTCCATACAGAATAATGAACTTCATATATTGCTCCATACAGTATTATGGGCACCCCATAGTGCTCCATGCAGAATAATGAGCCCCATATATTGCTCCATACAGTATAATGAGCTCCATATATTGCTTCATACACAATTATGGGCACCACAAAGAGCTCCATACAGAATAATGAGCCCCATATAATGCTCCATATATAATGGGCCCCATATATGATGCTCCAGTGTATAATGGGCCCCATGTAATGCTCCATATATGATGCTCCAGTGTATGATGGGCCCCATATATGATGCTCCAATGTATGATGAGTCCCATATATGATACTCCAGTGTATGATGGGCCCCATATGATTGTCTCCATATATTGCGCCAAACAAAAAAAAATTAACTACTCACCTCTCCTCGCTGGCAGCTGCTCTGCTCGAGGCACCGGACCCCGGTACTGGCACAAGCCCCGTCTCCTATAGCATGCTGGTGTCCCCGACTGTGAGTGGTCCCCCCGCCTGCTCAGGGCCCCGGCACTTGCCCAGGTGCTGACGCCGACCCTGCCTCAACATATGCCAGTTTTTTCCACCTCCCTAACTGGGCTGTACCCGCCCCACAACTTGAGCCAAATAATCCCCAGTTTTCAATGCGTTTCTATTATTATAAAGTAAATTAAGGTTGATAAGCTTAAGTAATAAGAATTGATGTCGTTGGCATTGAAATGGCCACTGTAGGTGTGTTTACTGTCCTCCACTCACTGGCTACTTTTATTCCCCATTGACTTGCATTAGGGTCGGGTTTCGGACGCCTACTCGACTGTTTCCGTTAGTCGGCCAACTTCGTTCGACTCGACTTTTGTAAAAGTCGAGTTGGCCGAAACCCGACTAGACCCTCCCGGAGGCAAAGTCGCTCATCTTTAATGTCAATACAAGCACAAACTGGTAGAAAAACTACTAATGACTTTCCTACCTCACAGCAGGGCTCAGTTGTACAACAAGGCAGAAACAGAAGAGGAAGTCGCCAACGCAGCTGTGGCATCAACAGCACCTCAGAAGGCAGGGTTAGCATGGTCAAAATGTGGTAAAACTTTATGAACACACCACAACAACCGGCTCCACCATCTGATACAGTCCGTATTAGCACGAGGCAGCGTTATAGCAACATGGTGGAAGAGTAAGTGTCCAGACGTCTCCATGTACAAACAGATTGGTCTGCGCCATTTAACTTATGGGTCTCCAAATTGGACACATGGCCTGAGCTTGACCTTTATGCCCTGGTCTTCCTGCGGCAAGTGTACTGTTGGAACATGTGTTTAGCTTGGCAGGTGATCTCATCACAGACAGGTGAATTCACCTGTCCACATCCAACGTGGGGAAGCTAAATGAAGCTTTAAAAAATATGACATAGTGGTCATGGGAGATTTCAACTATCCAGACATTTGTTGGGGATCTCTCTCAGGCAAAACTAACAGGTCAAGGAAATTCTTATCCTCTCTTGCTGACAACTTTATCTTCCAAAAGGTAGGGGAGAAAACCAGAGGATCTGCTACCTTGGATCTAATCCTTATAAACAGGGAAGAAATGGTTGAGGAGGTAAGAGTGGCTGGGACCCTAGGAGGTAGTGACCATGCTATTTTAGAATTTTGGATAACAAGAGGAGGAAGACCTGTGAAGACTAAGACGTCAAGGTTAGATTTCAGAAAGGCAGATTTTAAGGGACTCAGAAAGAGAATTGGAGGGATCCAATGGCTGGATATCCAAAAATGTCCAGGAAGGATGGAACATCTTGAAAAATGAGATTCTCAAAGCACAATTGTTAACAATTCTGAAAAGAGTGAAGAATGGGAAGCATTTAAGGAAACCAGGATGGATGAACACAGAACTTAAACACATGCTAAAAAGGAAGAAAGAAATGTTTATCAAATGGAAAGAGGGAGGCATATCTAAAGAAGAATATAATGCCGTCTGCAGAACCTGCAGGGCACAAATCAGATTATCTAAAGCTGACAATGAATTAAGGCTTGCAAGTGACATCAAAAGCAACAAAAAAGGATTTTGGGGATACGTCAAAAGTAAAAGAAAAGTCAAAGATGCTATAGGATTTTTACAGGATGAAAATGATGAAATGGTAAGACAGGATGTTGAGAAGGCTGAACTGTTAAATTCCTATTTTGCATCTGTTTTCTCTCAGAAAGGAAATGTAACATCAACTGATCTTCACTGTCCTATTAAAGGAATAGAAGAATCCAGGATATCTATAAACAGAAAGACAGTGAGGAAACACTTAGCTAACCTAAATGAATTCAAGTCTCCAGGTCCAGATGAATTACACCCCAGAGTACTGAAGGAGATAGCAGAAGAAATTCGTGAACCACTGTCCATAATGTTTGAAAATTCTTGGAGAACAGGAGAAGTCCCAGAAGACTGGAGAAGAGCAAATGTTGCTCCTATCTTCAAAGAGGGGAAGAAGGTGGACCCAGGGAACTACAGGCCGGTGAGTCTGACTTCTATACCAGGAAAGATCTTTGAACAAATTATTAAAGAACATGTATGCAAGTACCTGGATAAGAATGAAGTGATTAAACAGAGTCAGCATGGGTTTGTAACTAATAAGTCATGTCAGACTAACTTAATTTTCTTCTATGACAGAATAACTGACTGGGTGGATCAGGGAAATGCTGTAGATATAGTATATCTTGACTTCAGCAAAGCATTTGACAAAGTATCTCACACAATCCTTATTGAAAAAATGACTAAGTATGGAATGGACAAGGCAACTGTTAGGTGGATTCATAACTGACTTAGTGATCGGACCCAAAGAGTGGTCGTAAATGGCTGCACATCCAGTTGGAAGAATGTATCAAGTGGGGTACCACATGGCTCTGTTTTGGGCCCTGTATTGTTCAACATCTTTATCAATGATTTAGATGGAGGAATTGAGGGTAAACTGATCAAATTTGCTGATGACACAAAGCTAGGAGGGGTAGCTAATACTAGAGAAGAGAGAGAGAGGATTCAAAAAGATATAAATAAACTGGAGCAGTGGGCAGCAACTAACAGAATGGATTTTAACAGGGAAAAATGCAAAGTACTACATCTGGGCAATAAAAATGAAAAAAGCATATACAAAATGGGAGGAATAGGGCTAAGTAACAGCACATGTGAAAAAGACTTGGGTATACTAATTGATCACAGACTGAACATGAGTCAACAGTGTGATGCAGCAGCAAAAAAGGCAAATGCAATTCTAGGATGTATCAACAGAAGCATACAGTCTAGATCACGTGAGGTCATTATTGCCCTCTACTCCTCTTTGGTCAGACCTCATCTAGAATACTGTGTCCAGTTTTGGGCACCACATTTTAAAAAAGACATCAACAAACTGGAGCAAGTTCAGAGAAGAGCCACCAGAATGGTGACCGGTCTGCAAACCATGTCCTATGAGGAACGGTTGCAGGATTTGGGAATGTTTAGCTTGCAAAAAAGAAGACTGAGAGGAGACTTAATAGCTGTCTACAAATATCTCAAGGGCTGTCACATTTTAGAAGGATCATCTTTATTCTCATTTGCACAAGGAAAGACTAGAAGCAATGGGATGAAACTGAAAGGTAGAAAATACAGATTAGATATTAGAAAAAACTTTTTGACAGTTAGGGTGATCAATGAGTGGAACAGGCTGCCACAAGAGGTGGTGAGTTCTCCTTCAATGGAAGTCTTCAAACAGAGGCTGGACAGACATCTGTCTGGGATGATTTAAAGAATCCTGCTTTGAGCAGGGGGTTGGACCAGATGGCCCAGGAGGTCCCTTCCAACTCTACTATTCTATGATTCTATGAACTAGGCATGGAGCCCACAGGACTTTTCCGTACCTTTGTTTGACTAGACTGCTATAACAGCTGCATGCAGCCAGTCTTCACCATTATTTGCCATTTGTTTCATTTTGGGGTCTCCTCCACAAATAAAAAAACACAAAAAACTGTGTTGGCTACCTCCTCCTCCACCTCTTACACCTATGCCACCACATCCACCTCCTCCTACACTTGGAACTGTTCCTATTGGTTCAAGATCCTTTTCAATTATTTCTACTCTGCTTGGCATAGGGACAGGACTCAGCTGTAGTGCAAGATAATATTAAGTTTTGAGTGTGTGCAGTTTTACAAACACTCTCTATGTGTGCTCTCACCCGTGTATGTGATAGTACCATGAGTGACCAAAAGATTTTATAATCTTCAACTGAGTTGGTGGGAGTGATGTGTGTGTAAACATATTTTTCTACTTTAAGGCAACAATGCCTGTGATAGTACTGTGCCAAAAGACGTTGTATTTTTTAACCCATATCTGTGGGAATGCTTTGCCAAAGGCAATAGCATTGGAGAGTCGTCTCAAAGCAAAGTGTCTGGGACTGGTGGTAGCAAGCTTCGCAGCAGACTGCTATCTATATACAGAATCAAACGACAAACTTTTTATCTGTGTCTGCTCTACCGTACGTTACAGAAAATAAAAGTTTGGCTCTGTGGGTGAAATTTGTAAGCTGCTAATGTAGGAGTAGTGTGGCCCATACTCTGTGTGTGAAATTTGTAAGCTGCTTCTGAGAGGGATACTGTGCCCCATGCTCTGTGCGTGAAATGTTCAAGCTGCTAATGTAGGAGTGCTGTGCCCCATGCTCTGTGGGTGAAATTTTTAACTGGACTGGGAGCAGCGTTCTCTGTGAGGGCACTGTTAAAATTTTAAGGTTATTCATTTACTTCCTATTTTACCATGACTGCTATGGTGACAGATACATATCAAAAATAGGATAGGCATTAGTTAGGACCTGATATACGAGAAGAGCCTTGACGTGGCTATCAGGCTCACATAATTTGGCCATCTTATGCGCTAAGACTTCTCAATTTTTCATATTTCTAAGGTAATGATGCAATTCATTTTTCATATTTTTCATATTTCGTGTTTGCAAGCTATAGCGCTACAGTGTGCTACCTTTTTTTCTTGTATGTATATAAGTTGGTGACTCGAGGTTTAGCACCTGTTCACACTGAATCTATGTTTGGATGTGCCGGTCAGTTTTTGATATGTATTCATTTACCTTCTACCTGAGCACTCCACCTGGTGGTCACAGGCTTTTTAATTACAACAGGTTCATCACCCCTCCACAGAGATGTAGATTTTAGTCTGAAGAGAGGATTCATATGTTCCCATGCAGACAGACTTTTCTAAGCGAGGATAGGCATTAGTTAGGACCTGATATACGAGAAGAGCCTTGACGTGGCTATCAGGCTCACATAATTTGGCCATCTTATGCGCTAAGACTTCTCAATTTTTCATTTTTCTAAGGTAATGATGCAATTCATTTTTCATATTTTTCATATTTCGTGTTTGCAAGCTATAGCGCTACAGTGTGCTACCTTTTTTTCTTGTATGTATATGAGTTGGTGACTCTAGGTTTAGCACCTGTTCACACTGAATCTATGTTTGGATGTGCCGGTCAGTTTTTTGATATGTATTCATTTACCTTCTACCTGAGCACTCCACCTGGTGGTCACAGGCTTTTTAATTACAACAGGTTCATCACCCCTCCACAGAGATGTAGATTTTAGTCTGAAGAGAGGATTCATATGTTCCCATGCAGACAGACTTTTCTAAGCGAGGATAGGCATTAGTTAGGACCTGATATACGAGAAGAGCCTTGACGTGGCTATCAGGCTCACATAATTTGGCCATCTTATGCGCTAAGACTTCTCAATTTTTCATTTTTCTAAGGTAATGATGCAATTCATTTTTCATATTTTTCATATTTCGTGTTTGCAAGCTATAGCGCTACAGTGTGCTACCTTTTTTTCTTGTATGTATATGAGTTGGTGACTCTAGGTTTAGCACCTGTTCACACTGAATCTATGTTTGGATGTGCCGGTCAGTTTTTTGATATGTATTCATTTACCTTCTACCTGAGCACTCCACCTGGTGGTCACAGGCTTTTTAATTACAACAGGTTCATCACCCCTCCACAGAGATGTAGATTTTAGTCTGAAGAGAGGATTCATGTGTTCCCATGCAGACAGACTTTTCTAAGCGAGGATAGGCATTAGTTAGGACCTGATATACGAGAAGAGCCTTGACGTGGCTATCAGGCTCACATAATTTGGCCATCTTATGCGCTAAGACTTCTCAATTTTTCATTTTTCTAAGGTAATGATGCAATTCATTTTTCATATTTTTCATATTTCGTGTTTGCAAGCTATAGCGCTACAGTGTGCTACCTTTTTTCTTGTATGTATATGAGTTGGTGACTCTAGGTTTAGCACCTGTTCACACTGAATCTATGTTTGGATGTGCCGGTCAGTTTTTTGATATGTATTCATTTACCTTCTACCTGAGCACTCCACCTGGTGGTCACAGGCTTTTTAATTACAACAGGTTCATCACCCCTCCACAGAGATGTAGATTTTAGTCTGAAGAGAGGATTCATATGTTCCCATGCAGACAGACTTTTCTAAGCGAGGATAGGCATTAGTTAGGACCTGATATACGAGAAGAGCCTTGACGTGGCTATCAGGCTCACATAATTTGGCCATCTTATGCGCTAAGACTTCTCAATTTTTCATTTTTCTAAGGTAATGATGCAATTCATTTTTCATATTTTTCATATTTCGTGTTTGCAAGCTATAGCGCTACAGTGTGCTACCTTTTTTTCTTGTATGTATATGAGTTGGTGACTCTAGGTTTAGCACCTGTTCACACTGAATCTATGTTTGGATGTGCCGGTCAGTTTTTTGATATGTATTCATTTACCTTCTACCTGAGCACTCCACCTGGTGGTCACAGGCTTTTTAATTACAACAGGTTCATCACCCCTCCACAGAGATGTAGATTTTAGTCTGAAGAGAGGATTCATATGTTCCCATGCAGACAGACTTTTCTAAGCGAGGATAGGCATTAGTTAGGACCTGATATACGAGAAGAGCCTTGACGTGGCTATCAGGCTCACATAATTTGGCCATCTTATGCGCTAAGACTTCTCAATTTTTCATTTTTCTAAGGTAATGATGCAATTCATTTTTCATATTTTTCATATTTCGTGTTTGCAAGCTATAGCGCTACAGTGTGCTACCTTTTTTTCTTGTATGCTATGGTGACAGAACCCCTTTATGTCATTTCCCTATCCACATTTGTTTGCAGGGCAATTGTCCTGCTCTTATCCCCATTTAAGCTCGCTTTGCAGCCCTGACTATGACTATTTTACAGCAATTTTAACCCCTTTACTCTCAAGGATGGTTTGCACATTAATGACCGGGCCAATTTTTACAATTCTGACCACTGTCTCTTTATGAGGTTATAACTCTGGAACGCTTCAACGGATCTTCGCAATTCTGAGAATGTTTTCTCGTGACATATTGTACTTCACGTTAGTGGTAAAATTTCATCGATATAACTTGCGTTTATTTTTGAATAAAACAGAAATATGGCGAAAATTTTGAAAATTTTGCAATTTTCAAACTTTAAATTTTTATTCCCTTGTAACAGAGAAATATGTCACACAAAATAGTTAAGAAATAACATTTTCCACATGTCTACTTTACATCAGCACAATTTTAGAACCAAAATTTTTTTTTTGTCAGGAAATTATACGAGTTAAATGTTGACCAGCGATTTCTCATTTTTGCAACAAAATTTAAAAGCCATTTTTTTAGGGATCACCTCATATTTGAAGTCACATTGAGGGGTCTATATGGCAGAAAAAACCCAAAAGTGACACCATTCTTAAAACTGTACCCCTCAAGGTACTCAAAACCACATTCAAGAAGTTTATTAATCCTTCAGGTGCTTCACAGGAGCTGAAGCAACTTGGAAAGAAAAAATGAACATTTAACTTTTTAGTCACAAAAATTATCTTTTACATTTTTTTTATTTTCACAAGGGTAAAAGGAGAAAATGGACAGATAAAGTTGTTGTGCAATTTCTCCTGAGTACGCCAATACCCCATATGTGAGAGAAAACCACTGCTTGGGCGCACGGCAGAGCTCATAAGGGAAGGAGCGCCATTTGACTTTTCACAAAAGTTTATAATGCCTGGGTGTGAAAAAAAAAAATTTCAACAAGAATGATTTTTTAGTCCCCAACTTTTGATTTTTCCCAAGGAAATTGGACACAAAATTTGTCCAATTTGTCCTGAGTACACTGATACCCCATATGTGGGGGAGGGGGGAACTGGGCGCACGGCAGAGCTTGGAAAGGAATTAATAACGTTTTGGAATACAGACGTTGATGGGTGTCATGTTCCGTTTGTAGTGCCCCAGATGTGCCTAAACAGTGGAAACCCCCCATAAGTGACCCCATTTTGGAAACTAGACCCCCCTAAGGAACTTATCTAGGTCTGTGATGAACACATTGAACCCCCAAGTGCTTCACACAAGTTTATAATGCCCGGGCATGAAAATAAAAAATCCTATTTTTTTCCCACAAAAATGACATTTTAGTCACCAATTTTTTATTTTCCCAAGGGTAACAGGAGAAATTGGACCACAAAAGTTGTTGTCCAATTTGTCCTGAATACGCTGATAACCCATATGTGGGGGGAACCACTGTGTTTGGGCGCATGGCAGAGCTCGGAATGGAAGGAGCGCCATTTGACTTTTTCCAACCAAAATTGGCTGGAATTGATTTTGGACGCCATGTTGCATTTGGAGAGCCCCAGATGTGCTTAAACAGTGGAAACCCCCACAAGTGACCCCATTTTGGAAACTAGACCCCCTAAGGAACTTATCTAGATCTGTGGTGAGCAATTTGAACTCCCAAGTGCTTCACACAAGTTTATAACATAGAGCCGTAAAATTAAAAAAATCATACTTTTTCCACAAAAATGATCTTTTCACCCCAATTTTTATTTTCCCAAGGGCAACAAGACCCCAAAAGTTATTGTGCAATTTGTCCTGAGTACGCTGATACCCCATATGTGGGGGTAAACCACTGTTTGGATGCATGGCAGAGCTCGGAAAGGAAGGAGCGCAGTTTGACTTTTTCAACGCAGAATTGGCTGGACGCCATGTCGTGTTTGGAGAGCCCCTGAGGTGCCTAAACAGTGGAAACCCCCCACAAATGACACCATTTTGGAAAATAGACCCCCCCAAGGAAACTTATGTAGATGTGTGGTGAGCACTTTGAACCCCCAAGTGCTTCACAGAAGTTTATAACGTACAGCCGTAAAAAAAAAAAAAACATTTTTTTTTACAAAAATGATTTTTTTCGCCCAATATTTTATTTTCACAAGGGTAATAGGAGAAATTGGACCCCAAAGTTGTTGTTCAATTTGTCCTGAGTACGCTGATACCCCATATGTGGGAGAAAACTACTGTATGGGCACACGTCGGGGCTCAGATGGGAAGCAGTGACGTTTTGGATTGCAGACTTTGATGGAATGGTCTGTGGGCATCATGTCACATTTGGAGAGCCCTTGATGTGCCTAAACATTGCAAATCCCCCACAAGTAACCCCATTTTGGAAACTAGACCACCCAAGGAACTTATCTAGATGTGTGGGGAGAAGTTTGAACCCCCAAGTGCTTCACAGAAGTATATAACGTAGAGTCATAAAAATAAAAAAAATCATAATTTTTTTCCACAAAAATGATATTTTCGCCCCCAATTTTTTATTTTCCCAAGGTAACAGAAGAAATTAGACCCCAAGCGTTATTGTGCAATTTGTCCTGAGTACGCTGATACCCCATATGTAGGGGTAAACTACTGTTTGGGTGCATGGCAGAGCTCAGAAGGGAAGGAGCACCGTTTGACTTTTTCAGCGCAGGATTGGCTGGAATTGAGATCAGACTCCATGTCACATTTGGAGAGCCCCTGATGTGCCTAAACAGTGGAAACCCCCCAATTCTAACTCCAACCCTAACCTTAACTTTAGCCCCAACACTAACCTTAACCCTAATGGGAAAATGGAAATAAATAATTTTTTTAAATTTTATTATTTTTCCCTAACTAAGGGGGTGATAAATGGGGTTTGATTTACTATTTATAGCAGGTTTTTATGATTGGCAGCTGTCACACGCTAAAATACGTTTTTTATTGCAAAAAATAGGTTTTGCATTACCACATTTTGAGAGCTAAACTTTTTGCATATTTTGGCCCACAGAGTCATGTGAGG
Organism: Oophaga sylvatica; assembly: GCA_033576555.1. NCBI lineage: Eukaryota > Metazoa > Chordata > Amphibia > Anura > Dendrobatidae > Oophaga > Oophaga sylvatica. The sequence continues at coordinate 9,070,349 of JARQOD010000009.1, forward strand.
TCTTATTTTTTGCAGTACGAGTTGATGTTTTTATTGGTACCATTTTTGGGCACGTAACATTTTTTGATCGCTTTTTATTACGATTTTTTGGGAGGTTAGAATGAACAAAAAACCAGCAATTCATGAATTTCTTTTGGGGGGGGCGTTTATACCATTCCACGTGTGGTAAAATTGATGAAGCAGTTTTATTCTTCGGGTCAGTACGATTATGGCGATACCTCATTTATATCATTTTTTTATGTTTTGGTGCTTTTATACAATAAAAACAATTTTATATAAAAAATAACTATTTTTGCATCGCTTTATTCTGCGAGCTATAACTTTTTAATTTTTTCGCTGATGATGCTGTATGGCGGCTCTTTTTTTGCGTGACAAGATGACGTTTTCAGCGGTACCATGTTTATTTATATCTGTCTTTTCGATCGCGTGTTATTACAATTTTTGCTCGGCGATATGATGATAACGCATTGTTTTTTGCTTTTTTTTTAAGGGGTTCACTAAAGAGGTTAACTAGTGGGACAGTTTTATAGGGCGGGTCGTTACGGATGCGGCGATACTAAATATGTGTACTTTTATTGTGTTTTTTTTTATTTACATACAGAAATGTATGGAGGATTTTTTTTAAATTATTTTTACAGATGTTTATTTTATTTTTTTTACATTTTTACTTAGTCCCAGAGTGGGACATCACTGTATAATGTCAGATTGCTGGTCTGACAGTGTGCACAGCACTCTGTCAGACCAGCGATCTCACTGACACTGCTGCAGGCTTTCTTAGCGCCTGCTCTCAGCAGGCACTGAGGAAGCCGCCTCCCTGCAAGACCCAGAAGGACTCAGCAGCCATCTTGGATCCAGGATCCTGCAGGGAGGAGGGTCCCTTGGAACAGCGTGATACATCGCGCTGTTCTGAGGGTCTCAGGGAAGCACACCGGGAGCCCCCTCCCTGCGCGATGCTTCCCTGTGCCCCCGAAACACTGCGATCATGTTTGATCGCAGTGTGCCAGGGTTAATGTGCCGGGAGTGGTCCGTGATGGCTCCTGGCACATAGTGCCGAGTGTCAGCTGTGATAATCAGCTGACACCTGGCCGCGATCAGCTGCGCTCCCCCGTGAGCGCAGTTGATCATGATGACGTACTGTCCCGTCCATGGTCAGACGGGCCTAGGTCACCTGGACGGGATAGTACGTCCGATGGCAGAAAGGGGTTAAAGCACTGAAGTTCCAGTACCCATTGATTTCTATTGGGTTCAGGGTCAATTTCAAGGTCAAGTTTGGACCCGAACCAAACTTTATACTGTATGTTCGTTGAACCTAAACATCCACGGGTTCGCTCATCTCTAATTGTGAATGAGGGTAATGTAATATTTGGATGTAGTTGAACAGTGGGCTCCAGAGCCCATGTTACTGGTGGGCCCTTAGCACCTCTGTCCGACACTTTATACAGGCAAATGTCTTTGTAAATTTACCCCAAAATGTCACAAGTCTTTACATTTTTACTTTTCATTTTCTTTACCAAATATCGGCTAGTTTAGGAACTTAGGAACTTTAGTGTGGACATGTTAACTTGCAAATTATTAAAAAACTGATAGTATTATCTGAATCACGTGAAAATGTGCTATAACCATATGGCTGCTGATATTTGCAGTAATTGTGACTTGTATATGAACTGCTGAATTGTAAAGTGCTGCAGAATATGTTGGCACTATATAAATAAAGATTATTATTGTTACCACTATAGGGCCACTATTACATATGGTGTCACAATAGGACCACTATTATGATGTTGCTATAGGGGTACTATTACATATGGCCACTATTACATATGCTGTCACTACACTGTGTTCCAAATTATTATGCAAAAATTGTTTAGGAGTGATAAGGTAAGAATTTTTTGTTTGTCAGTTAAACTCATTGATGGTGATGTGTGTCAGGGCTCTTTATATCACTGTAAGCAATTGCAGACACCTGTGCTAATTAGTTTGTCAGGTGTGTCCAATGAAAGGCAAGACTACTTAAGAAGGATGTCCCACATTATTAAGCAGCCTACATTTTCTGCCAAAATGGGAAAGAAAAAGGATGTGTCGGCTGCTGAGAAGCAACAAATTGTGGAGTGTTTAGGTCAAGGCATGACTACAATCAACATTGCCAAGACACTTCATCGTGATCATCACACAATCAAGAAGTATGTAGCTGATTCACAGTACACACGTGTGCGTGCTGATAAGGGAAAATTGAGGAATCTTTTCTACAGGCAATTACGTCAGGTTAAAAGAGCAGCGGCAAAAAAGCCTTGTCATAGCAGCAGACAAGTTTTTGAAGCTGCTGGTGCCTCCAACGTCCCCTGAACAACAAGATGCAGGGTCCTTCAGAGGTTTGCAGCTGTGCGTAAGCCATCCTGTTGACCTCCGCTATCCACTGCACACAAGCAGAAACGGCTCCAGTGGGCCAAACAATACATGAAGACTGACTTCAAAACTGTTTTGTTCACCGATGAGTGCCGTGCAACGCTCGATGATCAACGCTGGTTGATGGACATCCCATGCAAACACGGCTACGGCGCCAACAAGGAGGAGGTGGGGTAATGTTTTAGGCTGGAATCATGGGGAGAGAGATTGTCGGCCCCTTTAGGATCACTGAAGGGGTAAAGATGAACTCCATAGTGTATGTTGAGTTTCTCAAACAGCACTTCCTGCCATGGTTCAAGAAGAAGAACCGTGCATTCCGCAGCAAGATCATTTTCATGCATGATAATGCACCGTCTCATGCTGCACATAACACATCTGCATCTCTGGCTGCTATGGGCATAAAAGGGAACAAACTTATGGTGTGGCCCCCATGCTCCCCTGACCTCAACCCCATTGAGAACCTCTGGAGCATCATCAAAAGGAGTGTCTATGATGGCGCAAGGCAGTTCACATCTAAGCAACAGCTCTGGGAGGGTATTCTGTCCTCATGCAAAACAATTGAAGCAGAAACCATCCAAAACCTGACAAATTCAATGGACGAGAGAGTTCAGAAGCTCCTTTCGAACAAGGGGTCCTATGTGCAAATGTAACATCACCTAGAATAAAGTTTTGAGTTGAAAACTGTTTGATTTCAGTTTGTAATAATCTGCTAATGCTTATAATTTCAAAAATGACCATTTTTTTGTTCTTTATTAAAATGAAAAGGTTGAAAACTCTGCTGTGCATAATAATTTGGAACATGCATTTTGAGTGCAGTTTGAGTGTTTTATTTTGTTTAAAAATATACTGTTATCATAGACAGTTTATACAAAAACCTTTCAATTGTACTCTAATAGTTATTTGACTGGAAAATTACAATGACTGAAATTCATATAGGTAATTTAGGAAAATCTGAGAAAATATTATTTGCATAATAATTTGGAACACAGTGTATAGGGTTACTATTATATATGGTCTCACCATATGGCCACCATTACGTATGTTGTCACTATAGGGCCACTATTATAGTGTCACTATAGGGGTACTATTATATATGTTGTCTCTATAAGGCCACTATTACATATGGGGTCACTGTAGGGCCAATATTACACATAGTTGCTGTGAAGAAAACAGATTATATCTTAATTACCCAGACAACTATGTTTAGCCAACCAAGAAGACTTGACTTTTTATCTGTATGTTGGCTTTTGAGTTTAAAGGGAACCTGCCACCTCGTTTTTCAGCTAAAAGCTGCGGCCACTGCCTTTCGGGGCTTATCTACAGCATTCTAGATAAGCCACCGATCTAATCTGAAATATATAAAAAACAAGTTTTATTATACTCACCTGAGGGCAGTCCGGTCCGATGGGCGTTGCAGGTCAGGGACCTCCCATCTTCATACGATGTCGTCATCCTCCTTGCTTCGTGTCGCTGCTCCTGCACAGGCGTACTGATCTGCCCTGTTGAGGGCAGAGCAAAGTACTGCAGTAAGCAGGCGCTGGGCCTCTCTGACCTTTCCCTGAGCCTGCGCACTGCAGTACTTTGCTCTGCCCTCAACAGGGCAGATCAGTACGCCTGTGCAGGAGCCGCTATACAAAGCAAGGAGGATGACGACATCATATGAAGATCGGGGGCTTATTTACAGCATTACAGAATGCTATAGATAAGCCCCGAAAGGCAGTGGCCGCAGCTTATCGCTGAAAAACGAGGTGACAGGTTCCCTTTGGGTGTTGATTTCTGATGGGTGTAAGAGCATCAGGAGAACACTAGGACCCTGCGGTGTTTGCCTGCCAGAGCTGAGAGCAGGTGCAGGCAGGGAGTCTCTGTGTGCTGGGGGTGGGGTCTGGTGTCTGCTGTGTAAGATGCTGAGAGGTGATGCTGGAAGAAGGAGCAGAGTCTGAACTCTGAGAGGACTGGTCTCGGCCAGTGTTGCTGTTTGTGAGTGGTTGTTAATCCCTGGCTCTGAGAGCCTGTGTCTCTGCTTGAAGGACAAGTGCAGAGGATGTGTAGAACTGTGATTCTGGAGCTCTGTGAGGTCCATGCGGTGTTGGGCTAGATACATTGTTCAGGACGGGCCAGACAGCCAGTGGTGGGAAAGTGACAGGAGACATTTTTCCTGTGAAGAAGCAGACGGTCTGCTCCCAGAGAAATTGTGACTGATAGACAAGAGACGGGGACTCCTGTTCTATCCATATTGAGGGAATCTAGACAAGCTCTAGTGAAGTGTTCTCCCCGTACCGTGCTCTGAGGCTACAGAACTGTAAGTCCCCGGCGTGTGGGCTCGGCCTCGGCCGACAAGATGCGGATCCTTGTTTTGCCGTAGTTGTTTTTGGCACTGAAGATTTTTGGGACTGGCTGCAGCAATCTTAAATCACAGACCTGTGTGGGAATTCACCAAAGGTGAATGGTACTGTAACAATAGATACCCGAGAATTCATAGATTAGGAAGTTGCTGTTATATTTTTATACACTGCTCAAAAAAATAAAGGGAATACTTAAACAACAGAATATAACTCCAAGTAAATCAAACTTCTGTGAAATCAAACTGTCCAGGAAGCAGCACTGATTGACAATCAATTTCACATGCTGTTGTGCAAATGGAATAGGCAACAGATGGAAATTATTGGCAATTAACAAGACACACTCAATAAAGGAGAGGTTCTGCAGGTGGGGACCACAGACCACATCTCAGTACCAATGCTTTCTGGCTGATGTTTTGGTCACTTTTTTAAGATGGTTGTGCTTTCACACTCATGGTAACATGAGATGGACTCTACAACCCACACATGTGGCTCAGGTAGTGCAGCTCATCCAGGATGGCACATCAATGCGAGCTGTGGCAAGGTTTGCTGTGTCTGTCAGCGTAGTGTCCAGAGGCTGGAGGCGCTACCAGGAGACAGACCAGTACACCAGGAGATGTGGAGGGGGCCGTAGGAGGGCAACAACCCAGCAGCAGGACCGCTACCTCGATCTTTGTGCAAGGAGGAACAGGAGGAGCACTGCCAGAGCCCTGCAAAATGACCTCCAGCTGGCCACAAATGTGCATGTGTCTGCACAAGCGGTTAGAAACCGACTCCATGAGGATGGTCTAACTCCTATCTCAGTAAAGAAAGCGTTGTTATTTCTGTCTCTGTCTCAGTTTGTGACTCACTAGATCTTCTTTGGACTTCTGGTCATTACATAGGTCAAGAAAAGACTTTTGTTTGTCTAAGCCTGGGATATTGACTTGTACGTTGATATTTGATATAACATAGTGTGCTCTTACCCTTAAGGTACTGCCACACTAAACAATCCCGCTAGCGATCACGATAACGACGCATACTAATGCGATCGCTAGCGGGATTGTTTCTATATCGCTAAGTGCGGCCACATTTAGCGATATAGTTAACGACGCTATCGCCGTTAGCGATCTTCTTAACGACTTTAGCGGTACAAAAGTACCGCTAAATTGCTAAGAAAAGGTGCCACACTAGCGATATATACTTACCCAGCGGGAGCGCCGACGAGAAAATAGGGTCCGGAACGATTCCAGCGACGAGCGAGATCACAGCAGGAAGCTCGTCGCTGGCAGATGCCGCACTGAACAACATCGCTAACGGGATCGCTAAATAGTGACGTTTTTTAGCGATCCCGTTAGCGATATTGTTCAGTGTGGCATACCCTTTAATGACTAGTGTGGTCTACAGGTATGTTAATTATACATTGTCTAGCCCAGATAGTTTGTTGATTTTTAAAACAGAGGAGGAAAATCTATGCAAATAGATTACATAATCAAACAAGGCAACCTGGTGGTCAGTGTCATCATTCTCCTTATCTGTGTGGGTGGACTGAAGGACACTGGTTAAATCTAAAAATAGGTTACGTGCCTCTTTATAAAGAGACAGAGAGTGCGACAAAGCCGAACATTCTGCAAAACACGCAACGGACGAGAGACAGGACTGCAGCCAATCCATCATGGCACCATCACGAGACACAGATCTTTCATTCTACAGGAAACAACCTAGTGGTTTTCGGCTCCGGTTGGAAGGATACAGATCTGCTCCATTTACCATCGCTGAACCATTCATACGTTTGAGGAAAGCCAGAATTGGGACCCGCTGGTCGCTTGAACCTTGTAGATACTCAATGAACTGTCATCTTCCTACACTGGTCATTATCTCCTCTCTGTGTGTGTACCACAGATGGAGTAGTGACCCGGGGAGCTCTTACATCTGCCATTATCCCGGCATGTCAGCGGAAGGGTGAGACTCTGTAATATACACCATCTTGGGGAATTTTGTTGGGACTGTTCTATGTGTCATCTGCCTGTTTTGTGGTTCAATAAAGCATTGCCACTAGTGTTGAGCGATACTGCTCGATATCTAAAAATATCGTATCGGAATGGTATCGCCGATATCACTAAATATCGTCGATATCCGATTCCGATACCGGAAGTCCCATGTAAGTCTATGGGAACAAAATATCGCAACAAAAAAAAACCTTTCTTTCGTTGTAAACACAAAATATACACACATAGAATACATATATACATATATATATATATATATATATATATATTACACATGTCATTGTGACATATATATACATATATTTATAGTTTATACACTTCTACATAGTAAAATAGACTCTGATTCAATTGCCGGGTAAAGCCGTGACATACCCCATAGAAGTCGACGGGCTCGGTGCCGAGTACCCCCAAAACCTCTGGCTCTGTGCGACTCAACTTGGGCGTCACGAACAGGATTCTGTAGCTCGCTATAAGCGAGTCCTGTGTGCCTGAATTGAACTGGTTTTGTGCTTGAGAATTGCTAAAATCATCAGAGAATGTATTTGCCATTTTTCCGCTATATCTGCGTCACGACGAGGCACTGGTGAAGAAGAAGGGCGTGCTCTTCGTGGGTGTACACTCACTCAGTGGCGCGAAAACGATGGCCGACCACTCTAAATGTTACTGCAATGTAAGATCGTGCCCCACAGCTCTTGAGTTCCGCCTCCTCATCCTCCTCAGTGTGCGGAAACTAACACGAAGGTCTCGCCTCCCTACAAAAGAGGGGCCCTCTCCAGATGCTAATGACACATGTGACTTGGCAGAGATGGCTAATGGACACGAGCAGAAGTGTGAAGGGATGGAGCAGTCAGAGCTCTCCCCCCACGGAAGCGACCCGATCGCCACGGAACCACCGTTGGGCACCCGGCCTGGAAACCCTCCTACGCTGCAAGAAGCGGAGGATACCCTGAGAGGCCTGGCCCAGCACCGGGAGGAGGTCGCCAGGATGGAAGCCAGCTGGCGTGCCCTAAAACTAAACTTGGAGCGGCGCCAATCCCTCTTACCTGAAGTGTCTGTACCGGAAGGTGAGGCACCCGTTCTAGTAGAGGAGTCCGTGCGGGCATCCCAGCCCTTGCAATGTGATCCGGTTGACGTTGTCGCAGTGGAGGCACCCGTTCCTGCAAAAAACTCTGCACCGGCAGCACCCAGATCCCGCTGTCTGCCCCCGTCGCTGAGACAGAAGAAGCGACACCCGTCCTCATGGAGGAGGCCGCGCAGGCACCAGAGGTCTACCAGTCTGTACCCCAGCCCCGACTGTCATCTGTTCCAGAGCCGGCTGCTTCCTCCGCAGGTGAGCGCCGCCAGGACTGGGGGGCGCCAGGAGAGCTGCCGCAAACCGGGCATCGTAAGCTGGCATTTGATGGTGGAGACATGGAGCAGCTGGTGGAGGAGAATTACAACCGGCGTCAGGAGGAAGAGTGGAGACGTTGGGAGCGGGAAGCAGAGCGACAAAGGGAGCAGCGAGAATCCCAAAAGCTTCGGCAACGTCAACTGGAGAAGGACCGGGCAGATAAGGACCGGATGAGAAAAGATAAAGGAACCTGTGGGAGCCGCGGCGTAAGGGTGCAGTACGGAGCTTTACATTGAAAGGTGGTTGGGGCTTCATCCAGGAGCCTGGACTTTATTTAGAAGTCTTTGTGACCCGGCGGGACGTGGAGACTCACCTCCCAGAAGGACACCCGGGGAGGGACCTGTTGCCAGGAGACTTGGTAACTTACACCCGACACTGGGGTTACAATGGATGGTACGCCCTAAATGTTACCAGGTGCGACCCCTACTCCCCAGAATGTCAGGAACCTGTGAGACCCTCGGAGCCTTCAGCCTCCCACATCCAGGCCTCTGCACAAGTGCCCACCCCACGCCGTAAATCTCCCCAGCCTCCCTCAGTGGTCTCCTCAGCAGCCCCAGCTATGGACATGATAACTATAGCTGGCCCGTACCCGGCGCCTGTTAGGCCCCCTGGGGTTCGTTCAGTCCGTGACATAGGGCTCCAGACCCGGAGGGAGATGAAAGAGGTGGCCACACAGACACAGATAGCGGGTCACGACTTGACTGTACAGGCCACACGACGTCATCAGATCCTGGTGGTCCTTGGTGTCTCGGATGTTTGGCAAGCATCAGAAGAGTACCAGGTGGTACCTGGAACACCCCTGCCAAAGAATTATAAATAACCCGGACAGGGTCCCTGTATGTAAATAGTTAAATTGTTGATGTACCCGGACGGGTGAATGTTCATAAAAAATTTTTTTAATTTAATAAAAAACACAACACAGTTTTCATTACTTTTATTACAGTCTCATCCTGCGACGCCATCGATCTCCTGTAAAAAAATGAAAAAAAAAAAAGCAGTATACCACCTGTCCGACGCAGTCCATAGTAACGAGTGTCCCACGACGATCCAGCTCTGCTACATCAGAATGACAGGCAGAGCCTGTCATCCCGGCGCAGCACATCTGATTACCTGCTTCCCCGGCGGTGACGTCATCGGACTGGTTTACGGCCGGGATTACCCTGCAGTCACTGCAGTTATCGCGAAAAACTGCATGTGACCGCCAGGGAGAAGATAATGGCGGCCATCAAGCAGTCCAGGACGTGACCGCCGGAGATCTTCTGCCAGGTAAGTGCCGCTGACTCCTGACAGACCCGACCGACGGACACTCACAGTGACAGTGACAAATCCGATTCCGGTATCCGATATGACGAAAATATCGGTACTCGGAATCGAAAGCCCGATACAGCTAATATCGGCCTATACCCGATATTTGCAGTATCGTATCGCTCAACACTAATTGCCACACTTTTACCCTCACACTGCGTTGCCTGGGTAGTGTTATGCCGACGTTAACGGGAGAGCGGGCATTAGACGAGACGATCCCGGTCCATGTGGTTCCGGCTAGCGGACTTGGCCGTCTGCTGACCTCCCCATTTCCCCACAGTTGCCCTCTGGTGACACCATTACATATGGAGTCACTGTAGGGCCAATATTACACATGGTGTCACTAGAGGGCCACTATTAAATATGTCACTGTAGGGCCAATATTACATATGGTGTCACTAGGGGCCAATATTACATATAGTGTCACTGTAGGGCCTATATTACACATGGTGTCACTAGGGGCCAATATTACATATGGTGTCACTAGGGGCCAATATTATACATGGTGTCATTGTGGGGCCACTATTACAGTGTCACTGTAGGGCCTATATTACACATGGTGTCACTAGAGGGCCACTATTACATATGGTTCTCTATGAGAAAGAGGCCTTCCGCCAGCTAAATAATAAAGTGTGCTATAAGAAGCTCACCTTTAACCCCTCGTCCGCATATACCACACAACTACAGACAAATATTGGTAGAGCTAGAAAGGGTGGGATTATTACCAAGGAATTGGCTACGGCCCTCATTATACCCAAACCTACTATTCCCACCCTCTATCTGTTATCTAAAATTCACAAGGACGCGCAGACACCCCGACCATAGTTTCAGGAAGAGGGAATTATCTTGAAAATGTAAATCGGTGGATAGACTCCAAATTGCAACCTCTGGTAGAAGGATTACCATCGTTCCTCAAGGATACGAGCGAACTCTTGATGGATTATATCTGGACAGTGGATGCAATGCTTGTGACAACGGACATTGAATCCCTGTACATCAGCATCAGGCATGAAGATGGCCTTTGGGCTACATAATTCTACCTAGGCACATCCAATTTACCTCAAGATATCAGGGATCTGATACTTGAGCTATTAAAATTTACACTTACTCATAATTTTTTTTTGTTTTTAAGGGGTCCTTCTTCCTGCAGCTCCAGGGAACAGCTATGGGGGCATCTTTTGCCCCCTCCTATGCCAACCTTTTCCTGGGGCTGTGGGAAAGGAACCTCCTCCTATCATATCGGCCGTCATCAATGGACCTCGTCCTTTCCTGGACGCAGTACACTGATGACATTTTGCTGATCTGGCAGGGCTCAAAAGAATCCCTACAAGAGTTCATGTCACTTTTGAATATCAACGACTGGAACATCTTTGTCACATATAAATGTGACTATGATGCCATTGAATTCTTGGATGTGACATTAACAAGAGATACTAATGGTGAGATACAAACTGACATTTTTCGGAAACTCACCTCTACAAATATGCTACTGCTCGCCTCCTCTTCACACCCTGGGCATATGATTCAATTTATCCCCGGGGCAAATTCCTGAGACTCTGGAGACTATGTTCCACCAATGCAGATTTTGCAACACAGGCGGAGGACCTGAAACAACGGGTAATAGAACGCGGCTATAGTAACCGCATGATAAAAAAGTCTATAATAGGGCAAAGCGTTCTTCTAGACATGCCCTCCTATATGAATCCAGGGCAAGGACCGGGACATTGCTCGGTTCGTTACTTTCACTCCCAATTTCCGCTCAAGAGGAGAGCACTGAATAAATCCTGGCCTATTTTGAAGACAGATCCTGTTATCTCCAGATTTTTACCTGAGAAGGCTGCTAAATATGGTGTCACTGTAGGGCCAATATTACATATGGTGTCACTAGGGGGCCACTATTACATATGGTGTCACTGTAGGGCCAATATTGCATATGGTGTCACTAGGGGGCCACTATTACATATGGTGTCACTGTAGGGCCAATATTACATATGGTGTCACTAGGGGGCCACTATTACATATGGTGTCACTGTAGGGCCAATATTGCATATGGTGTCACTAGGGGGCCACTATTACATATGGTGTCACTGTAGGGCCAATATTACATATGGTGTCAATAGGGGGCCACTATTACTTACGGTGTCACTGTAGGGCCACTATTACATATGATATCACTAGGGGGCCACTACTACATGTGGTGTCACTAGGGAGCCACTATTTCTTATGGTGTCACTAGGGGGACACTATTACATGTGGTGTCACTGTAGGGCCACTGCTATATATGGTGTCACTAGGGGGCCACTATAATATGGTGTCACTGTACGGCCAATATTACATATGGCGTCACTGTACGGCCAATATTACAAATGGTGGCACTAGTGGGCCACTATTACATATGGTGTGACTATAGGGCCAATATTACATATGGTGTCACTAGGGGGCCACTATTACATATAGTGTCACTGTAGGGCCACTATTACATATGGTGTGTCACTAGGGGGGCAATATTACATATGGTGTCACTAGGGGCTACTAATACATATGGTGTCACTGTAGGGACACTATTTCAAATGGTGTCACTAGGGGGCCACTATTTCATATGGTGTCACTAGGGGGCCACTATTACATATGGTGTCACTAAGGGGCCACTATTACATATGGTGTCACTAGGGGCCCACTATTACATATGGTGTCACTGTAGGGCCAATATTACATATGGTGTCACTAGGGGGCCACTATTACATATGGTGTCACTGTAGGGCCAATATTACATATGGTGTCAATAGGGGGCCACTATTACTTACGGTGTCACTGTAGGGCCACTATTACATATGATATCACTAGGGGGCCACTACTACATGTGGTGTCACTAGGGAGCCACTATTACTTATGGTGTCACTAGGGGGACACTATTACATGTGGTGTCACTGTAGGGCCACTGCTATATATGGTGTCACTAGGGGGCCACTATTACATATGGTGTCACTGTACGGCAAATATTACATATGGCGTCACTGTACGGCCAATATTACAAATGGTGGCACTAGTGGGCCACTATTACATATGGTGTGACTATAGGGCCAATATTACATATGGTGTCACTAGGGGGCCACTATTACATATGGTGTCACTGTAGGGCCAATATTACATATGGTGTCACTAGGAGGCCACTATTACATATGGTGTCACTGTAGGGCCACTATTACATATGGTGTGTCACTAGGGGGCAATATTACATATGGTGTCACTAGGGGGCTACTAATACATATGGTGTCACTGTAGGGACACTATTTCAAATGGTGTCACTAGGGGGCCACTATTTCATATGGTGTCACTAGGGGGCCACTATTACATATGGTGTCACTAGGGGGCCACTATTACATATGGTGTCACTAGGGGGCCACTATTACATATGGTGTCACTAGGGGGCCACTATTACATAAGGTGTCACTAGAGTGCCACTATTACATATGGTGTCACTAGGGGGCCACTATTACTTATGGTACCTTTATTGTGGATCATCTGCTTAGCCACATCCACACTGTAGAATAAAAGTAATTACCATTTCTATGGCAAACTAGTGAAAAACAACATGGACAAATGATTTGAGAATACAGTGAACAAAGAATATAGGAATAAGAACAGAAACAAGCGTCAGTATGAAAATCACATTTAATATGTTCTTAACAACCTAACAAAGTAAAATACAACCATATTGACAAATTGCAGCTCAAAAAACTGTATCACAGTTAATGCAAAGTAAAAATTGTGGTTGTTTTTAAAATATCCGTTTCTTATCTTCCCCAAGTGTTCTCCTAAGGTGACGGATGTAATATATAAACCATACATGTGCACAGTGTGAGACTTACGTGGACTTTTGTCCTGTGATGGAACGTCTTGCCCTTTGGTTGAAGAAACGTTGAATACTTTACCATTTCCACAAGTTCCTACTAATAACAAGCCGTCCGCAAATATACACCCTGTGTTGGCACAGCATATAGAGTTGCGGCCAAAATTATTGCTTGTCATAAAAAAAAGTCAATATGTACAGAAATAAGTGACTATGTAACAACAGTGCATCATTAGGGTACTAATAGCCTGCCCAAATACAATGCAACAAAAAGCTGCAGCTGTCCAAACACGTGCAGGCATGTCAGAAGAGAATGAAGAAGAAACATGGCCAGAATTAGGAGGGGATCTGCGGCCCCCAGGAGCTGCCACTCACAGGTACTGCTGTACAGGGCTGTGGTGTCCGCAGTAAGGGCAGATTGGTGGCGGTGACGGATCCACCAGTGATCAGATACTAGTCACCTTTCCTAAGCAGATGTGAACAATATAATAGTAGTGGAAGACCCCTATGAAATTCAGGTGTCAATAATCTTGACCACAACTGTAACAATCTTCATACAAACTATTGTGCTCCTTTTTTTTTTTTTTAAAGTGTTTGGATAAAACAAAAGAACATTTTTGTTGGCAAACCCCTCAAACCTTTTGATCAAGATGGGATTTGACGGCTTCTGCTAGGTCTGTAAACTTGTAATTTGGCCAAAAATAATACAATGTGGATGCAAAAATTTGATATTTTATGATGCAAATATCACTTCTACATTTGAGAATGATCCTAAAATTGTGGGGATGGGTTGGGAAAGGAAGGACAATCTGCCGTAATAGATCATGTATATAGTCTTCTGACAAGAAAAACTGATTGCAGTGACTGTTGGGAATCAATGAGCTGAAAACAAGTCACAGAGGAGCTCTTCATTAAAGGGATACTATACTAAACCGTTAGCATGTGTATTGTGTACCATTACACAGTCATATGGCAAATAGCTCTATAATAACTAACATGGCTGTAGAAGCACAGATGCTCCGATCTGCTGACAGCCGTCCATCCCAGGTCCTAAGCTCGGAGCTTGGGTGGGCTTGTGACTATAATGGGTTGGCTGACTGCTTATTCCGACAGCCAAGTCAGACCCCTTCTCTGTGATGAGAATGATCATGTTTTACATCAAAGACCCCACACTCTATATTCAAGACTATAGTTGTTCGGGGCCAATAATAATTTCTGTGTATATCAGTGTTTCCCAACCAGTTCTCTTGGAATGTGGACACTAGCGGGAACACTTTTCTGGGAATGGGCCAATTATATTCTGCTGTGGTGATGACATGTGTGTGGAGCGGTGCTTGGATTATGTGCTTCATGTGAAAGAAAGGATGATACTGAAGTGAATTGTGTTTTATCTTAGAAAGAACCCCAAGAACATTCTTGATCTAAAATTGCTTAGACGAAGCCTTCACACATATCCAGGGAGGCCCAAAAGTACGTGTAGAGTTGGATCACAGCAATTCTATGGGATTCTATGGGTATGTGTACACGGACACACCAATGGACTTCTTTCTTTGGGGTGTAGAACATAGTAAGGTTTTTGAGAGGAAGCCACAGACTGGATGAATTAAGAGAGTTAATCTTGGAAGCAGTAACAGACATTGATACGGAGCGGAATTTATGTGGCACTGGGTGTCACTATGTACTGGACGGGGTCCACGACTATTCCAACACGGACAGAAGACGTCTCAGGAGTGTTAGGTGCAATGTCCTAAAATGCAAATAACCTCCTTCTGTTGTGTGTCGGTCTGCGTCTACCTACAATCCGTTATGTCACTGACACATTATATACAGTGCCCACTGTACGTTTGGCTCTATAATCACATTGGTAGATTATATCGCTATTTGAAACATTTCTTTGTTTTTACTTAATATATATTTTTTTAAATGAAACAACGCATCGAAATGATAGCAACTCCAAAAAGGTAGAAAAGTATAATGAATCTCCCCTATGGAATATGACTAAGCTAGCAGTTTTCCTTTACACCATTATAACCTCACAATACAGATGAAAACCACATTGTAAATATATAAATAAATACAATTAAAGTAATTTACCAAAATCCCCACGTATATGCACGCTGTGCTTATTTTTCTTCTTTTTTATTACATAACATCGCGGAAAGTTATTTACTTACAAGATGCCATATCTCAGAAACGTTGTCACCACTGGCTTGTAAGCAAAGTGCAGCAGTTTATTACTGATCCAGAAGGCGATCAGATCATTTCTTTCCCTGTTACCCCCTGCCGCGGACGGCTGCAATGTCACTGCTGGTGGCTTTAGGCAGCGTTTGCGTTTTTTAGCACCGGTAGCGTTTTGGTCGCCTTTACGTCTGTACTCCAGAATCCCATATGTTTAATATGATAAACATCATAAGTTAATAAATCTTCCAAGAACAGAGTAAGCGTTCTACCATTACTACATTGTGTTCAAGCTTTTGCTCCATTCATCCTTCAACATAAAATTGCAGTCAGTTAGTGAAGAGGACGCACCGCACCTTGTGTTGGTCCTGACAAAACTCAATCTCTGATAAAAATTAAAAAACAGAGTGCACTTAAGGGTGTCTGGTATGTTTTCAAGTGTGACCATGGCCATAAACATGAAATGGGAAACATGCATGCTCATCTGAACCGAGCATGCATATTTGTTTCAATGGGGAGACCCAACCGGCAGCACTTTGAAGTCCAATGTACCTTATCTCTCTGGGAACAGTCGGCAGACGACCAGACACAATACCACTGGCCAAACTGTTGTCGCAATCGTAAAAGCGGCATTAAGGCGTGTTCACACATGTTGGAGTGGAAAATCTGCACTGTTAGAACATCAGCCAAATGGATGGGATCTTACCAATGTCTTATAACCCTCCAGAAGGAACAAACTGGCAGATACTAAATTTTACTGTATATCCTCAAACTGAGCAACGTTGTAATAAAAATAAATATTCTGAAATGTGTTATTTCTATAATAAATGTTCCTTATTATGGGAACATTCAAAATCTCCTATAGAAAAATCTCTCATTCAGTATGAAGTAGCATGTCGTCTGCGCCATCATTGAGGTTGGATGCTTCAGTTCATTTTCATATGTTTTACCATTATATCCCACAAGACAACTGATTGTTTTGAGCCTTGTACATATTGCTCGATTTTATCCATTTGTTTTTGGGACAAAGGGGGGAGGAATGTACAGGGATCACAATAAGAAATGTCAGTGTAAACGTACAGCTCCTCAATATTACAAAACTGATTAAATAGCAGCTTACGTATAGGATAAAAACGAAACCACTTGTTTCATCTGAGAACAGAATCCTAAAATCAAAAGAAGTCCAAAGCTTCCAGGTCTTGTACCAGCCACAAACAATCCTGTTGTTATACTTTGTTCTAGCTTCACAACCCCTATGAACATTAGAGAAAAATTGGTTGAATGCTCCAATTTCAGGAAGACGACAAGGTTTAGTGTGTGCACACAGATTATGCTGGGGCAAACATGGGTTGAACATGTTTCATTTCAACACTCAAACCTTTTATTGTCAGGGGAGAGAAGCCGCTGCCACGAGCAGGATATTACAAACCTATTCTCATTGAAGACACATGCACACTCAGCTGACCTGAGCGTGCATGTATATAAAGGAGTTGGGAGAAATAGCTGTCTGTTAAATGATCACATCATTTTAAGCGTGTACATGTACATGAGAACTTATTGGTTCTGAAAGAAAGTGTCAGTAGGTGAATTATAAGACTTTTCTCAAATACACATTATGTAATTAGCAAATCAGACCGTTTCCCTAACAGGGCCGCAGGTTTTACTTCTATTTGACCAGAAGGTGAGATTCTCTTCTCTGGTTCCCATTCAGTATGAAACTCCCAATTCTAAACATTAGGAGCCGGGTGCTTGGATCTGGCAGGAATTAGCCAGAGAATCACAAACCTGCTGAATTAATTCATTTATCGTCCCAGTGGGCAGAGAAGAAGGGAAATGTACATCAGGTGATAATTTATCCAACCTCCCACCAAAAGCCTCACCATGTTCTACCCTATGAAGTATTCCAGGATGTGATGGGTCCCAACTAAATGGAATCTGTCAGTAGGTTTTTGCTATGTAATCTGTAAGGTGTGGAATTACAGTCATGCATCACTTACTAGACTGTGTTTTGCGCTTTCAATACAATCAGTGTTTTATCAACAGGAGATTATCACTACAGGACAACTGTCCTCATAAACCCTAGTCCAACCACTCCCCCAGCACTGATTAGCGGCTCGCTGTCACTATACAATGTATACAGAAAGCTGTGGTGTGGTCAAGAATATACACAGCTCAATATCTCAGCTCTGCTAGATCTACAGCAGAGAAAACTGACATACCCAGTAACGGAAGTGACACATCCCTGGAATCAGGGACTCTGTCCCTACATCGTGCTGCTGTCATGTTACATAGCAAAACCCCGTTGAAAGATTCCATTTAAGCTTATATTAGTACTCCCTACAACCTGTCTGCTTATAAAAAAACCTGCGCTGATAGAAGGAAACCACAGGGCATCTAAGAGCTTGTGTACACTGAGTTTTTTTAAGCAGGTACACGTAAAAAAAAACACTTGAAAAGTTGAACAGAGAAATCGCTGAAAAGACTGAAGATATGAACAACAAACAATGTCCTCTACATAGAATCTCATCAGCACTAACTGTCATCTGTCTCAGTAATGTAATAATCTGTCTTCACTGAATACAGAATTTACCTGGGAATTGAGAATTTTGCAAATGAAAGAAGCAAATGTCACAAAAGCTTCTTATGTGCACTACTGATTTCTGAAATAAAAATTAAAATGACGATTACTTTTTAAGTACAGAAAACTAAGAACTCCCCAATAGAAAGAGCGTTTCTTGAAGAGGTTTCCACTTGAAAATGCATTGTTTTTGAATGCCTCCAAAAAAAAACAACTAATTGTGCAAAAACCTTAATGTCTCCTGCAGCATTTCAGGGTCTGAACATATTTCAATTATAGCTAAAAAAAAACAATTCCACTTTCATTTGGCAGCTGCCATTCAAGCACTTTGTATCGTTCGTCAGCAAACTGTGCCAGATAAAGGCAGCAAAACGAGCACTTTCAATGGTAAACCAGGGATTTTAAGGGTTTTCCCACAGTATGGCCAAGATCACATGCGCTTAATCAATGTTCTCCGTGTGTATGGGAGTAAGAGAGGCATCCGAGCGCAGCCGCCATGTGCGACCAGGCCCATCAGCTTAATTCTGGCTGCAATGAGGAGGAACTGGGATCAGACCCTTAGGTTTAGTGACTGGAGAGGGTCTCAACACTGCGACTTCCAGCAATTATACGTCTATCACATATCCCAGGGATGGCTAAGAAATCTTTCATGGGAAAAACTTTAAAGAGTGTAATAGTCACACACTGCAGGTAAATTGTGCTCAGAGTTAAAAAATCCAAGGTTTTGCAAATTTGGGTCTTTTTTCTTGCACCAAAGTAAAAATATGAGATAACCACGAGTCTACGCATTCACACATAGCAGCTTTGTTGTGGTTTTGCCACAATTTCTACAATGCAGCATGTGGCCTGAACATGTTACATCTATGTCTCACATTGGCAGAACGGTAAAAAATAACCTACTGTTGCTCCGGGCAGATATCTGAACCACGGGACGTCCCTCCCTCCATACTCAGTAACAGATGGCTGTCAGTCCTCCATACTCAGTAGATGGGTGTCAGTCCTCCATACTCAGTAGATGGGTGTCAGCCCTCCATACTCAGTAACAGATGGCTGTCAGTCCTCCATACTCAGTAGATGGGTGTCAGCCCTCCATACTCAGTAGATGGGTGTCAGCCCTCCATACTCAGTAGATGGGTGTCAGCCCTCCATACTCAGTAGCAGTTAGGTGTCAGCCCTCCATACTCAGTAACGGATGGCTGTCAGCTCTTCATACTCAGTAGCAGATGGGTGTCAGCCCTCCATACACAGTAGATGGCTGTCAGCCCTCCATACTCAGTAGATGGGTGTCAGCCCTCCATACACAGTAGATGGCTGTCAGCCCTCCATACTCAGTAGATGGGTGTCAGCCCTCCATACTCAGTAGCAGATGGGTGTCAGCCCTCCATACACAGTAGATGGGTGTCAGCCTTCCATACTCAGTAGATGGGTGTCAGCCCTCCATACTCAGTAGATGGGTGTCAGCCCTCCATACTCAGTAGATGGGTGTCAGCCCTCCATACTCAGTAGATGGGTGTTAGCCCTCCATACACAGTAGATGGTTGTCAGCCCTCCATACTCAGTAGATGGGTGTCAGCCCTCCATACTCAGTAGATGGGTGTCAGCCCTCCATACACAGTAGATGGTTGTCAGCCCTCCATACTCAGTAGATGGGTGTCAGCCCTCCATACTCAGTAGATGGGTGTCAGCCTTCCATACTCAGTAGATGGGTGTCAGCCCTCCATACTCAGTAGATGGGTGTCAGCCCTCCATACTCAGTAACGGATGGCTTTCAGCTCTTCATACTCAGTAGATGGGTGTTAGCCCTCCATACACAGTAGATGGTTGTCAGCCCTCCATACTCAGTAGATGGGTGTCAGCCCTCCATACTCAGTAGATGGGTGTCAGCCCTCCATACACAGTAGATGGTTGTCAGCCCTCCATACTCAGTAGATGGGTGTTAGCCCTCCATACTCAGTAGATGGGTGTCAGCCCTCCATACTCAGTAACAGATGGCTGTCAACCCTCCATACTCTGTAACGGATGGCTGTCGCCCTCCATACACAGTAGATGGGTGTCAGCCCTCCACACACAGTAGCAAGTGGGTGTCAGTCCTCCATACACAGTAGCAGATGGGTGTCAGCCCTCCATACACAGTAGATGGGTGACAGTCCTCCATACACAGTAGCAAGTGGGTGTCAGCCCTCCACACACAGTAGCAGATGGGTGTCAGCCCTCCATACACAGTAGATGGGTGTCAGCCCTCCATACACAGTAGATGGGTGTCAGCCCTCCACACACAGTAGCAAGTGGGTGTCAGCCCTCCATACACAGTAGCAGATGGGTGTCAGCCCTCCATACACAGTAGATGGGTGACAGTCCTCCATACACAGTAGCAAGTGGGTGTCAGCCCTCCACACACAGTAGCAGATGGGTGTCAGCCCTCCATACACAGTAGATGGGTGTCAGCCCTCCATACACAGTAGATGGGTGTCAGCCCTCCATACACAGTAGATGGGTGTCAGCCCTCCATACACAGTAGATGGGTGTCAGCCCTCCATACACAGTAGATGGGTGTCAGCCCTCCATACACAGTAGATGGGTGTCAGCCCTCCATACACAGTAGCAGATGACTGTCAGCCCTCCATACTCAGTAGCGGATGGCTGTCAGCCCTCCATACACAGTAGCAGATGGGCATCAGCTTACCAATGCTTCGACTGGCAGCTACACTGACAACTCTCTTAAACAAAGAGTCAGTCACTCCGCGGAGCGTTCCTGTGCTCTCTATGAGAAAGCTGCTGTCAGACATCTCTGATGGCTCCTTATCTTTTTGAGAACAAAGGGGTCAGTAATCAGCAATTGGACATGTCGGATGCTTCATTCCCAGACTATGAATTGTCCGGGACCCCATACACATTAGATATTGGTGGGTTCATCTGACATTAGTCTAATGTGTATGGGGGTACCATGATAAATAAGGCTAACTCCTTCAAAATTCCTTGAAACAATTTTAGAGGTTGAATATTCTTGTGAGTGATTAATAAACTTGCGATAATTCACATTCTGCATTCTTGGCGCACAGAACCGCTGGCACATCTTCTGATTGTGGCTAAATCCAGTGTTACAGCAGTTTTTGTCAGATCTTGGTTCAGGCAGTGTCACGTTGGCACATGTATCGTTCTATAAGGCTTCCTCCGCTCGACGCACAATGTTACCCAGCGCTATAACTCTGACCGAGAGCGCGTTATCCGAGGACCTTTCCTGATCTCCTTCCGCTTCTCTTCCTTACGTCTCCGTTTCTCTTCCTCTTTTAAAGCTTTCTGAAAAGCATCTGTGTTGGGTAAAAACTAAGAAAAATACATAAACCATTAAAGAACAATCACAACATTTTCTGTGACAAAATTGATGAGACATTATATAGCAGTATTAGATTCTCC
This sequence comes from Oophaga sylvatica, assembly GCA_033576555.1. Taxonomy (NCBI): domain Eukaryota; kingdom Metazoa; phylum Chordata; class Amphibia; order Anura; family Dendrobatidae; genus Oophaga; species Oophaga sylvatica. The sequence goes on from JARQOD010000009.1 coordinate 9,091,794, forward strand.
TCGGTATGGCACTATAAACACCATTCTGCAGCTTCCGGTAGGCAAACATGTAAAAGTATCAATCAGTTCACAAGGCATTTGCAATGCGTGTCTGATATACGCCCCACATACACTGAACTCCTAGCGCCGATATAGCAGGCTGCTGAACTCCCTCATTTGGTGTTTGAAATGGTTTGTATACCAGACAACCCCTTTAAGAAGTATTCCTTCCCACTGTCTGTGCTTTGTGTTTGTTGTTGACAACTCCTTCAGTGCATGCTGGTATTAGGGGGTCCCAGCCCTATGTTTAGTGGATGGCGGGTGCTTTCCTCGTGGATGTATAGGCTCAACGAGCATATCTTTAACATTACTTTTGCACTATGTTTTGCGGTATCTGTCGTCAAGACATACATGTCGGTAGGTATCAACTCACCTGATGGTGGATAACAAGTAGTTGGGCTTGCATCCATAAATGAAGGCAATGTCGTTTTTGCCAGAACCTAAAATGCTTTGACAGAGGGCTGGAGCTCGCCTAGTCTCAGAGTTTTTAGGTTGAAAATAGACTTAGTCCATCAAGTTCAACTCATAGCCTAACAAGCTGATCCAGAGGAAGGCAAAACCCCATGGGGCAGACACTAATAGCTCCATATTAGGGGAAAAATCCCCCCGACTCTACATATAGCAATCACACTAGTTCCCTGATCAATGTCTCATCACAGAATCTAGTGAATATAACCTGTAACATTATACTTTTCAACAAAGGCATCCAGTCCCTTCTTGAATTTTAGTAGGGAATCACTCATTACAACATCAGGTGGCAGAGTTCCATAGTCTCACTGCTCTTACTGTAAAGAATCTGTGTGTAAGATCGCCCCTAAGCCCTCGTTTTTCCAAAATGAAGAACCCCAAGTGTGATAACCTGTCTTGGTACTGCAGTCCACCCATTCCCTTGGTCACTCTACTCTGCACCCACTCAACTTCAGCCATGTCCTTTTTATGCAGTGGAGCCCACAATCGTACAGAGCATTCTCTCTGCCATGGTGGGAATTGTTTGGTTGTGTGTATGTAACACTGACAAGGATAATCCACTGTCACTCTGTAAAACTGTAGTGAAAAATAGAGGGAACCACAAAATTGCATGTTTATGTCCACTGGCATCCAGAGGGGGGAAATGCTCGCTATTTAGAAACTCTAGTGAATATATTGGAATGATTTTTTAATAACTGGATACCCATACACAGTCTTTTGCACTGTTGTATAGAGAGGTTTCCTCAGTCACCTCAGCTACACCCCAATGGCAGGAATCACTGTGTGTGTGTGTAACACTGGCAGCCATAATACACTGTAATACAGTAGTAGACACCACAAACAGCCCACTCACTCTTCCATACTGGAAGAAAAAAATATAAAAAAGGCAGATGAACACTGATCTGGCTTCCATCAGGTGACTTGTAGCCTATGGGCAAGTTTAGTGCATGTGTCAGTAGATTTCAAGATGCCGGGAGCAAGCACCACAGCAAGACACAGTGTGGACATTGGCTTCCTTTGCGTTTAGAGAAAGCTGGCAGCACCCACTGAACACTGGTTGGGGACACATAAGAGCAAGCATGTCCTTAATGAGCAGCCAACAAGTGGAACACTTGGGGTTGTCTAATTAACAAAAAATATTTTCAAATGCAAAGTTAAAAAAGGTTTTCTGGTTTTGTAACACCTCTGTCCTCTGGCTGCAGTTTGTTTTTTTTAAAAAAATAGCACAAAAAAAGTTGTGCCTTGCTCATCATTCCTGGGTCCAGCGCTGAGTCTTTACTGATCACGTCGTCTGATCTTGCCTGCAGTACTAAAGTCACATCGCTAGTGCTGCAGCCAATCATTGAGCTCAGTGACTCAGCCTAAGAAGACATCCACTGCGCTCAATGATTGGCTGCAGACGAGACCAAACACTGAGCGCTGGAGATTAAAGTCAGTCTGTTTGTTTTTTAAACTGCTGCTGGGGGACAGGGGTTTTCTGAAACCGTAAAAGGAACTCAGGAGCCATCAATATCAGCCAGAATGAGGAATGGCGATAAAGAGCGACTCTGACTCTGAAGAACCCACCTCGTCCAGGCATAAAACATAGAGTCAAAGTCATTCAATAGGAACTTTCTTATGACTTTAAGCCCTTATTGCGGAGCCCATACTGTGATATATAGTGGAAGGAAAAAATGTAACACTAAATTTTTTATTAATATGGATTGTCCCATGTATTTAACAAGAAAAAATATACGGTAAAATCGACATATTGTAAAAGGGAAAATAAAACTTACTTCCATGTTTTCAGTTCTAAAAGGATTTCGATAATCTGGAGACTTTTCACTGATGCCCAACTCCTGAGACATCTAAAAGAAGAGGTGAAATGTAACTGGAACGCTGTCAAATAAGCCATGTGCAGTCTAACCTACATACAGCAATACTGCGCTCAATGAAATCTAACGCTTCACACTATATGGTGAGAATACTACACAGGGTGGGAGACAGAGGAACAACGTTAACAAGAAAGTGCAGAAGGTTCATGGCTTTGATATGAGGTTTTGTAATGCCGACTGGACGCATAAGCAAACTGGAATCACAGATAGATATGTCTGCACGCACACAGAGAAGGCGGTCGTCATAGGAGGATAAGACATACCAGGCCGAGAAGCTGCGAATGCGGACCGTCATCAAAGATGCCACTCAGGTTACAAAAGCCGATACCCCACCGAATTAGGTTGTTCCAGTTGGAATTTCGATCAAAGTAATGGTGAACGATCTTGGGAAGCGTAGGACGACATCGCCAAAGAATGCAGAATTCTCCACAGTGTGTGAATAGGCTGCAACCGTGATACACAAAGAAGGTGGCAAACAGAAGATAATTAGAAGATCGATTACTAAACACTGCCAGAACGTAAGAATTACTAAAACGAGTGGATCAAATAACTAAAAAAAAAAAACATTTTGTTGATATTTTTTTATGCTGCTCTCTACATAACCTGACATATCATATCTTTAATTCTGGTAGCACACACAAAGGACGGAAACTTCCTGTTTTGTACAGCTCCATTTTCCAGTTTGCCATGCAGGCTGGGGGAGGTTCTGCAGAGTCGCCTCATTAGGTCCGTCATTGGGACTCCACTTGATAAAGTGCAGTGAAACGCGCGTCGGTGGCGGCGGGCTCGAGTCCAGTCAGGCACATTATGGGTAAGCACTATGCTTGAACGATTTCATGTGCTTCAGCTTATTTATTTTTTGATGCACATGCAAGAAACTTTGCTGGGTTGAGGAATAGTACATTTACCCTGTTATTGTGCGTCAATTTCTGGCACTTCAGCACTTTTTACATTTTGGATAGGTGATCTTGGCCATCACTACCTGATCCTTATTTGTCTTTATATGTGTAATGTTATTTGTGTAATACATGTTCAATAAATGTATATATTTTTACATTAATATGGACTCTATACTCCTATGTGGTCTTTTTGTTTTCATGGTTACTTTTAGGAGTGTCCTATAGGGAGCTTGCACATTATCCTATTATGGCTGCTGTTTGTATTGGCATCCCATTTAGTATTTTGCCTTTCTTGGTCTGTGTTTATCAAATTCAGTATATATAGTACACAGTTATATAAATTTGTCATATACGGCTGCACACATTAGATTTTCTAAAAGATAATGGACACCATAACTAAAAATAAGAAAGAAAATCAGTTTTTAACTTTCAGTTACTTATTATTCAATAAAAAATATTAGAAATAGAAAATGACACAAAATAGCAATGTGAACCTTTTAACTCTCAATGACCTTTACTTATACAGTTATGTTGTATGTCTTACTAACAAAGCGCCACAGATCTATAAGGAAGCCTGTCAGCCGACTCGTGCTTCCAAATCCACGGGCAGCGTGTACCCCAGCCTCATAGCACAACTGCAGCCAGGTATATTATTCTGACACACTCGTCCCCCACCACGGCTTCAGGTGACTGACAGGTCCCCTGCTAAGGGCAGAGCTGTTAATCACCTCTAGCAGGGAGAATCTGGATGGGGCAGTGCTGGACAAGTCTGGTCTCAGACTATGGTCCCCGGCTGGAACTGCAAAGTACATATTATATCGGTATAGCAGCAGACAGACATTGCCCGCACTCACTATCTAGACTCTCAATAAATAGGACTTCGTATTCTGGGAGGAAACAGCAGAAAACAGAGAGAACATAAGAACTATGTTGTCCTTGGTGGGATTTGAGCTTGGGACCCCAGTACTGCAAATTAACAGTGCTACCCACCGAGCCACCGTACTGTCCAACAAGTTTTATCTAGACTTTATCAATAAAGTTTTATCAAAGCTAAAAAGAAGTATCGAAAACAAATCAGGAGACTTAAACCACAGCAGAAAAAAAGGTTAGAAAAACGCAGGCAAAAAAACCCCAAACTCATAACCTAGTTGTGAGGAAATTATACAGAAAATGTGCAATATCAAAAACTCAAAAATATTCATTGCGGGGACTGAGCCGTACGGAAATTCACAAGAGTAAAAAAAAAAGTTTTTCAACTTGATGTAATGAATAGCTTCTAACTTACAAATGAGCCACATGCCGCCATCTCTCTTACCATCTTTAATCTTCTCATCCGCAGGGAATGGGCCATCAGGCTGTACTCCTGCTGCAATCAGAACAACGCGCGAGTCCTCCAGCACCTGTTACAGGAAATCGTACAATTGTGGAGCTTTCATGAGTCAACATAGCACAGATAATTCCATCACAATTGGGGTATGGTTAGGAAATTCATCACGTGTTAGGACAATGATATCTAGGCCAGCCTTTACTATCCTCCCAGGACAAAAAATAATATATGTACAAATAAATGTAACTAAATTCTATAAGGACACCAGTGTATGGGAAGTTTTGTTATCATAATTTAATGCAGCCAATTGGCCATCATTAGATGTTAAAAACAACATGCAAGCTGCCACTAAAGCACACGTCAAACTCTGGGTCGCTGGACAAATCTATCCACAGGGCAATTATATTTGGCCTGCGACGCCAGCACAGCACCCCTATTATACTATATGGAGGACTAAGTGGGGCCATTATACTGTATAGACTATGTGGGGACCCATTATACTGTATGGAGGACTATGTGAGGCCCATTATACTGTATGAAGGACTATGTGGGGCCCATTATGCTCTGTGGAGGACTATATGGGGCCCATTATACTGTATGGAGGACTATATTGGGCCTATTATACTGTATGGAGGACTATGGAGACCATTTTTCTGTATGGAGGACTATGTATGGCCCATTATACTGCGTGGAGGACTATGTGGGGCAAATTATACTGTATGGAAGACTATGTGGGGCCCATTATACTCTGTGGAGAACTAAGTGGAGCCCATTATACTGTATGGAGGACTATGTGGAGACCATTATTCTGTATGGAGGACTATGTGGGGCCCATTATACTGCGTGGAGGACAATGTGGGGCCCATTATACTGTGTGAAGGACTATGTGGGGCCCATTATACTGTATGGAGGACTATGTGAGACCCATTATACTGTGTGGAGGACTATATGGGGCCCATTATACTGTGTGTAGGACTATGTAAGGCCCATTATACTGCGTGGAGGACTATGTAATGCCCATTATACTGTGTGGGCAAGTATGTGGGGCCCATTATATTGTGCGGAGGGCTAAGTGGGGCCAATTATACAGTATGGAGGACTAGGGGTTCCAATTATACAGTGGGGAGAACTATGTGGGGCCCATTATACTGTGTGGAGGACTGTGTGAGGATCACAGTTGGGGCATCATAGTTTGCTGAGTGGTACAGTAGGGTCATCATACTGTGTATGTGGAAGGTACTTTGGGGGTATCATACCGTGTTTGAGGGGCATTTTTGTTGGCATCATACTTTATTTGTATTATTTATTAATTCAAGGTTTTTATCCTTTGTTATTACATATTTAAATTAGGCCATTGGGCCATATGCTTTTTACTGCTCTTACATAACATTATATTATTCCAGAATATCCCATTTCTGATTATATGTCTATTTTATTCTAAGATCTTTTAATTAAAATGTACTTTGTTACTGGGACAACCCCTTTAAGTTTGTTTCTGTATGAAAAGGTTCATCATTATATTTAATGATAAGGAAAAACGTCCTCAATTGTAGACATTTTTTAATAGATATCAAGGTTAGCCTGAGACTTTGTATGGTGAAGACTATACTCTCTTCAAACAAAACAAATATAATCATCCACAGGATGCTGAAAGGAGTTGTCCATTCTGCTGCATAGATTAAGACATATAGTGGGAAAAATAAGTATTTGATACACTGCATATTTTGCAAGTTTTCCCACCTACAAAAAACGGAAGAGGACTGTCATTTTTATCGTAAGTACACTTCAACTGTGAGACAGAATCTTAAAAAATCCAGAAAATCACATTGTATGAAATTTACATAATGAATTTGCATGTTATGGCATTAACCCCTTAACAACGGCCGATATGCTTTTTAACGGCGCTGAGAAATAAGTGTATAGCGCCCCCCAGTGTCAGAAAATCTCTGGGGTCTCGGCTACCGAGGGCAGCTGAGACACCAGAGAACATGATTCGGGTCGGTTTTAACTGTCCCCAGTCATGTGATCGCTGTTATTCACCGAATAACAGCGATCACAAAAAAAAAAGTCAGTTTCCATTCACTTCTCTTTCCTCTGATATGATCCAGCAAACCAGAGGAGAGAGAAATGGGGTGCACCAAGCTCCCCCGGCCATCCCCAGACCCTGCTGCTCCGTACCCCAGCCCTCCATGTCATCTACCTGGAAGAAAATGGCGGGCGCATGTGTAGTGCGCCTGCCGAGATCTGTCAGCTGGTATTCAGCAACAATAGGAGATTTTTCCTATTGGTTCATTTTGATCACTGTGTTAGACCCTAATACAGTGATCAACATAAAAAAATAGCAAATCAAACCCCCCATTAGTTAGATAAAAATATTTTTAAAAAAATTGTAATTTTTTGTCCATTCTTTGCAGTTAGGGCTAGGGTTTGGGTTGTGTTAGGGTTGGGGTTATGGTTGTGGTGTTGGGGGGTTATGGTTGTGGTGTTGGGGTTATGGTTGCAGTTAGGGGTGTGTTGGGGTGGTTAGGGTTGGAGTTAGAATTGAGGGGTTTCCACTGTTTAGACACATCAGGAGGTCTCCAAACGTGACATTGTGCCGGCCCTCGATTCCAGCCAATTTTGTGTTCATAAAGTCCAACAGTGCTCCCTCCCTTCTGAACTTTGCCATGCGCCCAAACAGTGGCTTTCCCCCCACATACAGGGCATCAGAGTACTCAGCAGAAATTGCACAACAAATTTTGTGGTCCATTTTCTCTTGCTACCCTTGTGAAAATAAAAAAGTTTGGGTCTAAAGTACAGTACAGACCAAAAGTTTGGACACACCTCATTTAAAGATTTTTCTGTATTTTCATGACTATGAAAATTGTACATTCACACTGAAGGCATCAAAACTATGAATTAACACATGTGGAATTACAGTGCCTACAAGTAGTATTCAACCCCCTGCAGATTTAGCTGGTTTGATAAGATGCAAATAAGTTAGAGCCTTCAAACTGCAAACGAGAGTAGGATTTATTAACAGAAGCATAAATCTTACAAACCAAAAAGTTATGTTGCTCAGTTGAATTTTAATAAATTTTAAACATAAAAGTGTGGGTCAATTATTATACAACCCCTATGTTTAATATTTCGTGGAATAACCCTTGTTTGCAATTACAGCTAATAATCGTCTTTTATAAGACCTGATCAGGTCGGCACAGGTCTGTGGAGTTATCTTGGCCCACTCCTCCATGCAGATCTTCTCCAAGTTATCTAGGTTCTTTGGGTGTCTCATGTGGACTTTAATCTTGAGCTCCTTCCACAAGTTTTCAATTGGGTTAAGGTCAGGAGACTGACTAGGCCACTCCAACACCTTGACTTTTTCCCTCTTGAACCAGGCCTTGGTTTTCTTGGCTGTGTGCTTTGGGTCGTTGTCTTGTTGGAAGATGAAATTACGACCCATCTTAAGATCCTTGATGGAGGAGCGGAGGTTCTTGGCCAAAATCTCCAGGTAGGCCGTGCTATCCATCCTCCCATGGATGCGGACCAGATGGCCAGGCCCCTTGGCTGAGAAACAGCCCCACAGCATGATGCTGCCACCGCCATGCTTGACTGTAGGGATGGTATTCTTGGGGTCGTATGCAGTGCCATCCAGTCTCCAAACGTCACGTGTGTGGTTGGCACCAAAGATCTCGATCTTGGTCTCATCAGACCATAGAACCTTGAACCAGTCTGTCTCAGAGTCCTCCAAGTGATCATGAGCAAACTGTAGACGAGCCTTGACATGATGCTTTGAAAGTAAAGGTACCTTACGGGCTCGTCTTGAACGGAGACCATTGCGGTGGAGTACGTTACTTATGGTATTGACTGAAACCAATGTCCCCACTGCCATGAGATCTTCCCTGAGCTCCTTCCTTGTTGTCCTTGGGTTAGCCTTGACTCTTCGGACAAGCCTGGCCTCGGCACGGGAGGAAACTTTCAAAGGCTGTCCAGGCCGTGGAAGGCTAACAGTAGTTCCATAAGCCTTCCACTTACGGATGATGCTCCCAACAGTGGAGACAGGTAGGGCCACCTCCTTGGAAAGGGTTTTGTACCCCTTGCCAGCCTTGTGACCCTCCATGATCTTGTCTCTGATGGCCTTGGAATGCTCCTTTGTCTTTCCCATGTTGACCATGTATGAGTGCTGTTCACAAGTTTGGGGAGGGTCTTAAATAGTCAGAAAAGGCTGGCAAAAGAGATCATTAATCCACACATGTGAAGCTCATTATTCTTGGTGCCTGAACTACTTCTTAATACTTTAGGGGGACCAAACAGAATTCTTGTGGTTTGAGGGGTTGAATAATAAATGACACTCTGAATTAACTTTTAACGTTTTTAAAAAAAAAATATATATATAAAATTTTTTTTTGCTGCAGTGCATTTCCCACTTCCAGGCTGATCTACAGTACAAATGTCACAATGCCAAGTTAATTCCGCATGTGTCAACCAGCTAAATCTGCAGGGGGTTGAATACTACTTGTAGGCACTGTATATACTTAACAAAAAGTGTGAAACAACTGAAAATATGTCTTATATTGTAGGTTCTTCAAAGTAGCCACCTTTTGCTTTGATGACTGCTTTGCACACTCTTGGCATTCTCTTGATGAGCTTCAAGAGGTAGTCACCGGAAATGGTCTCCCAACAATCTTGAAGGAGTTCCCAGAGATGCTTAGCACTTGTTGGCCCTTTAGCCTTCACTCTGCGGTCCAGCTCACCCCAAACCATCTCGACTGGGTTCAGGTCTGGTGACTGTGGAGGCCAGGTCATCTGGCGTAGCACCCCATCACTCTCCTTCTTGGTCAAATAGCCCTTACACAGCCTGGAGGTGTGTTTGGGGCCATTGTCCTGTTGAAAAATAAATGATAGTCCAACTAAACGTAAACCAGGTGCAATAGCATGCCGCTGCAAGATGCTGTGGTAGCCATGCTGCTTCAGTATGCCTTCAATTTTGAATAAATCCCAAAGTGTCACCAGCAAAGCACCTCCACACCATCACACCTCCTCCTCCATGCTTCGATGTGGGAACCAGGCATGTAGAGTCCATCCGTTCACCTTTTCTGCGTCGCACAAAGACACGGTGGTTGGAACGAAAGATCTCAATTTTGGACTCATCAGACCAAAGCACAGATTTCCACTGGTTTAATGTCCATTCCTTTTGTTGTTTAGCCCAAACAAGTCTCTTCTGCTTGTTGCCTGTCCTTAGCAGTGGTTTCCTAGCAGCTATTTTACCATGAAGGTCTGCTGCACAAAGTCTCTTAACAGTTGTTGTAGAGATGTATCTGCTGCTAGAACTCTGCGGCATTGACCTGGTCTCTAATCTGAGCTGCAGTTAACCTGCGATTTCTGAAGCTGGTGACTCGGATAAACTTATCCTCAGAAGCAGAGGTGACTCTTGGTCTTCCTTTCCTGGGGCGGTCACTTCATGTGAGCCAGTTTCTTTGTAGCGCTTGATGGTTTTTTGCAACTGCACTTGGGGACACTTTCAAAGTTTTCCCAATTTTTCGGACTGACTGACCTTCATTTCTTAAAGTAATGATGGCCACTCATTTTTCTTTACTTAGCTGCTTTTTTTTGCCATAATACAAATTCTAACAGTCTATTCAGTAGGACTATCAGCTGCGTATCCACCAGACTTCTGCACAACACAACTGATGGTCCCAACCCCATTTATAAGGCCAGAAATCCCACTTATTAAACCTGACAGGGCACACCTGTGACGTGAAAACCATTCCTGGTGACTACCTCTTGAAGCTCATCAAGAGAATGCCAAGAGTGTGCAAAGCAGTCATCAAAGCAAAAGGTGGCTACTTGGAAGAACCTAGAATGTAAGACATATTTTCAGTTGATTCACACTTTTTTGTTAAGTATATAATTCCACATGTGTTAATTCATAGTTTTGATGCCTTCAGTGTGAATGTACAATTTTCATAGTCATGAAAATACAGAAGAATCTTTAAATGAGAAGGTGTGTCCAAACTTTTGGTCTGTACTGTACATTTTTTTGTGAAAAAAAGTTAAATGTTAATTTTTTCCTTCCACATTGCTTTAGTTCTCGTGAAGCACCTGAAGGGTTAATAAACTTCTTGAATGTGGTTTTGAGCACCTTGAGGGGTGCAGTTTTTTAGAATGGTGTCACTTTTGGGTATTTTCTGTCATATTGACCTCCCCAAACTCACTTCAAATGTGAAGTGGTCCCTAAAAAAATGGTTCTGTAAATTTTGTTTGAAAAATGTGAAATCACTTGTCAACTTTTAACCCTTACAACGTCCTAACAAAAAATATTATGTTTCCAAAATTGTGCTGATGTAAAGTTGACACATGGGAAATGTTAATTTATTAACTATTTTGTGTGACACGACTGATTTAAGGGCACAAAAATTAAAGTTTGAAAATTGCTAAATTTTCTGCCAAATTTCCATTTCTTTCATAAACAAAACGCAAGTCATATCAAAGAAATGTTACCACTAACATGAAGTACATTATGTCACAAAAAACAATCTCGGAATCCGTTGAGGCGTTCCAGAGCTATAACCTAATAAAGTGACAGTGATCAGAATTGTAGAAATTGGCCTGGTCATTAAGGTCAAAGCTGGCTCGGTCACTAAGGGGTTAAATAATTATTAGATACAATAGAAAAACAGAACTTTATATTTGGTACAGAAACCTTTACTGGCAATTACAGAGGTCAGACATTTTCTGTAGTTCTTGACCAAGTTTGCACATACTGCAGCAGGGATTTTGGACAACTCCTCCAAACAGATCTTCTCCAGATCTTTCAGGTTTCGGAGCGGTCACTGGGCAACATTGAGTTTTAGCTTCCTCCAAAGATTTTCTATTGGATTCAGGTCTGGAGACTGGCTAGGCCACTCCAGGACCTTGATATGCTTCTTACGGAGCCACTCCTTATGTGCCCTGGCTGTGTGTTTCGGGTCATTGTCATGCCGGAAGACCCAGCCACGACCCATCTTCAATGCTCTTACTGAGGGAAGGAGGTTGTTGGCCAAAATCTCACAATTCATGACCCATCCATCTTCCCTTCAATATGGTGCAGTAGTCCTGTACCTTTTGCAGAAAAGCACCCCACAAAGTATGATGTATTCTCTACCATGCTTCACGGTTGGGATGGTGTTCTTGGGGTTGTACTCATCCTTCTTCCTCCAAACACGGCGAATGGAGTTGATACCAAAAAGTTCTATATTGGTCTCATCTGACCACTTGACCTTCTCCCAAGCTTCCTATGGATCATTCTGGTGGTTATTGCCGAACTTTAAATGGGCGTGGAAATGTGATGGCGTGAGCAGGGGGACCTTGCGTGCCCTGAAGAATTTTAATACATGACTACATAGTGTGTTACTGAGACTGTGTTACTAACAGTAATGTTTGAGATTGTGGTCTCAGCTCTCTTCAGGTCATTGTCCAGGTCCTCCCGTGTAGTTCTGGGCTGACTTCTGACCTTTCCCAGAATCATCCTTCCCCACGAGGTGAGATCTTACATGAAGCCCCAGACCGAGGAAGAATGACAGTCATCTTCATCTAGAGTTTCTTCCATTTTCTAATAATTGCGCCAACAGTTGTTGCCTCCTCACCAAACTCCTTGCCTTTTGTCCTGTAGCCCATCCCAGCCTTGGCAGGTCCACAATTTTGTCCCTGGTGTCCTTAGACAGCTTTTTGGTCTTGGCCATGGTGTGATGGAGAGGTTGGAGAGTGACTGAGTGGGTGGACAGGTGTCTTTTATACAGGTGATCAGTTCAAACAGGTGCAATTAATACAGGTAATGAGTGCAGAGTGGGAGGGCTTATTTTAGAAAAACTAACAGGTCTGTGGGAGCCAGAATCCTTGCTGGTTGGTGGGTGATCAGATACTTATTTCATGCAATAAAATGCAATTTAGTTATTTAAAAATCATACAATGTGATTTTCTGTTTTTTTATTTTTATATTCTGTCTCTCACATTTGAAGTTGAAGTGTACCTACGATAAAAATTACAGACCTCTCCATTCTTTGTAGGTGGAAATCTTACAAAATCGGCAGTGTATTAAATACTTATTTTACCCACTGTATACACTGTTTGGATTCAGCTCTGCTTGCTGGCCTGAGCAGTCTGCATGTCATCTCAAGTATGCGATTTACATATTTGTGGTCACGTTCTAACTAGATTCTAATTCACTCAGACCGTACATATGAAAATCGTATAATCATCATCATGTGACGACCCCTCAAACAGATAGATCACACTATTCGGATTCCGAAGCTGAATCCATCACTTGCTAAAAATTTGCATTGTGCTGGACAATCCCTTTAAAATGATCAGTATTTTACAAATTAAAGGAAACTCACTCATGTTCAGAAACGCTATTCTGGAATTATTTTAACCATTTTTTAGTACATTTAGTGATAAAATGACTGGTGTCATCCAAAACTACAACTTGTCACACAAAAAACAAGCCCTCATATGTCTATTCCGAAAGAAAAATATAAGAGTTATGGCTCTTAAAAGAATGGAAGGAAAAAGTGAAAGCACAAAAACAAAAAATAGCCTGTTAGGGAGGGACAACACAGGATCGTATTATATAATTGCCAGTTGGGACTTCCGGCCGCTGTCCCTGAATCCCATAAGGCACCGCGGCAGTGTCACTTGCGCAGGCGCAAGTGACATACATGTCTCCGCTATTCCCACGCAGGCGCAGTAACAGCCGCATCGTTACTACGCATGCGCGGGAATAGCGGTGAAGTGCAACCACGTCATTTCTCAAGCTGCTGATGTCACTTTCCAGCGCAGCAGAAGTACAGTGAATGTTGGAGTCGAGGGGATTATTGTGAAAACAGTATGAGGAGTGAGGGGGATTAGTGCAGACACACTATTAGGAGCGGAGAAGTTTGTGCAGGCACAGTAGAAGGAGTGGGGTGGCATTGGTGCATACACAGTATGAGGAGAGAGGGAGGGATTGGTGCAGACATGGTATGAGGAGCTATGGGGGGATTTGTGCGGACACACTATAAGGAGTGGGGTGTGGTTTGGTGTAGACACCGAGGAGAAGATGCGGAGGATTTGTGCAGACACAGTATGAGGAGAGGGGACTGATGCAGACACAGTATGAGGAGCAGAGGGGGGTTTTGTGAGAACACAGCATTAGGAGTGGAGTGTGTTTTGGTGTGGAAACAATGAGGAGGGGTTTGAGAGGGATTTGTGCAAACACAGTATAAGAAGGAAGGGGGGATTGATGCAGGCAGTATGAGGAGTGGGGAATTATTGCCCCCTGGTGCCAATAAACCTAGGTACACCTCTGTGACTGGCAGCCTGTTTACACTGCATGATTATCATGAACAGAGCATTCCGAGATCGCTGGTTCACAATACTCTTGCAGTGTAAATGCACATTAAGATGCAGGACAGTCTATACTGTTGAATGTGATACAAAAAAAGAACTTTTATACAGTCAGGGTGCCCACACAATCAGAGGTAGCATGGCACATGCATTAAATGATGTGGGAAGAATCTCACCTTGAAAAGACCCTTCAACATTATGTCAATAATCTTGTACTGCTGGTTGACATCATTTAGTTCAATTAGGTTATTGAGGGCATTGATCTGATCCTTCCTCTTCACCTCAAAAAGCTTCTTATCTACTATCTGTCAAGGCCTAAATAGCAGTAATAAATCTTTCCAGAAAACAATCAGTCACAATGTACAGTGCACTCTGTAAGAATAAACCTTCATGTATTTCTCCTTATGGGTTAAAGATATGAGTCATGCTACCTAAACCGCCGACAGCACAAACCAGGGTGCAGGATTGTAGCCAGGTATATTATCCTCAGACGTGCTCCAGAAGTTCAGGGAGAATGAATTTAGAAGATCCAGCTGTATTCTCCCAGCGCTGCTGCAGGTGACTGATAGGTCTCTGCTATAGTAAGAGACCTGTCAATCACCTAGACGGATGCAGGGAGACTATGGACAGGGCAGGGCAAGACTAGTCAGATAAGTAGATCTTATTATTTCAACTGTATTCTCACTGAAACACCGGCGCGTTTCAGAGGATAATACACCTGACTGCAATCCTGCATCCAGAGCCTGGTTGCGATCCTGCATCCAGAGCCTGGTTCATGCTGCCTGCGGTTAGGTAGCATGAATCACAAACAAGTTCCCTTTAAACCCTTGTTTATACCACATTTTTTGTCTTTCTTTAATGTATATGACAGGAAGAGCTCATTCTATATATTCCTTAAAGGCGTTGCCAGCTCTAAAGCTACAAGTCAGGATTCTCTGATACTGGCATCAGGAATGGGTAGTGATGTGATATACATAATTCTGGCCACATTCCAACTAGACATGTCCAGCCTCATTTAATTCACTTGCATTGAGTAAGGGGGCGCTTCTAGTCAGTATGTGTCCGCATGTATGCAAATTGCATTCACGAGTCTACAGCCGACACTGGAGAATCCTCACAGCGTACAATTCGCAAGATGTGAGGATCCACAAGTCTTCAGTCACATAGAGTGACTGCAAACTTGTAGCTTAAGGCCGGACAACTCCTTTAAACAGAAGCTGGATGCCTAATAGTAAAAAAAATAATAATAAGTATACTGCACAATTTTACTAGACCCTGCTCCATGAATTAACAAAACCTTGGTGCTGGTGGGATGGCTTTTACGCTGTTTTATTTTTAATCTTTTATCAAAAACTGTCTTTACTAAAGTACCCCAAGTTATTTATATGCACTACTGCTTTTACGTACAGCAGGGTATATGTCCATTTTGTTTCTGTCTTAGGTTTGTCTGTTGAATGGCCAGTATGAATATGCTCCTTCATGTTGCATGTATACCAACTTATACTCCAGTTCATTTCTTCCGGTCTTGCTTTATGTGCTTGCACTCAGCATGTAGACTCCATTTTTTTCTACTTCCCCATTACCCTGTTCAGGTATTTTTCCTGCGGCTTTACATGGCTGATTTGCCTATGATGTAGCACTATGCACTTTAGTGTGTCAGCCTTCATGCTCCCGAACTTTTTCTTAGTAGTCTCTTAACTTGTTTGAATTTTAATCTTATTCTAATAAAAAAATATATTGTAGGATTATACTCTGTGAGCCTCCTTGCTCTTTCTTGTGTTATTACTATATAATTATATGCACTATTGCTTTTTACTTACTTACAGCAAGGTATATGTTCATTTTGTTTCTATCTTAGGTCTCAATGAATCTACTTCACTGTTCCAAACTTTCTTTTTTTGCAAACATGGATATTTGAACGGCCCCATGGACTAAATGGGTACATGTTGCATCAGTGAAAAATATGTATGTGCAACAAGCACGTAAGAATGAGGTGTAAAGATGTATACCGGCCAGGCGGAGGTCATATGGACACGATTCTGGCCTTTGACTAAAGGCTGGGGCTACACGGCGACCTTAGCCACAACACACGACGCATGGCCAAAGATTGCTACCGTCATGGACAAAAGTGTTGGCATCCTTGAAGCTGCTCCAGAAAATGAAGTATTTCTCTCAGAAAATTATTACAATTTCACGTTTTATTATACATGTTTATTTCCTTTGTGTCTATTGGAACAACACAAAAAAAGAGAAAAAAGGCATACTGCACATAATTTCTCCCAAAACCCCAAAAATGGGTCGGACAAAACTGTCTAAATATTTGGTTGCACAGCCTTTGGAATAAATAACACCAATCATTCGCTTCATATAACTGTTATGTTTCGGTAACTGAGGAGAAATACCAAAAAATAGCAAAAGCGATAATACACCAGAGAGGCTGGAACCTATTGGATTGCAGTAACCTGAACTCACCACACAACTAGAGGTAGCCGTGGAGCGTTCCTACGGTGATCCTAGACGCCTCGTCACAGCCTGAGAGATAACTACACCTAAAGGCAGAAAGATGAAATCTATCTGCCCCGGAGCAGATCCCCAAAGAAAATAGGAAGCCCCCAAACATGTAATGGCGGTTAGACAAGAAGAAAGCACGGACACAGACAGAAAATAGAATGAGCAAACGCTGGGGCCCAATCTGTCTAGACAGAAAAGTACAGGAAAGAATTCTGACTGCAATCCAACAAAACCCTAACAAAAATACCAACACTTCTGATTGCCAAAAAAAACCTGAGATCACACGATCTCGTCCACCTAAATCAGATCTCTGGTGTAACAAAACGCTATTCAGCTAATAAAAAAAGAGCAAAGCAAAAGTGCAGACACAAACAGAAGCCGCCTCCAGCATATTCACAACATATAACCATCAGCAAGCTTCTTACACCTCAGAACTGGAATTTGGAACACTCTTCTTTTGGAAACTTCTGCAGGTCTCTCATACTTTCTGGAACAATGTCAAAGGTGCCAACACTTTCAGCCATGACTGTATGCATCACTGCTGCATCGCGGTGCAATACAAGTGAATGGGGTCTCATTGTAACCCCTAAATTACCGTGACTAGCAAAATCAAGTTTCAAAAAAATGATTATGTGATATTAGAGTTTGATTTTTCTAGACTAACTTGTCGTGGTTGCAGTACTGCAGGTGTCGCGTTGCTGCCTCATTCACTCACATTGCGCTGTGATGTAGCAGTGACACAGCGAGCTGCCGTGTACCTCCAGAAGAATTTCACCTCCTACTGATACTTTGTGCATCTACGTACAGGTGATGGTTAAAAAAGGAAAAAAAGAAATTATTCTTAAAGCATTTACCATATGGCGCAATAACAGTTCCCTATACGAGCTAATTAATATCGCGTTGTATCGGCTTTCCACTGCGCTCCGCTCAAGGAAAAAACGAAAAATGTACTCCATCTCAAATTAAAAGACATATGCATGCATTTTAGGAGCCGGATACACTTTGTGATAGTCTTTTGGTTATTATGTCTCAGATTGGTGCCATCTAATTATCCCGTTCTGCAATGCTGCACTTAATTGCTAATAATCTTAGTACCAAGAAGATATTTAGGAGGTTGACTGCCAAGAACACGTCTTTGCCAAAAATATGTTATTCATGTCATATAATGTGTGAATCCTTAATATATACAGGGAATCTTATTAGTGTAATATTGTGTCAGATCTAAGAATTAACATATGTAATAAAATCTTCGGGATCATGAAACAATGTTCTTGTGTTGTGAAGATGATATACTGATCTGCCACCCTGGAGGTAACAGTGATTACTGTAAAGAGTAAAGGGATACAGATTTCAAACGCTGTGTCTTTCTTCTGTTTGTTTGTCTCCGAGCTGTTCCCCAAGGACAGCACAGCCAGCAGCAAAAACTCAATACTTGGCCCGGATCCATCATAGGTCCTGCAAGACAGGGGAAAACAGACTGAGTGATCAGATAAAAGGATGACAAGCACGCAATGTACTCCAATCATTCCTGCCATTTCAGAGGTCTTTGTGTGTACATGAGGAGTAACAATATCTGGCAACTATATAATTTGTAGCCTATATTTTTCCCCTTTGAGGTCTCTTTCTCTGACTGAGCTGTTGGGTGGAGACCACTCGCTATGGTGTCTCATCAACACATCACACACAGACAAGAGTGACTCGAAAGTCAATGGAAAGAAGCAACGCTATGGGCCCAATCCATTAAAGTTTTCGTGCCGGGATTCTGGCATTAAAAGGTTTGAAAAGTTGCAAAATTTTTGTGCATTATGAGGCTGCGCTAAACTGTTGCAAATTTTGGCATTCACCGTTCAGTTCCGACAAAAGTGAGAGATGCTGGGGCAGGATACGGTTGTGGTGATGAGTGGCGGCGCTCCCTGTGCCACAAATCGTACTCCAGCAGCGACTAGAGTAGCAATTGCGACAAGACACACAGAGATATGTACGCCAGTCGTCCGATGCTCCCGCTTCATAAAGAGGCTTATGTCTGACTCCTGCACACCTGGAAACAGTCAAGAAAATGCCAAAAGTCGCAAAACTATAGGCGCAACTCTGAGTTGAATTTTCAAAGTGGTGTGAAAGCTTTGATGAATTGGTCTTTGTGTCTCAGATGACTAGTCTGAGGCCTTTCCCCAGCTGCTTCTCCCAACTCCAATTACATTGACTGACAGGCCTCCCCTTTGTTAAAATGGTGCGGGGAAGAAGCCACTGGAGAACTTCTTTGGACTAGATAGCCAGGACACACAGTCTCCACCTGGATTTTCAAATTGTAACATAGTAACATAGTTAGCAAGGCAGAAAAAAGACATTTATCCATCCAGTTTAGCCTATATTCCGTCAGAATAAATCCCCAGATCTACGTCCTTCTAAAGAACCTAATAACTGTAAGATACAATATTGTTACGCTCCATGAAGACATCCAGGCCTCTATTGAACCCCTCGACTGAGTTCACCATCACCACCTCCTCAGGAAAAGAATTCCAGATTCTCACTGCCCTAACAGTAAATAATCTCTTCTATGTTGGTGGAAAAACCTTCTCTCCTCCAGACGCAGAGAATGTCCCCATGTGACCTTCACCTTCCTTGGTATAAACAGATCCTCAAGAAGTTTTTTGTATTGTCCCCTTTTATACTTATACATGGTTATTAGATCGCCCCTCAGTCGTCTTTTTTCTAGACTAAATCCTAATTTTGCTAATCTCTCTGGGTATTGTAGTTCTCCCATCCCCTTTATTAATTTTGTTGCCCTCCTTTGTACTTGCTCTAGTTCCATTATATCCTTCCTGAGAACCGGTGCCCAAAACTGTACACAGTACTCCATGTGCGATCTAACCAGGGATTTGTATAGAGGCAGTATAATGCGCTCTTCATGTGTATCCAGACATCTTTTAATGCACCCCATGATACTGTTTGCCTTGGCAGCCGCTGCCTGGCACTGGCTCCTCCAGGTAATTTTATCATTAACTAGGATCCCCAAGTCCTTCTCCATGTCAGATTTACCCAGTGGTTTCCCGTTCAGTGTGTAATGGTGATATTGATTCCTTCTTTCCATGTGTAAAACCTTATATTTATTATTGTTAAACCCCATCTGCCACCTTTCGGCCCAAGTTTCCAACTTATAGAGATCCATCTGCAACAGAATACTATCTTCTCATGTATTGACTGCTTTACATAGTTTTGTATCATCTGCAAATATCAATATTTTACTGTGTAAACCTTCTACCAGATCGTTAATAAATATGTTGAAAAGAATAGGTCCCAACACCGACCCCTGCGGTACCCCACTGGTCACAGCGACCCAGTTAGAGAATATACCATTTATAACCACCCTCTGCTTTCTATCACTAATCCAGTTACCCATTTACACAAATTTTCCCCCAGACCCAGCATTCTCATTTTGCGTACCAACCTCTTGTGTGGCACGGTATCAAACGCTTTGGAAAAAATCAAGATATACCACGTCCAATGACTCATCTTGGTCCAGTCTATAGCTTACCTCTTCATAAAAGCTGAATAGATTCGTTTGACAGGAGCGATTTCTCATTAACCCATGCTGATATGGAGTTAAACAGTTATTCTCATTGAGATAATCCAGAATAACATCCCTCAGAAACCCTTCAAATATTTTACCAACAATAGAGGTTAGACTTACTGGCCTATAATTTCCAGATTCACTTTTAGAGCCATTTATGAATATTGGTACTACATTTGCTATGCGCCAGTCCTGTGGAATGACCCTGTCGCTATAGAGTCCCTAAATAAGAAATAATGGTTTGTCCATTACATTATTTAGTTCTCTTAGTACTCGTGGGTGTATGCCATCCGGACCCGGAGATTTATCTATTTTAATCTTATTTAGCTGGTTTCGCACCTCTTCTTGGGTTAGATTGGTGACCCTTAATATAGGGTTTTCTTTGTCTCTCGGCATTTCACCTAGCATTTTATTTTCTACCGTGAATACCGTGGAGAAGACGGTGTTTAGAAGACGGTATTAGATTTTTACTCGTCATCTACAATCATTCTTTCCTCACAATTTTTAAGGGGCCTACACTTTCACTTTTTATTCTTTTACTATTGATATAGTTAAAGAACAGTTTGGGATTGGTTTTACTCTCCTTTATGGCAGCTTTAATTAGTTTTTTAGATAAAGTATTTTTCTCCCTACAGTTTTTAGAGCTTCAACGGTGCCATCCTGCGTTATTAGTTTAAATGCTTTCTTTTTACTGTTACTTGCCCCTCTTACATCTTTGTTTAGCCACTCTGTGTTTTTCCTATTTCTTGTCCTTTTATGCCCACAAGGTAAAAACCGCTTACAGTGCCTATTTAGGATGTTCTTAAATATTTACCATTTATTATCTTTATTATATATTTTGAGGTAGCTACGGGAAGCTTTTTCAGTAAAATGTCTGGACTGGTTTACTAAGACTCCATAAACCGCTCAAGATAACAAAACAAAAATAGCCTTTTCCAGCAAAAAAGTGAAAACATAGAGTAAATAGTCCATACAGTAGTGCGGGTTAGTGTCCAGCTCTTTAGTCCTTAGCAAAGACAAACACTGGAGGCCTGCACGCTTCCACTCACAGACACTGAATGAGACAACTGGTCTCCTTTATATCTCCCCCCCTCTGGGGTGAGCAGCCAGTACCAACCATCTTTCTGACTGCTTGTAAACCTGGCCCTTGACACGCCCTATTAACTCTCAGCATTATACATGCTGGAGTCTGCTTTTCCGGGCTAACATCACTGAGGCTACCAACCTCGGTGATACATATTTCCTCTCGACAACCTGTCCGGTGGCCATCTTACAGGACATACAATAAATAATGGATATTATAAAAGGACCCGCTGACTGGATTTTCTATTTTTTTTCTGCTTAAAGAAGCACTGCCATCTATATTTTTTTATTAAATGTGTGTATATGCATGTATTGTAGTGCCAGTGTGGCAATATGTGGCAAGTACCAACTGCAGCTCTTTCCGGGATCCATGGCCATTCTACTCCTCTTCTCTGTTATAATCACTGCTCTACAGACTCTCCGGGTCACACTGCTCTCTGCATGAACTGGAAGTGGCTTTTACAATGTAAGGCTACAGAGCATCAGAAAGAGGCTCTAAATGAGGCACCATAGGATTACCGTATATACTTATGTATAAGCTGAGTTTTTCAGCACATTTTTTTGTGCTGAAAACGCCCCCTTGGCTTATACACGAGTCAATGTTCCAGAAGCCGACGGGGGAGGGAAGTGGCAGAGCAGCAGGTCACAGGAGGCAGGAGCCGGCGGCTGCAGCTGTAACTGTGCCCCTGCTAAAGAAAAATGAATATTCACTGCACTGGCAATGAATATTCATTTCTCTTATAGCTCACACAGTTACAGCTGCAAGCTTCCAGCAGCGGTAAAACAAAACAAAACAAAACTTCCTACTTACCTTCCCTGCGCACCCTCGCAGCATCTTGTTCCGGCTTCCAGCAGCTCCTGCGGACAAGCGATCACATGTCCCCGCTGAGTGAAGAGAAATGAATATTCATTACCTTAATGAGCGGGGACACGTGATCGCTCGGCCGCAGGAGCTGCTGGAAGCCGGAACAAGATGCTGTGAGGGTGCGCAGGGAATGTAAGTGGGAGGTTATTTTTTTATGCTTTTCTCATGGGGGGCCATGCATATAAGGATAGGGATGAGGAACCATGCATACAAGGATAGAGATGAGGAGCCATGCATATCTGGATATGGATGAGGAGCCATGCAGACAAAGATAGGGATAAGAAGTGATACATACAAGGATAGGGATGAGGAGCCAGTTAAAGGAAAGATGAATGCAGCACGTTATCAGCAAATACTGGAGGCAAATTTGCAATCATCAGCCCGGAAGCTGCACATGGGACGTACTTGGACATTCCAACATGAATACGATCCAAAACACAAGGCCAAGGTCGACCTGTCATTGGCTACAGCAGTACAAAGTGAAGGTTCTGGAGTGGCCATCTCAGTTTCCTGACCTAAATATCATTAAGCCACCCTGGGGAGATCTCAAGCTCGCAGTTCATGCTAGACAGCCCAGGAATTTACAGGAACTGGAGGCTTTTTGCCAAGAAGGCAGCTATACCATCTGAGAAAATAAAGAACCTCATCCACAACTAACACAAAAGACTTCAAGCTGTCATTGATGGTAGAGGGAGCAATACACGGTACTAAGAAATGGGGTATGCAAACTTTTGATCAGGGTCATTTGGATGTTTTGGGTTGTCATTATGATTTAGAAAGAGAAAATAGGCCAAGAAATAAAAAATTCTGCCGGTGTATGTAAACTTTTGAGCACAACTGTACATTACCCCTTAAAAGTTTTGACACCTGTTCATGCAATGGTTGGAATTGTTCTTTTTAAAATTTGTACGTTGTAGATTCAGAATGAAGTCAGCAAAACCATAAGGTAGCACATATGGAAACAAGGAGTAAAGATACACGTGTGCAACACACCAGGATGTGTTAAAACTCGGATTCCACATAGTACACCCATTTAGGCCGGGGCCTCACTAGCGAATCACATCTGATGCGACACTGCTGCGAAAGTGATCCGAGAGTCAGCGCTCTGTGCTTCGTTATCTCGCAGAGCAAATTAATTTCTCCATCTCCTTTGCTGCTGATGGCGGGAATCGCACTGCACTCAGGTGATATCCGAGTGCAGTGTAATGTTTCACAGACAACTATAGTCTTATATGGGGGCGTGCGATCCAAATTCAGCATGCTGCAATTTTTTTCCTATCCGATCCGAGCAGGAAAAAAAATCTGAATGAGAAGTTGACCAGAATCATAGGATTAAATTGGTACGAATGCAATCAGATTTATAATCAGTTTGCATTTGTCCGATTTAATCGCAAGTGGGAGCGAGCACTTACTGTGATGGTAGCAACACCCCCTTTGGCATTCTCTTAGGCTACTTTCACACATCAGGGATAAGAAGCGATACATACAAGGATAGGGATGAGGAGCCATGCATACAAGGACGGGGATAAGGAGTCATGCATACAAGGATATGGATAAGGAGCCATACATACCAGGATATGGATGAGGAGCCATGCAGACAAGAACGGGATAAGGAGCCATGCATACAAGGATATGGATGAGGAGCCATGCAGACAAGGACAGGGATAAGGAGCCATGCATACAAGGAGAGGGGTGAGGAGCCATGCATACCAGGACAGGAATGAGGAGCCAAGCAGACAAGGACGGGGATAAGGAGCCATGCATACAAGGATGGGTATAAGGAGCCATGCATACCAGGACAGGGATGAGGAGCCATGCATACAAGGATAGGGATGAGGAACCATGTATACCAGGATAGGGATGAGGGAACAATGCAAATCCAGCTAATACTTGAGTCAATACGTTTTCCCAGTTTTTCGTGGCAAAATTAGGTGCCTCGGCTTATACTCGGGTCGACTTATACACAAGTATATATGGTACATTGTAAAAGAGACTTTCGGCTCACGAATAGAGCATAGAGTGAGCCATCTGGTTGGAATTGCAGTGACGTCGCTGATAAGAGGAGCAGAACGGTGCTGGATCCTGGAGAAAGCAACGGTAGGAGAGTATATTAATACACTCACACTATTATAGACACATATACACACATTCAATAAAAAAATATATACTTCTAGAAGCAGATTCACATGTGAAAGCAGAGGATGACAATTGGGCAAGTCAGTGTCACTAATCCAAGAGTCAGTTCTGATTTCAACTGCAGAAATTCAACCCTCGGGGACATACGCTGAAGGTTTCACTCATATAATAATTCTGTCCTCTTTTGCTAAAATGGTACGGCACCTCTTTTAATGCGCACTCTCTCACATTCCATCTGTCAGCTCTTTAGGGGTCTACAGACTAATTTATCATGTGCCCCGAACAGGGGAGGCCATACCAATGGTGCACCCTGCACAAATACATAGGAGTCCAAGTGGTAAGGGGGCTACTAGCACCTCCAAAGAAGCACATAAATGGGTGAATTATGATGAACTATTGAACTGCAAAGGGTTCATATATTGTTTCTGCACAGGGGCCCTCTTCAGTCTGTGTCCGCCCCTGCCCCAGGATATACATGTTGAATAGAATAAAAATAGAAAATAAAATCTTTACATGCAATGACGTCTGTTACAAGTTCCATAGCGACTGTCAGTATGTGACAACCATTTGGAACAACAGCAGGAAATACCAGAAACTCCAGTATCACATGGACGATTACAGTACATTTGAAGGGATCCATAGCACGATACCCCTACTAAACCTGTTACACTGGGTGGAGTCCAGGACTCGAGACCTTTACTCACACTCCTTGCGCTCAGTGACGTGTGAGCTCTGTTCTTTTTGCAGGCTTTTATCATGTAGCGCTGAAAAAGATCAAGACTCCTATCAAGAACCTCAACGAGGCCTCATCCACCAGATCTGATCTCCATTTTCTGACATGTACAGTATATACAATGAGGAAAATAAGTATTTGATACACTGACAATTATGTAATCAATCACACTCCACTATGGTCATGACAAAAGAGCTGTCTAAGGACACCAGGGACAAAATTGTATACATGCACACTCCTGGGATAGGCTACAGGACAATAGGCAACAACTGTTGGCACAACAGTATTAAAAAATGGAAGAAACACAAGATAACTGTCAATCTTCCTTGGTCTGGGGCTCAATGTAAGATCTCGCCTTGTGAGGTAAAGATAATTCTGAGAAAGGTCAGGAATTAGACCAGAACTACAAGGGAGAACCTGGTCAATAACCTAAAGAAAGCTGGGACCACAGTCTCAAACATCACTGTTAATAACACACTACGCCGTCATGGATTAAAATCCTGCAGGTAAAGTCCCTCTGCTTACGCCAGCACATGTCAAGGCCCATTTGAAGGTCACCAATGACCAACTAGATGATCCAGAATAGGCATGGAAGAAGGTCATGTGGTCAGATGACAACAAAATAGAACTTTTTGGTATCTACTTCACTCGTCGTATTTGAAGGAAGAAGAAGGATGAGTACAACCCCAAAAACACTGTGACAACCGTGAAGCATGGTGGGGGAAACATCGTATTTTGGGGGGTGCTTTTCTGCAAAGGGGACAGAACAACTGCAGCATATTGAAGGGAGGATGGATGAGGTCATGTATGGTGAAATTTTGTCCAACAACCTCCTTCCCTTAGTAACAGCATTGAAGATGGGTTGTGGCTGGGTCTTCCAGCATGACAAACACCCGAAACACACAGCCAGGGAAACTAAGGAGTGGTTTCGTAAGAAGCATATCAAGGTCCGGGAGTGGCCAAGCCAGTCTCCAGACCTGAACCCAACAGAACATTTTTGGAGGGAGCTGAAAATAAATGTTGCCCAGGAACGGCCCTGAAACCGGAAAGATCTGGAGAAGATTTGTATGGAGGAGTGGGCCAAAATCCCTGCTGCAGTGTGTGCAAACTTGGTTAAGAACTACAGAAAACGTCTAACCTTTGTAACTGCAAACAACGGTTTCTGTACTGAATATTAAGTTCTCTTTTTCTATTGTATCAAATACTTATTTTATGCAATAAAATGCAAATGAATTATGTAAAAATCATACAATGTGATTTTCTGGATTTTTATTTTTAGATTCTGTCTCTCGCAGGTGAAGTGTACCTACGATAAAAATTACAGACATATCCATTCTTTGTAGGTGGGAAAATTAGCAAAATCGGCAGTTTATCAAATACCGTATATACCCATGTATAAGCCGAGATTTTCAGCCCATTTTTAAGGGCTGAAAGTCCCCTCTCGGCTTATACGCGGGTCATATACGGGGGTCGGCGGGGGAAGGGGAGCGGGGGTGTCGGATCATACTCACCCCTCCGCCGGCGCGGTCTCTGAAGCCCCCCTACTTCTCCCACGATCTACGGCTCCTTCCTGCAGCGGTCACATGGCACCGCTCATTAAAGTCATGAATATGCACATATTCCTGATTTTAGTGAGCGGTATCACGTGACCGCTGCAGGACTGAAGCGCTGCGGAGAGCGCCGGGAGAAGAGGAGAGGCTGCAGGGACGCGCCGGCGGAGGGGTGAGTATAGCGATATTTACCTGTCCCGTTCCACCGCTGCGCTGATCCCTCGGTCTGACTCCTCTGGCTGTGAATGATCAGGCAGAGGGCGCGATGACGTCGTTAGTGCGCGCCACGCCCTCTGCCTGATCATTCACAGCCAGAGGAGTCAGACCGAGGGAGCAGCGCAGCGGTGGAACGGGACAGGTAAATATCTCAGGTGCCAGGGTCCTGAGTTAGCGGTGACACACGCACCTGGCCCCCAGTGACGAGAGGTGAGTATGTCTTTTTTTTTTGCAGCAGCAGCAGCATATGAGGCCTATACTATGGGGCATATGGGGCATAATCTGTGGAACATATGGGGGCATAATCTGAAGCATATGGGGGCATAATATGGAGCATATGGGGGCATAAGCTGTGGAACATATGGGGCATAAGCTGGTCGCATATGGGGGCATAATATGGAGCATATGGGGGCATGAACTGTGGAACATATGGGGCATAATCTGGGGCATAATCTGTGGAACATATGGGGGCATAATATGGAGCATATGGGGCATAATCTGGAGCATATGGGGGCTTAATCTGTGGAACATATGGGGGCATAATCTGTGGAACATATGGGGGCATAATCTCTGGAACATATGGGGCATAATCTGGAGCATATGGGGGCATAATATGGAGCATATGGGGCATAATCTGTGGAACATATGGGGCATAATCTGTGGAACATATGGGGGCATAATCTCTGAAGCATATGGGGGCATAATCTGTAGATCATACGGGGGCATAATCTGTGGATCATACGGGGGCATAATCTGTGGAATATATGGGGGCATAATCTGGAGCATATGGAGGCATAATCTGTGGAGCATATTGGGCATAATCTGGAGCATATGGAGGCATAATCTGTGGAGCATCATATTGGGGCATAATCATTTTTCACCCTAGGCTTATACGCGAGTCAATAAGTTTTCCCAGTTTTTTGTGGCAAAATTAGGGGGGTCGGCTTATACACGGGTCGGCTTATACATGAGTATATACAGTACTTATTTTCCCCACAGTACATACCAGAACAGAAGAATCTGAGCCTGGAGCACAGAGCATTATGTATTACTACTCAGTACATAGATGGGTAGAAATGTGTATAATATACAGCACTGTTTTATTACTCTGTATAAACAGTTGTGCTCAAAACTTTACATACCCTGGCAGAATTTTTGCTTTCTTGGCCTTTTTTTCAGAGAATATGAATGATAACACCAAAACTTTTTCTCCACTCATGGTTAGTGGTTGGGTGAAGCCATTTATTATCAAACTACTGTGTTTTCTCTTTTTAAATCATAATGACAACCCAAAACATCCCAATGACAATGATGAAAAGTTCACATATCCTGGTGATTTTTGGCCTGATTACATGCACAGAAGTTGACACAAATAGGTTTAAATGGCTACTAAAGGTAACATCCTCACCTGTGACCTGTTTGCTTGTAATCAGTGTGTGTGCATAAAAGCTGAGTGAGTTTCTGGAATCCAGACAGACTCTTGCATCTTTCATCCAGCCACTGACGTTTCTGGCTTGTGGGTCATGGGGAAAGCAAAAGAATGGGTCAACGGATCTACAGGAAGAGGTAGTTGAACTGTATAAAACAGGAAAGGGATACAAAAAGATATTCAAGGAATTGATAATGCCAGTCAGAAGCGTTCAAACTGTGATTAATAAATGGAAAATCAGGGACTCTGTAAAAACAAAATCACGGTCAGGTAGACCAACAAAAATTTCGTCCACAACTGCCAGGAAAATTGTTTGGGATGCAAAGTATAAACCACAAATAACATCAGCTGAAATACTGGACTCTCTGAAAACTAGCGGTGTGGCTGTTTCAAGATGCACGATAAGGAGGCTCTTGAAGAAAAATGGCTGCATGGTCGAGACACCAGAAGAAAGCCATTACTGCGCAAATGCCACAAAGTATCTTGCCTATAGTACGCAAAACAGCACACAGAAAAGCCTCAAAACTTATGGAACAAGGTAATTTGGAGTGATGAGACCAAAATTTTACTTTTTGGCCACAACCATAAACGTTACATCTGGAGAGAGGTCAACAAGGCCTAGGATGAAAGGAACACCATTCCTATTGATAAGCACGGAGGTAGGTCACTGATGTTTTGGGGACGTGTGAGCTACAAAGGCACAAGAAACTTGGTCAAAGTTGAAGGAAGGATGAATGGAGCATGTTATCAGCAAATACTGGAGGCAAATTTGCTATCATCAGCCCGGAAGCTGCACATGGGACGTACTTGGACATTCCAACATGAATACGATCCAAAACACAAGGCCAAGGTCGACCTGTCATTGGCTACAGCAGTACAAAGTGAAGGTTCTGGAGTGGCCATCTCAGTTTCCTGACCTAAATATCATTAAGCCACCCTGGGGAGATCTCAAGCTCGCAGTTCATGCTAGACAGCCCAGGAATTAACAGGAACTGGAGGCTTTTTGCCAAGAAGGTAGCTATACCATCTGAAAAAATAAAGAACCTCATCCACAACTACCACAAAAGACTTCAAGCTGTCATTGATGTTAGAGGGAGCAATACACGGTACTAAGAAATGGGGTATGCAAACTTTTGATCAGGGTCATTTGGATGTTTTGGGTTGTCATTATGATTTAGAAAGAGATAAAAGGCCAAGAAATAAAAATTTCTGCCGGGGTATGTAAACTTTTGAGCACAACTGTACATTACCCCTTAAAAGTTTGGACACCTGTTCATGCAATGGTTGGAATTGTTCTTTTTAAAATTTGTACGTTGCAGATTCAGAATGAAGTCAGCAAAACCATAAGGTAGCACATATGGAAACAAGGAGTAAAGATACACATGTGAAACACACCAGGATGTGTTAAAACTCGGATTCCACATAGTACACACCCATTTAGGCCGGGGCCTCACTAGCGAATCACATCTGATGCGACACTGCTGCGAAAGTGATCCGAGAGTCAGCAGGATTAAATTGGTACGAATGCAATCAGATTTATAGTCATTTTGCATTTGTCCAATTTAATCGCAAGTGGGAGCGAGCCCTTACTGTGATGGCAGCAAACCCCCTTTGGCATTCTCTTAGGCTACTTTCACACATCAGGTTTTTTCCGTCAGGCATGATCCGGCTATTTTTTGAAAAACCGGATCCGGCGTAATCTACCGCCGGATCCGTTTTTTCCCCATTGACTTGTATTATCACCAGATCGCGCCGCATGGTCCTGCATTTCTTCCGGCGAAAATTTTCATTCCGGCGTCTGGAAAAACGTCTACAGTAACGTTTTTTGTCTGCAGCGAAAAACTGGACAACGCCGGATACGGCGCTCCCGGCTTTTTGCTACAAAGGAAGTCTATGGGCACCGGATCCGGTTTTTAAGTCTGAGCATTCTCAGATCCAATTGGCCAGCCCCCAGGAAACAGATCATCGTTAAGGAGCCTCCCATGGGCGTTTTTAAAAACCGGATCCATTGTAAAACGGATAAAAAAACGGATGCAAAACTGATGAAACGGACCCGGTTTTTAGCCGGATCCGCCAAAAAAAACGGATCCGTTTCATCAGTTTTTACACAATTTACGCTGGAAAAAACCTGATGTGTGAAACTAGCCTTAGAAGAGTCATCAGGTCATCACCTGGAATGGCTTCCAACAACGTGAAGGAGTTCTCAGAGAAGCTGAACACTTGTGGCTGCTTTGCCTTCACCTTGCGTCCAACTCATCACAAACTATCTCAGTTGGGTTTGACCCTTTGGGCACAATTTTCAAGTGGCTACTAAATTATTTCCATTACCGTATATATTCGAGTATAAGCCGAGATTTTCAGCCCATTTTTTTAGGCTGAAAGTGCCCCTCTTGGCTTATACTCGAGTCATTGTCCCAGGGGGTAGGCGGGGAGGGGGAGCGTAGGAGCTGGCGGCTGTCAGATCATACCCCCTCCTGGTGCGTTCTGCACTTCCCTGCTTCTCAGATGGTCTCTGGTGCTGCAGCTCTTCCTGTGTGCAGCGGTCACGTGGTACCGCTCATTAAAGTAATGAATATGCACGCGCTCCACACTCTCATAGGCGTGGAGCGCATATTCATTACTTTAATGTGAGGTACCATGTGACAGCTGAACACTGGAAGAAGCTGCCGACGCTGGAGACCATCGGAGAAGCAGGGAAGTGCTGGACGCACCAGGAGGGGGTGAGTATGACGGGGCGAGCCATGCGATATTCACCTGTCTCCGTTCCACCTCCGCGCGCCACTCTGTCTTCCGCGTCCTCTGGCTGTGACGTTCAGGTCAGAGGGCGCAATGACATAGTTAGTGCGTGCCCTATGCCTGAACAGTCAATCAAAGAGTATGGAGGGCACCACACAATAAAGGGATACACAATAAGTCTGTATAAAACAAGCCACGTAATAAAGAAAGAAAAGCTACAGACTAGAACCAGGATCACCTCAATATACAAAATGCTTTATTGGATACAAACAGACATAACCAATTAAAAACAATTAAAAGTCATAAACATGACACAGATAACAAACCATATTAGCCCATAATAGAGCTATAAGCTCCCCAAAAAAGCCAAAACATGTAATTTGCAATGGCTATGTTCCAAATATTATACAGGTGAAAATATACAGATATACACTATATATAATGCAGTATCAAATAGAGCACCGTGTACTCACAGCGAAACAGAAATATACAGTAAACTGCAATCGTGGGAGGCTTATAAACCCACCCCCAACTATCTAATACCTGTACAGTGTAGTATACCAAGAAAACATGTGCCACAAAAATAAAGACCTCATGTGAGGAAAAAAAAAAGATAACACATGTGTGGTTAATGAGGAATCCATGATACTGAGGAATAAATGTCCTCAATAACACACCGGCAAATACTGAAAGGGTAACCCAAATAGAAAATAGCCAAGAAAATGAAAAACTTATGCCATGAAGCGCTGATAAGATATAATAATCACCCAGCATCTATAATTAGGGGAGCTTGTGGAGATGCCCGACATGTGTCCCCACCGCAAGGTGGCTTCGTCAGGGGATGAACAGTCACTGCAGAGACCCGGAAGACAGAGCAGCGCACAGTGGTGGAACGGGGACAAGTGAATATCGCAGGTGCCGGGGCCCTGAGCCAGCGGCGACACCGGCACCTGGCCCCCAGCAACGAGAGGTAAGCATGTCATTTTTTTTTTAATTGCAGCAGCAGCATATGGGGCGTATATATATATCTGTGGAGCATCTTATGGGGCCATCATTAACCTTTTATGCAGCATTATATGGGGAATATTTTAAAATGGAGCATCTTATGGGACCATTATTAACCTTTGAGCAGAATTATATGGGGCATATTTTTTGCATGAGCATCTTATGGGGCCCATCATGAACTTTATGGAGCATTATATGTGGCATATTTTGTATGGAGCATCTTATTGGGCCATCATGACCTGTATGGAGCATTATATGGGGCTCCTGATTCAATATGGATATTCAAAAACATTTAACCTACTGATGTCTCAATTAATTTTACTTTTATTGGTATCTATTTTTATTTTTGAAATTTACCAGTAGCTACTGCATTTTCCACCCGGCTTATATTCGGGTCAATAAGTTTTCCCAGTTTTTTGTGGCAAAATTAGTGTCACGGGTGTGTCACAACGAAGATCGTCGCGATTACACAACCTGACTTCTCACAGCTGAGTTTCTGGTGCTGGGTGTTTTTCGGCAGTGAGGGAGTTAATTCTCCCTCTCTCTGTGCTAGACGAGGCCCAGCCTCGCCCAGCTGCAGTTAATGCGGCAGTAGTGGGATTCCTTCAAATACCTGCCAGTCTGCTAGGGAAGTGTCGGTGAAAGCATTCATGCAGACCAGCAGAGCGGATCGTGGTATTGTGAAGTCTGAAGTGAAGAGTACCTGGTGTGTTTTTTTCCCCTCCTCGCTTTATTGTTTATCTCCTTACCCGTTGGTGTTCCCTCTGTAGTTGTAGAGTGAGTTTTGTATGCAAGGTGGTCTTTTGTTTTACCCCTTGTACTGTCTCGTTCGTCTTATACTGTGTGTAGGCATTTATCTTCCCGTCCCCTGTGGTGGTGATCAGGGTCCTTCTCAGGACTAGATTACTGAGGGTCAGGGATTCACAGGAGATAGGGTTACGTTGGCGGCCTGGACCTCTGTACCATCAACAGTACCTCCAGGTAGAGGGATTAGTCAGGGCACCAGCTTAGGGTCAGCATAGACCCCGGACCTCCTGTATACAGTGACAGCGTGACATTTTCACCGACCATACTAAAGATTCTCTCCAGCCACCATGGATCCAGTAGCCAGTCTAGCTCGGCAGTTGCAGAATTTGTCCATGGAGCTGGCGGACGTTAAGTCCAAGGTTTTGTACCCCCTGGAGCAAGCCGGACCTGAACCTAAAGTAGCTCTCCCAGACAGGTTCACTGGAGGGCGGGACAAGTTTTTTGCTTTCCGGGAGGCATGTAAATTGTACTTTCGGCTGCGACCTCGGTCATCGGGGAGTGAAGATCAAAGGGTGGGAATTGTCATCTCCCTCCTACAAGGGGACCCCCAATCATGGGCGTTCTCGCTTCCCCCGGGCTCCCCGGCTCTCCAGTCAGTGGATAGGTTTTTCACAGCTCTGGGTCTTGTATATGATGACCCGGATCGGGTCTCCCTTGCTGAATCTAAGTT
The DNA here is from genome assembly GCA_033576555.1 of Oophaga sylvatica. NCBI lineage: Eukaryota > Metazoa > Chordata > Amphibia > Anura > Dendrobatidae > Oophaga > Oophaga sylvatica. Next base: position 9,125,052 of record JARQOD010000009.1, read on the forward strand.
ACGTAAGATACAGCAGGGAGATCGTCCGGCGGAGGAATTCTGTTCGGAGTTCCATAGGTGGGCCACGGACACCCAGTGGAATGACCCGGCTCTTAGGAGCCAGTTTTGTCAAGGTTTATCTGACAAATTAAAGGATGTGCTGGCACAGTATGACCCTCCCACGTCACTGGAAGCCGCTATGGCCCTTGCTATTCACGTCGACAGACGGCTTCGGGAGAGGTGCAGGGTAACTCCGCCCCCTGTGATGACTCCACCTTCTACAAGGGTCCCTTACATGGAGGTTCCCCTCATGGAGGGTCAGTCCAGAGGAGCCTATGCAGTTAGGAGGGACATCATTCCGAGGGAGGGGATCGGCAGTGCGCTGCAAGACAGGAAGGTGTTTCTTCTGCGGGAGAAAGGGACATTTTATTGGGGGGTGTCCATCCCGTCCTTTGCAGAGTGAGAAGTCGCCGGAAAACTATTGATCCCAGGATGTGTGGTGGACGACAATCTGGGAGTAAGTATTTTGTCCCCAGGTCCGTCTCAATTTCTCGTACCGGCGGAGGTGGTGGTGGGTACGAGAACTGAGAGGATATCTGTTCTTCTGGATAGTGGGGCCGGGGCTAATTTGGTGGACGCTCGGTTTGCCCGGGTTCAAGGTATGCTACTGAGTGTATTGGCTAAACCCATCCCCATATTCTCAATCGACGCCAGGCCTCTCGGTCAAGGTAGTTTTTTGCAAGCCGTGCATAACATAGATCTTCGAGTGGGGGTGATACATAAAGAATTGTTGTCGTGTTATGTGTTGGAGGGTCTTCCCACTCCTATAGTGTTGGGCCTTCCTTGGTTAACTAAGCATAACCCGGTTATTAATTGGCAATCCAGAGAGATAAGCCAGTGGAGTGAATTCTGTAATAAAAACTGCATGAACACGGTCATCGGTGCGGTCGCGCCTAGGGCCTTACCTCCATTTCTGGTGGACTTTGAGGATGTATTTTTGGAGAAAGGGTGTCAAGAACTACCTCCTCATCGCGCGTATGACTGTTCTGTAAAATTGCTCCCTGAGGCCAAGTTACCGAAATCTAGGTTGTATAACCTTTCTGGTCCTGAGAGGCAGGCCATGAAGGATTATATTTCGGAGAGTCTGGCTAAGGGGCATATTAGACCTTCATCTTCCCCGGTGGCCGCGGGTTCTTCTTTGTGAAGAAGAAAGATGGAGGCCTACGCCCTTGCCTGGATTTCCGTGAGCTTAATCGGATTACGGTCTGAGATCCGTATCCGCTCCCACTTATTCCCGATCTCTTCAATCAGATCGTGGGCGCCAAATGGTTCTCTAAGTTGGATCTCAGGGGGGCGTATAATCTGATTAGGATGAAGGAGGGGGATGAGTGGAAGACGGCGTTTAACACTCCGGAGGGGCATTATGAGAACCTTGTCATGCCATTCGGTCTGACTAATGCCCCGGCGGTGTTTCAACATTTTGTTAATGACATCTTTCGCCGCCTGGTGGGACAGTTTGTTGTCATATATCTGGATGACATCTTAATTTACTCGCCGGATCTTGTGTCTCATCAGGAGCATGTTAGGCAGGTGTTGCAGATCTTGCGGGATAATAAACTGTACGCCAAATGGGAAAAGTGTGTGTTCGCCGTACAGGAACTTCAGTTTTTAGGATTCCTGGTGTCAGCATCCGGTTTTCGTATGGACCCTGGGAAGGTGCGGGCAGTTCTTGAGTGGGATCTGCCAGAGGATCTTAAGGCATTACAATGTTTCCTGGGGTTTGCTAACTACTACCGGAAATTTATTCGTAATTTCTCATCCATAGTTAAACCTCTCACAGACATGACTAAAAAAGGGACGGATTTTTCAAGGTGGTCTGACAAGGCTTGTCAAGCGTTTTCCTCCTTGAAAAAATGTTTTGCTTCGGCACCCATACTTATTTAACCAGATGCGTCACACAGCCGTTCATTGTGGAGGTAGACGCTTCTGAGGTAGGGGTGGGAGCGGTATTATCTCAAGGTCCGTCCCCTGGTAAGTGGCGTCCGTGCGCCTTCTTCTCTAAAAAATTGTCGTCCGCTGAGAGAAATTACGATGTCGGCAATAGGGAACTCTTGGCCATTAAGTTAGCTTTTGAGGAGTGGCGTCATTTTTTGGAGGGGGCAGTACACCCGGTCACCGTCATTACCGATCACAAGAACCTGCTATACTTAGAGTCCGCAAAACGTCTGAATCCCAGACAAGCTAGGTGGTCGTTGTTTTATACCAGGTTTAATTTTGTCGTCACATATCGTCCTGGGTCAAAAAATGTAAAGGCGGATGCCTTATCTCGCAGTTTCCCTGGGGCCGGGAAGACGGATGACCCGGTTTCTATCCTTCAGGAGGGGGTGGTGGTGTCGGCAGTATGCTCTGAGCTTGAGGAGGAGGTATTGGAGGCTCAGGGGGACGCCCCTGTTGGACCTCCAGGGAGACTGTTTGTTCCTGATCAGTTGCAACAAAGGTGATCGAGGCACACCATAATTCAGCTTTGGCAGGACACCCAGGGAGTAAAGCAACTGTGGATCTCCTCTCGCGCCGGTTTTGGTGGCCTAACTTACATAGGGAGGTGGTAACATTTGTCGCGTCCTGTGGGGTTTGTGCGCGCTCTAAGACCCCACATACCCGTCCGTCTGGGGCCCTCTTACCTTTGAAGATCCCGGAGCGTCCGTGGACTCATCTGTCTATGGACTTTATTACGGACCTCCCGCCGTCTTCAGGTAAAACAGTCATACTCGTTGTAGTGGACAGGTTCAGCAAGATGGCACATTTCATCGCTCTTCCTGCTCTTCCTAATGCTAAAACTCTTGCGCAGGTGTTCATTGGGGAGATTTTGAGACTTCACGGGGTACCCTCCGATGTGGTGTCGGATCGGGGGTCTCAGTTTGTGTCCAAATTCTGGAAGGCATTTTGTACACGGCGGGGGATGCAGTTGTCATTTTCATCGGCTTTTCATCCGCAGACCAATGGTCAGACAGAGCGTCTGAACCAGAGCTTGGAGACATATCTCCGGTGTTTTGTGTCAGAGAACCAGGAGGACTGGGCTTCTTTCTTGCCTCTGGCGGAGTTTGCTCTAAATAATAGGCAGAGCGAGTCCACTGGTAAGTCCTCGTTTTTTGGGCATATGGTTTTCACCCCCAGTTTTGTACTTTCAATAGGGGGGGCTCTTCTGGGGTTCCTGAGGAGGAACGATTTTCGTCGTCACTTGCTTCAGTGTGGAGAGGAGTGCTGAATAATCTGAGTACTATGGGGAACCGATACAAACGTATGGCTGACAGGAGGAGAGTGTCTGGTCCGGACCTAAGTGTGAACGATCTGGTATGGTTGTCTACCAAGAATATAAAACTTAAGGTTCCCTCCTGGAAACTGGGTCCCAGGTTCATCGGGCCATACAAGATCAGTTCTAATTATCCGGTGGCATTCCGTCTTGACCTCCCCCCTACGTTTAAAATTCACAATGTGTTCCACAGATCGTTGCTTAAGAGGTATGTGGCGCCGGTGATACCATCACCTTTACCTCCTCCTCCTGTGGTGGTCAATGGTAACTTGGAGTTTCAGGTGTCGAAAATCATCGATTCACGTCTGAATCGCCGGTCCCTTCAGTACCTGGTTCATTGGAGGGGTATGGTCCTGAGGAGAGGACGTGGGTTCCTGCGTCGGATATTAACGCAGACCGATTAATTCGGGCCTTCCACACAACTCACCCAGATAAACCTGGCCCTGAGGGTCCAGAGGCCCCTCGTAGAAGGGGGGATACTGTCACGGGTGTGTCGCCACGAAGATCGTCGCGATTACACAACCTGACTTCTCACAGCTGAGTTTCTGGTGCTGGGTGTTTTTCGGCAGTGAGGGAGTTAATTCTCCCTCTCTCTGTGCTAGACGAGGCCCAGCCTCGCCCAGCTGCAGTTAATGCGGCAGTAATGGGATTCCTTCAAATACCTGCCAGTCTGCTAGGGAAGTGTCGGTGAAAGCATTCATGCAGACCAGCAGAGCGGATCGTGGTATTGTGAAGTCTGAAGTGAAGAGTACCTGGTGTGTTTTTTTTCCCCTCCTCGCTTTATTGTTTATCTCCTTACCCGTTGGTGTTCCCTCTGTAGTTGTAGAGTGAGTTTTGTATGCAAGGTGGTCTTTTGTTTTACCCCTCGTACTGACTCGTTCGTCTTATACTGTATGTAGGCATTTACCTTCCCGTCCCCTGTGATGGTGATCAGGGTCCTTCTCAGGACTAGATTACTGAGGGTCAGGGATTCACAGGAGATAGGGTTACGTTGGCGGCCTGGACCTCTGTACCATCAACAGTACCTCCAGGTAGAGGGATTAGTCAGGGCCCCAGCTTAGGGTCAGCACAGACCCCGGACCTCCTGTATACAGTGACAGTGTGACAATTAGGGGCCTCAGCTTATACTCGGGTCGGCTTATACTCGAGTATATACGGTAACTATTAATTATTGTGATAATAATGTATGCAAATTGCTTCCTCAGAGACACATCATACGTCAAGGCTTCTTAAAGAGTCGAAATGGACTTTTAGGATTGCTACTTCCAATAGGTGGCGCTAGATTTCAAGTCCGCTTCCTCTCGGAAGATGCAATATGCATAATTAATTTCCCAGAGGAGCATTGCAAGGCTTATAAGTCTCCTCCCTCTGAAATGCCATGCTAAACATGTCACTCCTGTAAGATAGCGCTTACTGTATGTGTTGAGGGACACTCGCTTGGCAATGGGATTAAGGCACACAGTAACGGTTTCTTGCTTAAATAGCCTATTTCAGTTCATTTAGACTCACATACGGCTTCAACTCAGTCACTAAACACGCCGGACTTCTGACTTCGTTCAGTTACCGTGGGTGACCGTACGCCGAACAGTTCATCAATGTCCACGGAACACAACTAGCACCAACAGTTTGTTCCAATGGCAGATACTTGTCTGCCGTTCCATAACCCCTTTGTCTGGAGTTACCTTACAGGAGCTCCTGCTCCACACACTGACTCCTTGTCAGTCCTGGCTCCCAGGGAAGCTGCCTAACTGGGATCACCGTCCCGGACAATGCCTTGCTCACCAGGCCACCCGACAGTTCCAGATCCTCAGAAGGATGGTAGCTTCCCCAACTCAGTGCCATCACAGACTCTGCACATACACGGCCTCTCCTTGTGCTATTCAGGAATCCAGTCCCCACCTAGGACCTTCCAACACACAGGCCTTTCAGGTCCACGGCCTCACCATGTGCTCTGCAGGAAGTTAGGACCTTCCAACACACAGGCCTTCAGGACCTTACAACTCTCATCATGTGACACAAACCACAGTCACATTATGTAGCTGAAACTACCCCCATAAGTGGGAGGTATGTGTGGTTAGCCAGTCCCGCCCAGCTCAACGACTAACCCTGTAAGCCCCCCTTAAAACTAAACAAACACTTGTGGGACTAAAAATCCCAGGACAACAACATTTTCGGGCTTACAGCGCAGAGGACATCCTCTGTCTCTGCGCCACATACCGGCCATTCATAATGACGCCAGTTATAGTCTCACCATCACAGTTACTCCTGCGACTGCCATGCACTCCCATGGCCTCAATCCGCCTTCATGCATATCCTGAGGAGAACAAACAGCGCCCCCTAGCTGTAACAGGGGTCACTGCCTCACAATCCCCACAAGGAAAAATGTTAACCCTTAGATCCATGTGATAATGGTGATGAGCCCCCACTGCGCTGTTTTCATACTGTAGTTATTCATTCTACCTACATCTGTGTACCGTACAGCATGGTGTATTATCGGCATACACAGACGTGGTGTACCGTACAGCGCTGTGTATTATCGGCATACACAGATGTGTACCATACAGCGCGGTGTATTATCAGCATACACAGATGTGTACCGTACAGCGCGGGGTATTATCGGCATACACAGACGTGGTGTACCGCACAGCACGGGGTATTATCGGCATACACAGATGTGTACCGTACAGCGCGGGGTATTATCGGCATACACAGATGTGTACCGTACAGCGCGGGGTATTATCGGCATACACAGATGTTACCGTACAGCGCGTTGTATATCGGCATACACATACGTTGAGTACCGTACAGCAGGTATATTAATCGGCATACACAGACTGTGTACCCGTACCGCGGGGTATTATCGCATACACAGATGTGTACCAACAGCGCGGTGTATTATCGGCATACACAGATTGTACACGACGCCACAGGACAAGCTGTGTACCAGCACGGGTAATTCGATACCCAAGGATGTACTTCACTAGCTGCTATATCGCTACCAATCGTGTACCGTACAGCTGGTGTATTATCGGCACACAGTGACTTACCGTAACAAGGCGCGTGTTATACGGCTACACAGATGTGTACCGTACAGCGCGGTAATTATCGCATACACAGAGGTACCTACAGCGCTGTAATTCTGCTTTACCAACAAGTGTACGTACACGCGGTATATCGCATACACCATAGTGGTACCGTACAGCGCTGTGGTACATCGCATACACAGATGTAACGTACAGCGCGTGTATTATCGCATACCACAAGACGTGTAACTAAACAGCGCGGGTATTATCGCATACACAGATGTTTACGTACAGCGCGGGTATTATCGCTACACAGACGGTACCGTAACAGCGCGTGTATTATCGCATACACAGATGGTACCTACAGCGCGGTATTACGCAACACACGAGGGTACCGTACAGCGCGGTATTATCGCATACACAGATGTGAACTACAGCGCGCGTATTATCGCATACACAGATGTGTACGTACAGCGCGGTATTATCGGCATACACAGATGTGTACGTAAGCGCGGGGTATTATCGGTCATACACAGATGTGTCGTACAGCGCGGGTATTATCGGCATACACAGATGTGTACTACGCCGGTATTATCGGCATACACAGATGTGTACACGTACAGCCGGTGTATTATCGGCATACACAGATGTGTACGTACAGCGCGGTATAATCGGCATACAAGATGTGTAACGTACAGCGCGGGTATATCGCATAACAGATGTGTACGTACAGCGCGGGGGTATTATCGCATACACAGATGTGTATACAGCGCGGTATTATCGGCATACACAGATGTGTACGTACAGCGCGGTGTATTACGGCAACACAGATGTGTACGATGACAGCGCGGTATTATCGGCATACACAGATGTGTACGTACAGCGCGGGTATTATCGCATACACAGATGTGTACGACAGCCGGTATTATCGCATCACTAACAGATGTGTACGTACAGCGCGGTGGTATTATCGCATACACAGATGTGTACACAGCGCGGGTATATCGCATATCACAGATGTGTATACAGCGCCGGTATTATCGTATACAGATGTGTAACGAGCAGCCGGGTATTATCGTATACACGATGTGTACGTACAGCGCGGTATATCGCATAACAGATGTCGTACAGCGCGGTGCACTCAGTATACCAGATGGTCGTACAGGCGCGGTAGCTACTCAGTACACAGATGTGTACAGCGCGCGGGTAACTCAGTATACAGATGTGTAGCAGCGCCGGTATACACTAGTATACAGATGTGTACAGCGCCGGTAGCACTCAGTATACAGATGTGTACAGCGCCGGTATCACTCAGTATACAGATGTGTACAGCGCGGTAACACAGTATACAGATGTGTACAGCGCCGGTACACTCAGTATACAGATGTCGTACAGCGCCGGTGACACTCGATAACAGATGTGTACAGCGCCGGTAGCACTCAGTATACAGATGTGTACAGCGCGGTAAGCACTAGTATACAGATGTGTACAGCGCCGGTAGACACTCAGTATACAGATGTGTACAGCGCCGGTAGCACTCAGTATACAGATGTGTACAGCGCCGGTAGCACTCAGTATACAGATGTGTACAGCGCCGGTACACTCAGTATACAGATGTGTACAGCGCCGGTAGCACTCAGTATACAGATGTTACAGCGCCGGTAGCACTCAGTATACAGATGTGTACAGCGCCGGTAGCACTCAGTATACAGATGTGTACAGCGCCGGTAGCACTCAGTATACAGATGTGTACAAGCGCCGGTAGCACTCAGTATACAGATGTGTACAGCGCCGGTAGCACTCAGTATACAGATGTGTACAGCGCCGGTAGCACTCAGTATACAGATGTGTACAGCGCCGGTACACTCAGTATACAGATGTGTACAGCGCCGGTACACTCAGTATACAGATGTGTACAGCGCCGGTAGCACTCAGTATACAGATGTGTACAGCGCCGGTCCTATATACAGATGTGTACAGCGCGGTACATCGTATACAGATGTGTACAGCCCGGTAACTCATAACAGATGTGTACAGCGCGGTACACCAGTAACAGATGTGTACACGCCGTACACCATAACAGATGTGTACAGCGCCGTACACTCATACAGATGTGTACAGCGCCGGTACATCAGATACAGATGTGTACAGCGCCGGGCACTCAGTATACAGATTGTACGCGCGTAGCACTCAGTTACGTTTACAGCGCCGTACCATCAGTTAACTATGTGTACACGCGGTACACCGTAACAGTGGTACGGCCGGTACATCAGATACAGATTGTACAGCGCCGGTACACTCAGTATACAGATGTGTACAGCGCGGTAACCATAACAGATGTGTACAGCGCGTACACGATACGAGTGTACGCGCCGGTCATCATAACAGATGTGTACAGCGCCGGTACATCAGTAACAGATGTGTACAGCGCGGTCACTCAGTATACAGATGTGTACAGCGCCGGTGCACTCAGTATACAGATGTGTACAGCGCCGTAGCACTCAGTATACAGATGTGTACAGCGCCGGTAGCACTCAGTATACAGATGTGTACAGCGCGGTACATCAGTAACAGATGTGTACAGCGCGGTAGCACTCATATACAGATTGTACAGCGCGTACACTCAGTATACAGATGTGTAAGCTACACGCTGTCAGCGCGTACACTCAGTATACAGATGTGTACAGCGCGGTAGCACTCAGTATACAGATGTGTACAGCGCCGGTACACTCAGTATACAGATGTGTACAGCGCGGTAGCACTCAGTAACAGATGTGTACAGCGCCGGTGCACTCAGTATACAGATGTGTACAGCGCGGTCACTCAGTATACAGATGTGTACACGCCGGTAGCACTCATATACAGATGTGTACAGCGCGGTACACTCATATACAGATGTGTACAGCGCCGGTACACTCAGTATACAGATGTGTACAGCGCCGGTACACTCAGTATACAGATGTTACAGCGCGGTACACTCAGTATACAGATGTGTACAGCGCGTGCACTCAGTATACAGATGTGTACAGCGCCGGTAGCACTCAGTATACAGATGTGTACAGCGCCGGTAACACTCAGTATACAGATGTGTACAGCGCGGTGCACTCAGTATACAGATGTGTACGCGCCGGCACTCAGTATACAGATGTGTCAGGCCGGTCATCAGTATACAGATGTGTACAGCGCCGGTACACTCATAACGATTGTACAGCGCCGGTAGCACTCGTATACAGATGGTACAGCGCCGGTACACTCAGTATACAGATGTGTACAGCGCCGGTAGCACTCAGTATACAGATGTGTCAGCGCCGGTAACACTCGTATACAGATGGTACAGCGCGGTACACTCAGTATACAGATGTGTACAGCGCCGGTGCATCAGTAACAGATGTGTACAGCGCCGGTACACTCAGTATACAGATGTGTACAGCGCGGTACACTCAGTATACAGATGTGTACAGCGCCGGTGCACTCAGTAACAGATGTGTACAGCGCGGGCACTCAGTATACAGATGGTACAGCGCGGTAGCACTCAGTATACAGATGTGTACAGCGCGTACACTCGTATACAGATGGACAGCGCCGGTACACTCAGTTACAGATGTGTACAGCGCGGTACACTCAGTATACAGATGTGTACAGCGCCGTAACTCAGTATACAGATGTGTACAGCGCGGTAGCACTCATATACAGATGTGTACAGCGCCGGTGCATCATATACAGATGTGTACAGCGCCGGTAAACTCAGTATACAGATGTGTACAGCGCCGTAGCACTCAGTATAAGATGGTACAGCGCCGGTGCACTCAGTATACAGATGTGTACAGCGCCGGTACACTCAGTATACAGATGTGTACAGCGCGGTACATCAGTATACAGATGGTACAGCGCCGGTAGCATCAGTATACAGATTGTACAGCGCGGTAACTCAGTATACAGATGTGTACAGCGCCGGTAGCACTCAGTATACAGATGTGTACGCGCCGTCACTCATATACAGATGTGTACAGCGCCGTACACTCAGTATACAGATGTTACACGCCGGTACACTCAGTATACAGATTGTACAGCGCCGGAGCACTCAGTATACAGATGTGTACAGCGCCGTACACTCAGTATACAGATTGTACAGCGCCGGTACACTCAGTAACAGATGGTACAGCGCCGTAGCACTCATATACAGATGTGTACAGCGCCGGTACACTCAGTATACAGATGTGTACAGCGCCGGTACATCAGTATACGATGTGTACAGCGCCGGTAGCACTCAGTATACAGATGTGTACAGCGCCGGGCACTCAGTATACAGATGTGTACAGCGCCGGTACACTCAGTATACAGATGTGTACAGCGCCGGTAGCACTCAGTATACAGATGTGTACAGCGCGGTCACTCAGTATAAGATGTGTACAGCGCCGTACACTCAGTATACAGATGTGTACAGCGCCGGTACACTCAGTATACAGATGTGTACAGCGCGGTGCACTCAGTATACAGATGTGTACAGCGCCGGACACAGTATACAGATGTGTACAGCGCCGTAGCACTCAGTATACAGATGTGTACAGCGCGGTACCTCATATACAGATGTGTACAGCGCCGTAGCACTATCTAGGTATACAGATGTGTACAGCGCCGGTACACTCAGTATACAGATGTGTACAGCGCCGGTAGCACTCAGTATACAGATGTGTACAGCGCCGGTAGCACTCAGTATACAGATGTGTACAGCGCCGGTAGCACTCAGTATACAGATGTGTACAGCGCCGGTAGACACTCAGTATACAGATGTGTACAGCGCCGGTAGCACTCAGTATACAGATTGTACAGCGCCGGTAAGCACTCAGTATACAGATGTGTACAGCGCCGGTAGCACTCAGTATACAGATGTGTACAGCGCCGGTACACTCAGTATACAGATGTGTACAGCGCCGGTAACACTCAGTATACAGATGTGTACAGCGCCGGTAGCACTCAGTATACAGATGTGTACAGCGCCGGTAGCACTCAGTATACAGATGTGTACAGCGCCGTAACACTCAGTATACAGATTGTACAGCGCCGGTAGCACTCAGTATACAGATGTGTACAGCGCCGGTAGCACTCAGTATACAGATGTGTACAGCGCCGGTAACACTCAGTATACAGATGTGTACAGCGCCGTAGCACTCAGTTATACAGATGTGTACAAGCGCCGGTAGCACTCAGTATACAGATGTGTACAGCGCCGGTACACTCAGTATACAGATGTGTACAGCGCCGGTAGCACTCAGTATACAGATGTGTACAGCGCCGGTAGCACTCAGTATACAGATGTGTACAGCGCCGGTAGCACTCAGTATACAGATGTGTACAGCGCCGGTAGCACTCATATACAGATGTGTACAGCGCCGGTAGCACTCAGTATACAGATGTGTACAGCGCCGGTAAGCACTCAGTATACAGATGTGTACAGCGCCGGTAGCACTCAGTATACAGATGTGTACAGCGCCGGTAACACTCAGTATACAGATGTGTACAGCGCCGGTAACACTCAGTATACAGATGTGTACAGCGCCGGTAGCACTCAGTATACAGATGTGTACAGCGCCGGTAGCACTCAGTATACAGATGTGTACAGCGCCGGTACACTCAGTATACAGATGTGTACAGCGCCGGTAGCACTCAGTATACAGATGTGTACAGCGCCGGTAGCACTCAGTATACAGATGTGTACAGCGCCGGTAACACTCAGTATACAGATGTGTACAGCGCCGGTAGCACTCAGTATACAGATGTGTACAGCGCCGGTAACACTCAGTATACAGATGTGTACAGCGCCGGTAGCACTCAGTATACAGATGTGTACAGCGCGGTGCACTCAGTATACAGATGTGTACAGCGCCGGATAGCACTCAGTATACAGATGTGTACAGCGCCGGTAAGCACTCAGTATACAGAATGTACAGCGCCGGTAACACTCAGTATACAGATGTGTACAGCGCCGGTAGCACTCAGTATACAGATGTGTACAGCGCCGGTACACTCAGTATACAGATGTGTACAGCGCCGGTAACACTCAGTATACAGATGTGTACAGCGCCGGTAGCACTCAGTATACAGATGTGTACAGCGCCGGTAGCACTCAGTATACAGATGTGTACAGCGCCGGTAACACTCAGTATACAGATTCGTACAGCGCCGGTAGCACTCAGTATACAGATGTGTACAGCGCCGGTAGCACTCAGTATACAGATGTGTACAGCGCCGGTAGCACTCAGTATACAGATGTGTACAGCGCCGGTACACTCAGTATACAGATGTGTACAGCGCCGGTGCACTCAGTATACAGATGTGTACAGCGCCGGTAGCACTCAGTATACAGATGTGTACAGCGCCGGTAGCACTCAGTATACAGATGTGTACAGCGCCGGTAGCACTCAGTATACAGATGTGTACAGCGCCGGTAGCACTCAGTATACAGATGTGTACAGCGCCGGTGGCACTCATATACAGATGTGTACAGCGCCGGTAGCACTCAGTATACAGATGTGTACAGCGCCGGTAAGCACTCAGTATACAGATGTGTACAGCGCCGGTAGCACTCAGTATACAGATGTGTACAGCGCCGGTAACACTCAGTATACAGATGTGTACAGCGCCGGTAACACTCAGTATACAGATGTGTACAGCGCCGGTAGCACTCATATACAGATGTGTACAGCGCCGGTAGCACTCAGTATACAGATTGTACAGCGCCGGTAACACTCAGTATACAGATGTGTACAGCGCCAGTAGCACTCAGTATACAGATGTGTACAGCGCCGGTAGCACTCAGTATACAGATGTGTACAGCGCCGGTAGCACTCAGTATACAGATGTGTACAGCGCCGGTAGCACTCAGTATACAGATGTGTACAGGCCGTAGCACTCAGTATACAGATGTGTACAGCGCCGGTAGCACTCAGTATACAGATGTGTACAGCGCCGGTAGCACTCAGTATACAGATGTGTACAGCGCCGGTAGCACTCAGTATACAGATGTGTACAGCGCCGGTAGCACTCAGTATACAGATGTGTACAGCGCCGGTAGCACTCAGTATACAGATGTGTACAGCGCCGTAGCACTCAGTATACAGATGTGTACAGCGCCGGTAGCACTCAGTATACAGATGTGTACAGCGCCGGTAACACTCAGTATACAGATGTTCGTACATCGCCGGTAACCCACTCAGTATACAGATGTGTACAGCGCCGGTAGCACTCAGTATACAGATGTGTACAGCGCCGGTAGCACTCAGTATACAGATGTGTACAGCGCCGGTAACACTCAGTATACAGATTGTACAGCCCGGTACACTCAGTTACAGATGTGTACAGCCCGGTACACTCAGTATACAATTGTACAGCGCCGTACATCATACAGATGTGTACAGCGCGTAACACAGCGCCGGACACCATACGTGTGTACAGCGCCGTACACTCTACAATTTACCCGTAGCACTCGATACAGATGGACAGGCGTACACCAGTACAATTACAGCGCCGAGCACCATATCAATGTGTACACGCGGTACATCAGTATACAATGTACAGCGTACATCTATACAAGTAGCGGTACACAGTATACAATGTACGCCGTACTAGTAACGATGTACAGCGCCGTAATCGTATAAGATTTACCGCGTACACTCATATACAGAGTTACAGCCCGTACCTCATAAATGTGTACGGCGTAACACTCAGATACAGATGTCACCGTAGCACTCGTATACAGTGTACAGCGCGTAACCATATACAGATTTACAGCCGTACACTCATATACATTACAGCGCGACACTCAATACTGTAACCGTATCAGTATACAGATGTACAGCGGTAACTCAGTACAATTGTACGCGTAAGTACAAGTTACAGCGCGTACATAGTATACAGATTTACAGCGCCGTACACAGTATACGATGTACGCGTACACTCAGTATACATTAAGCGCCGAACATATAGATGTGCAGCGCCGTACATCAGTATACAATTGTACAGCGCCGTCACCAGTATACAATTGTACGCCGGTACACTCGTACGAGTGTACGCGAATCAACGTTCAGGCCGTACATCATATACATGCCGCGTAGCACAGTTACAGTTGTACACCGTACTCGTATACAGATGTGTAAGCCGTAACATCAGTATACGATGTGTACACCGACATCATACAAGGTACACCCGTACACTCAGTATACGATTGTACCGCCGTACATCAACAGTGTACAGCGCGTACACTAGTATACGATTGCAGCCCGGCACCATAACAGATGTGTACACGCCGACATCTATAATTTAACCGTATCATATAAGAGTTACAGCCGACACTCAGATAAGATGTCACCCGACACTCAACAATGTACAGCGCGATCAGTATACAGAGTGTACGCGCGACCGTACAATGTGTAAGCGCCGGTGCACCATATCAGATGGTACAGGCGTACACTCGTATACATGGTACAGCCGTAGACAATACAGATGTGCAGCGCCGGACCCAGAACAGATGTTCAGCCCGTACACTCTATACAAGTGTACCGCGACTCTATCAGATTCAGCGCGGTACTCATATACATGTAGCCCTACATCAGATACGATGTGTACAGCGCCGTAACATCGTATACAGATTGTACAGGCGTACCTCGTATACAGTGAAGCGCGTCACTCAGTACAGATGTACACGCGCATCATATAGATGGTACACGCTACACTCGTAAGATGTACACGCCGTAACACTCGATACAGATTTCAGCCGGTCATCATATCAATTTAAGCCGACCTCATATAAGATTGTACGCGTACACTCAATACTGTTAAGCCGTACACCAACGTGTACACGCGTACACCATATACAGATGTGACAGCGCGTAACACTCATACAGATTGTACAGCGCCGGTACCAGTTACGATGTACACGCGGTACTCGTTACAGTGTAAGCGGTAATCAGTAATGTACAGCGCGTACACGTAACAGATGTGACAGGCGTACACTCAGTTCGATTGACAGCGCGTAACACCAGTATAAGATTGTCAGCGCCGTACACTCATATACAGTGTAACGCGTACACTAACAATGTGCGCGTACACATAACAAGTTACCGCGTGCACTCATTACAATGTTCAGCCCGGAGACAGTAACAGATTTACAGCGCGTACACTCAGTATACAGATGTGACACGCGACACTCAGTATCAATTGTCAGCGCCGTGCATCAGACAGATTTACCGCCGTAGATAGTAACAAGTTACAGCGTAACTCTTACAGATGTGTACACGCGGTAGCACTCAATACAATGTGTCGTAGCATCATAAGTGTAAGGCCGGACACATACAATGTCAGCGCGTACAGTCAATTCGCCCGTACACTCATATACAATGGTAACGCGTACACTCAGATAAATGGTACACGCGTAAACTCATAACATGCAGCGCGGTGCACTCAGTTAAGAGTTACGCCCGTACACTCAGTATACAGTGTGTACAGCCGTAACTCATATACAGATGTGTACAGCGCGGTACACTCAGTATACAGATGTGTACAGCGCCGGTAGCACTCAGTATACAGATGTGTACAGCGCCGGTAGCACTCAGTATACAGATGTGTACAGCGCCGGTAGCACTCAGTATACAGATGTGTACAGCGCCGGTAACACTCAGTATACAGATGTGTACAGCGCCGGTAACACTCAGTATACAGATGTGTACAGCGCCGGTAACACTCAGTATACAGATGTGTACAGCGCCGGTAACACTCAGTATACAGATGTGTACAGCGCCGGTAACACTCAGTATACAGATGTGTACAGCGCCGGTAACACTCAGTATACAGATGTGTACAGCGCCGGTAACACTCAGTATACAGATGTGTACAGCGCCGGTAGCACTCAGTATACAGATGTGTACAGCGCCGGTAGCACTCAGTATACAGATGTGTACAGCGCCGGTAGCACTCAGTATACAGATGTGTACAGCGCCGGTAGCACTCAGTATACAGATGTGTACAGCGCCGGTAGCACTCAGTATACAGATGTGTACAGCGCCGGTAGCACTCAGTATACAGATGTGTACAGCGCCGGTAACACTCAGTATACAGATGTGTACAGCGCCGGTAGCACTCAGTATACAGATGTGTACAGCGCCGGTAGCACTCAGTATACAGATGTGTACAGCGCCGGTAACACTCAGTATACAGATTCGTACAGCGCCGGTAACACTCAGTATACAGATGTGTACAGCGCCGGTAACACTCAGTATACAGATGTGTACAGCGCCGGTAACACTCAGTATACAGATGTGTACAGCGCCGGTAGCACTCAGTATACAGATGTGTACAGCGCCGGTAGCACTCAGTATACAGATGTGTACAGCGCCGGTAGCACTCAGTATACAGATGTGTACAGCGCCGGTAGCACTCAGTATACAGATGTGTACAGCGCCGGTAGCACTCAGTATACAGATGTGTACAGCGCCGGTAGCACTCAGTATACAGCCCCGCACTGTGAGCAGCTCAGGGCACAGATCCGCCTGACATCCCCGGCTGTGAGAAGTGTCTGCCCCCGCACCCTCAGGACTTGTGTCGGTCACTCGCTCCCCGCTGGGCACTGACCTTTCAGCAGCCGGAGCCGTGTGCGCGGCGGTAGCGATGACTCCTCACTCCCTGCGGGCTGTCATGCTGCTTGATACCAAGGCAGAAGGGTTGACGCCAGACCCCAGTAAGCGAAAGGACATGATGACGTCATGGTCATGTGATCAGTCACATGTCTGTAGAGGGGGCGTGGCTTGGTTGGTTCTTCAGTGTTTTACTATGAGACGTGTCTGCCTTTCAGCCATCAGAGCCCATGTGTACGGTGTGCGGTGTACGGTGTGCGGTGTGTGCGGTGTGCGGTGTACGGTGTGCGGTGTACGGTGTACGGTGTACGGTGTGCGGTGTACGGTGTGCGTGTCGGTGTACGGTGTGCGGTGTGCGGCGTGCGGTGTGCGGTGTGCACTGGCGGCCGGATGTGCGCTATAGTCACTGGTACCAACCAGGCTGAAGTTGGTTTCTTATTTGGCAATTTTTTCTTTTCTGTTTTTCATAGCTATAACAACAAAAAATAATCATCACAATAATATCATCCAATGCAGCGAGGAGCCTGATGTGAATGCGCTCAACAGCTACAAAAATTATATAACTGGCACAAAGATGGGCATCAAAGTGGGCACCGAAGGGCGTTATTCAAAGGGTTAAATGACTTTGGACCACTGATCTCACACTACAGACGTATAGAACAGGGCGCCCCACAACAAACCCAGGTCCCTCCAGCCTGGCCCAAATGGGTTCTGGGCATCAGAATTGGCATCAACGTGGGCAGACTGCCAATTTTCAC
This sequence comes from Oophaga sylvatica, assembly GCA_033576555.1. Lineage (NCBI taxonomy): Eukaryota > Metazoa > Chordata > Amphibia > Anura > Dendrobatidae > Oophaga > Oophaga sylvatica. The sequence continues at coordinate 9,142,747 of JARQOD010000009.1, forward strand.
AGGTTTGAATAAGTAAGGCTACTTTCACACTTTTGTTTTTTTGCGCTGCGTTTCGAGCGCACATAAAACGCATGAAAAAAACGCGTACAAACGCTTGTAATCGCTGCGATATTTAGTAAGTGTGCGCATTGCAAAAAAAATGCAGCGATTGTATGCGATTTCAAGCGTTTTTGCATGCGTTTGTGTTTTTTTCGGCGCATTTCACATGAGGAAAATCCTTGCAGAATCCTTGCAGCTGACTCCACCAATGGGACACCAGTGGGCGTGTCTTATTGGAAATCTTTATATAGAGCCTGTTCACAGCCATTCTTCACATTTGATTGCATTTGCCTTTGTGAACATGGATCTGCGCTGGAAGAGTTTCCACTTCAACTTGGATCTGGACATCGCGATGGCTCAGGCTTATGCAGTTGCTTGCCATGAAGAAAGGGAGAGAGACAGCGAAGACGGCAGCGGCGGCGTTTGTGGGTACATCCCATTATTGAATTCCAGGAGAGCCGTGGAGCGTATCACACCCTCTATAGCGAGCTGCAGGCAAACCCCGAGAAATTTACCGACTACACCCGGATGTCACAAGAAACCTTCATGGATTTACTTGCTCGGGTACAACAATTCATCCGGAGACAGGACACACAGCTCTTTCGGGCGGTTCCTCCTGAGGAAAGACTCCTGGTGACATTACGGTACGTAATATTGAGAATCCAATGCCTGCATCATTTTATTTGTTCTGCCATGTACTATTCCAAAGCTGCCACAATTATTGTTCTGCCATCTAGTAAACAAAGACCTGCAGAATTATTTTTTTGCCATGTACTATTTTTTCCTCTTTAGTTCAATGTTTTTAAAAAACATACACAATAATATATATTGTTTTTCTTTCTCAGATTCCTGGCTACTGGAGAGAGCCTGTCTTCACTTCACTTCCAGTACAGGATTGGTATCTCCACCTTGTCAGGAATTGTTGTGGACACCTGCCGGGCATTGTGGAATGTTCTCTGTCCAGAATTTATGCCCCTGCCCACCACAGAAAAGTGGCTAGAAATAGCCGAAAAATTCTGGACAACCTGCAATTTCCCCAACTGGGAGCAGTTGATGGGAAACACATCCGCATCATCAAACCAAAAAGAACAGGCTCGGAGTACTATAATTACAAGAAGTACTATTCTACAGTTCTTATGGCCATTGCGGATGCAGACTGTATGTTTGTTGCGGTGGACATTGGGGCATTTGGCCGTGGGAATGACTCACAGGCCTTTAAGAACTCGGACATGGGCCGGAGGTTGTATGGAAACCAGTTCAATTTCCCCATGCCACAGCCTCTTCCCCACACCGAAGGTCCACCACTGCCATTTGTCATGGTTGGTGATGAGGCTTTCCAGATGAGCCAACACCTGCTAAAACCCTACTCCAGCCGGGACTTGGACCACACCAAAAAAATATTCAATTACAGGCTGACCAGGGCAAGAAGAACTGTAGAGCGTGCCTTCGGTATACTGGTTTCCAGATGGCGCATTCTGGGCACAGCCATTCATCTGAAAGTGCAAACAGTGGATGAAGTTGTGAAGGCATGTGTGGTGCTTCATAACTTTGTCATGGCGAAAGAGCACCCAAACTTTGAACTTGATGATGCAGCTCCTAACCCATTGCCTGAGTTCACTCAGCACCCTCTCAGGTCTTCTGTTGAAGTCGGCCAAATGAGGGACCAATTTGCAGCCTACTTCATGTCAGATGTAGGATGGGTGGAATGGCAAGAACAAATGGTGTAAAAAAAAGTGTTCTTGTCTGTAAATAAAATACCTTCTTGTCTGTATGTTAATAAAATACCTGTGTTTATACCTGTACCGAGTGCAGTCTGTGTGTTTTTTTACACTCAAATACAATAATCAACTGGCCAGGTTTACCAGTGAATTCATGATGCTGTGTTTTTTGTGCATCATGAATTTAATAGTAATCCTGACCAGGTGACTATACACACACACACACACAAGTTGTATGACCTTTATCTCTCCAGTTTTGGTTCCATTTGCAGCGACGGTGGAGATAAAACAACTAATATTTGTGTCACCTGGCCTGATGTTACAAATAGTGATTTGTGGATGCACTAGTATCCGTCACTCTTTATTACACCTGATATACCTGACCATGTGACTATAAATATTATTTGTAGTATCATCACTGTGACTTGATTTTGAACGCAGACTGGAGAGATGATAAAGATTATACATCTTCTACAATACCCAGGCCTGGTGTCATGCTGAAGTGGTGATGCCCCAAATAACACATCCTCACTTCAGAATTTATCACGCCTGGCCAGGTGAATACACATATGAGTTATAAACTGCAGCATTGCGACAGTATGCTTGAAATAAATGCAGACTGAAGCGACGCTGCAGGTGAAAACTCATGTGTATTCACCTGCCCAGGTGTGATAGTAATGATACAAGGCCAGGGGATTGTACATATAACGTGTATTTTCACCATCATCTCCTCAGTTTATTCAACACACATTGAATAGAGAATGTGGTTACCATTACAAGCTATATCTAGAATCCCTGGCCTTGTATCACAAAGGGAAATGATGGTAAAAACACACCAGACTCATTTAACTTTTTATGATACCTACCATGGTAAAATAGCTATGCCTTGCACTCAACACCATCCTCTATTCAATATGTGCAATATTAGTAGACCGAGAGACTGGTGGCGAAAATACAAGTCATACATTTGTGTTTTGGACTACACATATCTCCAGGAAAGACACAAGAAACGTGTCATTCCTGGAGTTATGTGTAGTCCAAAACGCAAAGTGTACGGCGCAGTGTGTGTAGGCGGCGAAAGACACATTAATCAAACCGGATTTACTAAAAGCAGATTTTCACATTTATTTTGTACAACAGGAGCCCACATTGTAATTGCCACTGAAGTTTTAGGGGAGATTTGGATACATTTACTCAAAGCAGTTTAGTACATACTTTGTACAACAGGAACCACACATTTTTATTGCGAATGACGTTTACGTGGAGATTTGGATACTCTGGGGGTGTGCAGAGATGAAGAACGGCTGGAAAGCGAGGAAGGGGTTCGAGGGGAAGGGGCGACGAAAGTAGTGGGTGAAGGAAGATCAGACATGGAAGTAGAGGCAGGTTGAGACACATTAGGAGGAGAGGGGGGATGGACAAACAAAGTTTTGGTTTTTTTCTTCTTGGGGGCAGGAGTCTCTTGCATGGAACGACTTCTGTGTGACCGCCTTGAGCTGGTGGACCGTGGCCTTGATACATAAAACAGTGAATGTCGGCCACCTGTCTCATGCTCTGTGGTGTCAGTGGCGGTGGTGGGAGAAGGAGAAGTGGTGGCGGTGCTCAGAGGAGGACAAGTGGCGGTGGTCCAAGGACAAGTGACATCTGTGCTCCTAAACTGTTGCTGAGTGGTGGCGGTACTCCTAGACGGAGAAGTGGCATCTGTGCTCCTAAACTGTTGCTGAGTGGTGGCGGTACTCCTAGACGGAGAAGTGGCGGCTGTGCTTCTAAACTGTTGCTGAGTGGTGGCGGTACTCCTAGACGGAGAAGTGACATCTGTGCTCCTAAACTGTTGCTGAGTGGTGGCGGTACTCCTGGAATGAGAAATGGGGGTGGTGGCCCAAGCAGGTACTGCGGTGGCGTGAGTCCAAGACTGCGGACCAGTGTCTGTGGTGGTGGTACCCCAGACAAGAGCAGCGCTTGCCATGGTGGTGGCGACGGTGGAGTGTCCAGCAGTACTCGGACTTGTGGTGGTGTAGTGGTGACTCGGAATGCTGGTGGCCGTGCAGTGGTATGCAGCAGAAGTCGGTAGTGATGTGTGGCGAGTCAGTGGTGGCACAGTTGGATATGCAACCACTGACTGCTGCACGTACCGATTCTGCTGCATAGCCTGCAAGTAAGCAGTGTTGCAGGCCTGCAACACACTCAGCTGTTGCTCAGGACTAAGGTGTTCCGCCATGCCCCGTTCAATTTTACTGAAAAAATGGTGCGCTGGTCTGTTGAGGTCGGCTTCCAGGCGATCAAGCCGCTGGTCGACACAGTTTAAGCGGTGATCCATGTGGGTAAAACCCCGTTCCATTAGTGAAAACCCGCTTTCCACTGTGCCTGACAGCGAATTCATATTGCCATGAAAGGCCTCACTCAAGTGCATGAACTCGGGCAAGACAGTCCTCTCCAAGGCCCTCTGCTGCTGGCGGGAAGTGCCCGCATAACCAGTGGCAGAGACCTGGGAGAGGAGAAGACCTGATGGAAAAGCTTCCTGGTCACCAGCTGTCCGTGTTGCTGACCTGCAAGTTGCTTCCAGGTTGTCGGATGGCTGGGACGGGTCCAACGTCGTCCGATGAAGGACCACTTCAGGGACAGGCTGCATGGTGCTGCTCCAGGTGCTGTGGAAAGAAAAGAAAAACATTACTATAATTTTTTTCCAAGAAGCATCAGCTGTGGAATAGAAAAGCACTGATTATGAAAAATAAAACATTTTTGGAAAACTTACGCTCTGCTGGCAAGAACCGGTCTCAGGAACGCCAACTTGCGATAGTAACGATATTTCCTTCTGGCCCTTGCTGCTGAACCACTGCGAACCTGTCCCTCTGCTCGAACATCAGTGTTGAAGCGGTCCTTCATCGAGCACCATCGTGTGCGGACTTTGTTCACTGTAGGAAAAAAAAAATATATTTTTTTTAATGCAGACAGGGCAAAATCTGTGTCATCACACACACCTGAGTTAAAATGGCAAACAGTTAATGCAGCATAAAAAAAAAAAACATACACGGCATAGCAACAGAATACACTATGTAGTCACTGTTGAACCAGATGACACTGTTGGGTTTGCAGGTAGAATATATCTACCAGCAAACCCATCAGTGGCATCTGGAACAAGAGTGAATGCAGCATAAAAAAAACAACAGAATGCACAACATAGCAATAGCATACACAGGGCAGTCACTGTTGAACCAGATGACACTGTTGGGTTTGCAGGTAGAATATATCTACCAGCAAACCCATCAGTGGCATCTGGAACAAGAGTGAATGCAGAATAAAAAAAACAACAGAATGCACAACATAGCAATAGCATACACAGGGCAGTCACTGTTGAACCAGATGACACTGTTGGGTGTAATGCTGGTATTGTCTGTACTTTGTTTTCCAGCGTTACTCTGCATGTTTTTTGCATTAACCCTTTTGCTCCTTTCCCCCTAACCAGCTGGGATACTGTTGTCTGTTACCTATATGGATGCTGCTCAGTTCCCGACTCTGCTGCGTACCCGTACTTGCGTGAGTGGCTCCGCTGCTTTGCATGACCGCCCGCATGTGCGGTTCCTGACTTGCTGTGAAAGCCGTCCGTAGCTTGCAAAGTCCTCTGCAGTGGTGCATGACTTACTGCGTGGTTGGCAGCAGCCATTGTTGGGTTCCCTCTGTGTTGTGCTGTCTGGCTCTGCATAGGGGGCGCGGCCCACACCTGTCCTGCTTTTATGTGGATTGGGTGTTTACTAGAATTACTGCTCCAGCCTATCGCTGTGAAGCAGCTCATATATAAAGTTCCCCAGCCCTAGTGGGCGTTGCCAGAGCTTCACATTGAATCCACACTGAATCCCTGAACCTAGCCGTATGTGGTTGTGTGTTCAGCTCCTGCTCTGAATTTGATCAGCTCTGGAGAGCTGATTCCCTGTTCCTGTTGTGTCTTGTTCCCTGATCCTGGATCAAACCCGGTACCTGAATGTCTGAATTATGTCTTGTGTTTCCGCCTATGCTGGGGGCTGATTACCCAGATCGCCGTTCCTGGAGGCTGTATATCCAGGCCTGTTCCTGCTGTGTCTAATTACCTGAACCCCTGATCCTGGATCGCATCCTGTACCTGAATGTCTGAACTGTGTCTTGTGTTTCCGCCTATGCTGGGGGCTGATTACCCAGATCGCCGTTCCTGGAGGCTGTATATCCAGGCCTGTTCCTGCTGTGTCTAATTACCTGAACCCCTGATCTTGGATCGCATCCTGTACCTGACTGTCTGAACTGTGTCCTCTGTGTTATGTTCCTGAAATCCTGCTGTGTCCAGAACCCTGTGCCAGTGACTGTGAAACCTTGCTATATAACCTGAGTTCATCTTGGAAGGAGGAGTCCGGTGTGTGCTGAGTTTCTGTTACTCTGTGCTCAGCCTCTGTGCAATCCCCGGCCAGCTCCCGTTTGAGCCTGGCGGGGCTTGCACCAGACCGCTGGGGTTCCTTTTCAGGTCGCTGCCAGATGTCCGGATCCTATGCCTGATGACCATGGCCTGATGTCCGATGTCCGACGACCACTTCCAGATGTCCGGATCCTATCCTTCCTGCCTGATGTCCGGATCCTGCCGATCATTGCCAGATGTCCAGAGTCCGAGGCCTGTGTTCCAGTCCGTGTTCCTGTGATCCAATCCATGTTCCTGTCCGTGTTCCTGACTCCCTGAGATCCAATCCATGTTCCTGTCCGTGTTCCTGACTCCCTGAGATCCAATCCGTGTCCCTGTTGTTCCTGTGCAGTCTAACTCTGTTTCAGCCATCAGCTCCTGATTCCAGTTTCCTGCCTGTTACCTGTCGGCTTGCCTGTCTGCCATCCGACTGCAGCTCCATCCGGAAGTTCGGACATCATCTGCAGAGATCCCGGCTCTTGCCTGCTCACCTGGGAGCGATCATCTGCCATCCGACTGCAGCTCCATCCGGAAGTTCGGACATCATCTGCAGAGATCCACGGCTCTTGCCTGCTCACCTGGAGCGATCATCTGCCATCCGACTGCAGCCTACCTGGAGGCTCCACCATATCAGGTCGTATATACCTGCCTGTCTAGAGACTGCCTGGTCACTAGCCGTGACAACCTGCCTGTCCCAGAGACTGCCTGGTCACTTGCCGTGACAACCTGCCTGTCCCAGAGACTGCCTGGTCACTTGCCGTGACAACCTGCCTGTCCCAGAGACTGCCTTGGTCACTTGCCGTGACAACCTGCCTGCCCTGGTCACTAGCCGTGACAACCTGCCTGTCCCAGAGACTGCCTGGTCACTTGCCGTGACAACCTGCCTGCCCTGGTCACTAGCCGTGACAACCTGCCTGTCCCAGAGACTGCCTGGTCACTTGCCGTGACAACCTGCCTGCCCTGGTCACTAGCCGTGACAACCTGCCTGTCCCAGAGACTGCCTGGTCACTTGCCGTGACAACCTGCCTGTCCCAGAGACTGCCCTGGTCACTAGCCGTGACAACCTGTCTGTCCCAGAGACTGCCTTGGTCACTTGCCGTGACAACCTGCCTGTCCTGCCGGTTCCTCCTTGGTCTACCCTGTGATGATGTCTGTCCTGGGTCGGTGTCTGATGTTCTCCTGCTGAGCCTGTGCTACGCCTGAGGCCTGAGAGAGAGGCCGTCCTAGTATGCCCGTGCCAGATGACCCTGGACTTCATCAACCCGTGATGACCCCGCCATCGTCTGACGTTCGTCCTGGGCCGGTGTCTGATGTTCTCCTGCTGAGCCTGTGCTACGCCCGAGGCCTGAGAGTGAGGCCATACTAGTATGCCCGTGCCAGATGATCCTGGACTTCATCAACCCGTGATGACCCCGCCATCGTCTGAAGTCTGTCTGAGGTCGGTGTCTGATGTTCTCCTGCTGAGCCTGTGCTACGCCTAAGGCCTGAGAGAGAGGCCGTCCAAGTATGCCTGTGCCAGATAACCCTGGACTGCATCTACCCGTGATGTCCTCCAGCACTCGTCTGTGATCCTGAGTTGTGTACCCTTCTCTGATGTGTGGAATCGGGAGCCCGGTCTTATGTTCTGTTTATGTACTTTGTTTCTTTAAGTAAACTTTATGTTTCTTCTTACCTGAAGTTGTGCGGTGTTGTCTAGTCCTGCAGGTCGCCACCTTGCCCACATGCTCAGCTGCCACGGATCCCGGTCGCTGCCCTTCCCTAGTCCGGGCAGGCCCGGGTCTCCCTCCGTGGTCCAGTGGGTCCACATTCTCTTACCATCTGGGACCCATGCCTCACGTCGTCGTGGACTGGCGGCGTGGGAGCATTGGCTAGCTAGGTAAGCTATGCCATGTCCCGACGCCCCACAGCCGTGGGAAGCGCCACATTGGGTTTGCATGTAGAATATATCTACCAGCAAACCCATCAGTGCCATCTGGAACAAGAGTGAATGCAGCATAAAATAAGCAATACAATGCACAACATAGCAATAGCATACACAGGGCAGTCACTGTTGAACCAGATGACACTGTTGGGTTTGCAGGTAGAATATATCTACCAGCAAACCCATCAGTGGCATCTGGAACAAGAGTGCAGCATAAAAAAAACAACAGAATGCACAATATAGCAATAGCATACACAGGGCAGTCACTGTTGAACCAGATGACACTGTTGGGTTTGCAGGTAGAATATATCTACCAGCAAACCCATCAGTGACATCTGGAAAAAGAGTGAATGCAGCATAAAAAAAAACAATAGAATGCACAACATAGCAATAGCATACACAGGGCAGTCACTGTTGAACCAGATGACACTGTTGGGTTTGCAGGTAGAATATATCTACCAGCAAACCCATCAGTGCCATCTGGAACAAGAGTCACAGCGGCATTACAGAGAATGAAAATACTTACTAAGCGCCTTTTTGAGGTTTGGAGAGGCGCTGTCCCAGCCATCCATCAACGCTGCAGCCACCTTGTTCCATAGCCGCCCGGCTCACCACTGTTGTGTTATTGGTAGCTGAGGAGAATAAGCAAAAACGGCAATACACCAGAGAGGCTGGAACCTATTGGATTGCAGTAACCTGAACTAACCACACAACTAGAGGTAGCCGTGGAGCGTTCCTACGTTGATCCTAGACGCCTCGTCACAGCCTGAGAGATAACTACACCTAAAGGCAGAAAGATGAAAGCTATCTGCCCCAGAGCAGATCCCCAAAGAAAATAGGAAGCCCCCAAACATGTAATGGCGGTTAGACAAGAAGAAGCACGGACACAGACAGAAAATAGAATGAGCAAATGCTGGGGCCCAATCTGTCTAGACAGAAAAGTACAGGAAAGGATACTCACTGCAATCCAAAAAACCCTAAAAAAAAACCAACTCTTCTAATTGCAAAAACACCTGAGATCACACGATCTCTACCACCTAAATCAGATCTCTGGTGTAACAAAACTAAGCCGCAACCACTGAAAAAACAGGAAAAAGCAAATGAACAAATAACAGTGGCTTCAGATAAACTGAGAGGAGCACAAGCCCCCCGGAGGGGACCTGGCTGACCTCCACAGAAGTGCAGGGAACAATGCAAAAAGCAAGCACAAAAATAAAAGCAGAAAATATCTTATCTGATAGCAGAAGATGCAGGCAAGACTCAGCAAGCTTCCAAAAGAACCAGGAACCACAATTGAGACAAGAACAATTGATCACCGGCAACCATCATGGGAGGGAACCTCCCTTATATCAGACCAGTCAGTGATCCCAGATTGCCATTCCTCGCTGAAAGGTTCAGTACTGTCAGTAACCACCAGAGGGAGCCTCTGCTCAGAAACCATCTCTAGCACATTCATAACAGTACCCCCCCCTTGAGGAGGGGTCACCGAACCCTCACTTGTGCAACCAGGCTGATCAGGATGAGCTCGGTGATAGGCACGGATCAGTCTCCTAGCATGGATGTCCGAAGCAAACACCCAAGAATTGTCCTCCTGACCATAACCTCTCCACTTAACCAAATACTGGAGTTTCTGCCTAGAAAAACGAGAATCCAATATTTTCTCAACCACATACTCCAGATTGCCCTCAACCAAAACAGGGTCAGGAGGCGCAGCCATAGGAACCACTGGCTCCACAAACCTCTTCAATAAGGACTTGTGGAACACGTTATGGATCTTAAATGTCCCTGGAAGAAGCAAACGGAAGGAAACAGGATTAAGAATCTCCATGATCTTATAAGGTCCAATGAACCTAGGCTTAAACTTTGGAGATGCAACCCTCATAGGGATATTTCTTGAGGACAACCAAACCAAGTCCCCCACTTTAAACCGAGGACCATCAGTCCTATGCCAGTTGGCAAACCGTTGGGCCTTTTCCTGAGAGAGACATTCTCTCCACTACCTGGTCCCAAATCTGTTGCATTCGCTCCACAACAGAGTCAACACCCGGACAGACAGAAGCCTCCGCCTGTCCCGAAGAAAATCGAGGGTGAAACCCAAAATTGCAGAAAAATGGAGACATCAAGGTGGCAGAGCTAGCCCTATTATTAAGAGCAAACTCAGCCAAAGGCAAAAAAGAGACCCAGTCATCTTGATCAGCAGACACAAAACATCTCAAAGAAGTCTCCAAGGTCTGGTTTGTTCTCTCGGTTTCTACATTGGTCTGAGGATGAAATGCAGAGGAGAAAGATAATTGAACACTAAGTTTAGAACAAAATGTCCTCCAAAATCTGGAAACAAACTGGACTCCTCTGTCAGACACAATGTTCTCCGGAATACCATGTAACCGAACCACGTGCTGAAGGAACAAAGGCACCAATTCGGAGGAGGAAGGTAACTTAGGTAATGGCACAAAATGTATCATCTTGGAAAACCTATCACAGGACTTTTTGGAAGTGCATTAGAGCAGCAGGGTGATTTGCTGCTGAAGGAGAAAAAAAAAAATCTCTCTTTAAATCTTCTGCTTCAGCGAGTGTGAGCGAGCTGAGTGTGACCGGTGCGCAAGTGTGAACGGTGGTAAGTGTGACTTGAGATTCAGTGAAGAAGTATTTGAAAAACCTTTAATCAAATACCTGTGTGAATTGGTGTGAGTGGCTGAATTGTGGATTGCTGAGTGCCTTTCTACCTGTTCTATCTTTTGGGGGCTTTTTTAACCTATTTTTTCTCTCTAAAGGATTAATCTCTTATTTTACTATCTGTGTGTTTAAAGGTTTAAAGGTTAACTATATTGCATTTAAATCTTGGTGTAGCTATATTCACAAGGGGTTAATTAAGGGTGGGGGTTCATAATTAAGGGTTTATAAGGGCCAGCTGGTTGGGACTCAAGTCTTTTTGGAAGTGCATTAGAGCAGCAGGGTGATTTGCTGCTGAAGGAGAAAAAAAAAAAATCTCTCTTTAAGGGTGAGTTTCCACGGTCAGGAAACGCTGCGTGTTTGGCGCTGTGCGCTGGCGCAGCGCCAAACACGCAGCGTCCAGATGTTACAGCATAGTGGAGGGGATTTCAAGAAATCCCGTCTCCACTATGCGTAACAATACGCAGGTGGCAAACTTGCGTAAACGGACATGCGGCGCGTCTTTTTAGACCGCAGCATGTCCTCGCGTATTGCGGCGACGGTGCGTCGCCGCAACAGAATTAACACAGGGCTATGTAGCCCTGCGCTCTTTCCGGAGGTGTTCCGGAGGTGTCCTGAACACCTCCGGAAAGATCGCGCGTCAGAAAGGGGGCGGGGCTTAGACGGAGCGGAATTTCCGCTCCGTCCAAAGCGCTATGGTTCCGGACCGTGGAACCATAGCCTAAATCTTCTGCTTCAGCGAGTGTGAGCGAGCTGAGTGTGACCGGTGCGCAAGTGTGAACGGTGGTAAGTGTGACTTGAGATTCAGTGAAGAAGTATTTGAAAAACCTTTAATCAAATACCTGTGTGAATTGGTGTGAGTGGCTGAATTGTGGATTGCTGAGTGCCTTTCTACCTGTTCTATCTTTTGGGGGCTTTTTTAACCTATTTTTTCTCTCTAAAGGATTAATCTCTTATTTTACTATCTGTGTGTTTAAAGGTTTAAAGGTTAACTATATTGCATTTAAATCTTGGTGTAGCTATATTCACAAGGGGTTAATTAAGGGTGGGGGTTCATAATTAAGGGTTTATAAGGGCCAGCTGGTTGGGACTCAAGTCTTTTTGGAAGTGCATTAGAGCAGCAGGGTGATTTGCTGCTGAAGGAGAAAAAAAAAAATCTCTCTTTAAATCTTCTGCTTCAGCGAGTGTGAGCGAGCTGAGTGTGACCGGTGCGCAAGTGTGAACGGTGGTAAGTGTGACTTGAGATTCAGTGACTTTGGATTCAGGGAGTTTCCAAGGGAGGATTTACTGAATTGCTGTTACTGTATATTTTAATACTTTTTATTTATTTTTACTTATCTTTGCTGTCTGGTGAAATCCCCATTAGGAATGTGCTCCACTATTGCCAATGCCATCCAGTGTACATCTTGCCACATGTATGCAGTCCTTGAACAGCCGGTCGAGGGTGCATACTGCTGTGTGAGATGTGAGCACGTTGTGCATTTGGAAGCCCAAATTCTGGATCTAAATGTGCAGCTGGCAACACTGAGATCCATAGACAATATGGAAAGGAGTCTTCTGCTCACTGAGCAGACGCTCAGTGGGATAGATGAGGGGGGGGATGCTAGGGTGGAGCTGCAGGACACTGAAGTAGGAAGCTGGGTGACAGTTAGAAAGCGGGGTAGAGGGAAGAGCGCCAGGGAGGCTAGTCCTGATCTGGCACACCCCAATAAGTTTGCAAAGTTGGCAGATGAGGGGGTTGTCAGTACAGGGGTAGCACTGCTGCAGCCAGGCATGTCCTCTGAAAGCCGGGGGAGTGTCTGCTCCAGTAAGGGGGGAATTAGGAGATCAGGGCAGGCCAGACAGGTGCTGGTAGTGGGGGACTCAATTATTAGGGGAACAGATAGGGCAATCTGTCACAAAGACAGGGATCGTCGAACAGTGTGCTGCCTACCTGGCGCTCGAGTCCGACACATCGCTGATCGGGTTGACAGATTACTGGGAGGGGCTGGTGAGGACCCAGCGGTCATGGTGCACATTGGCACAAATGACAAAGTTAGAGGCAGGTGGAAGGTCCTTAAAGACGATTTCAGGGAATTAGGCTGCAAGCTTAAAGCAAGGACCTCCAACGTGGTATTTTCTGAAATACTGCCTGTACCACGTGCCACACCAGAGAGGCAACGGGAGATTAGGGAGGTTAATAAGTGGCTCAAGAATTGGTGTAGGAAGGAGGGGTTTGGGTTCCTGGAGAACTGGGCCGACTTCTCAGTTGGCTACAGGTTCTATGCTAGGGACGGGCTGCACCTCAATGGGGAGGGTGCAGCTGTGCTGGGGGAGAAAATGGCTAGAAGGTTGGAGGAGTCTTTAAACTAGGGACTGGGGGGGAGGGTATTCATTTTATAGGAGGGGAAGGCAGTACAGATAGAGACCTGGGCACAAATAATGAAATTGGGGGTGGGGGTGGCATGGGGGGGTGGGGTTAGAACAGTTAATAATTTAAGAAAGAATAGAGGTTCAGAGAGATACATAAAGTGCATGTATACTAATGCTAGAAGCCTCACCAACAAAATGGCGGAATTAGAATTAATTTTGTTGGAACATAATTATGACATGGTGGGGATATCTGAGACTTGGCTGGATGAGAGCCACGACTGGGCGGTTAATTTACAGGGCTATAGTCTGTTTAGAAATGACCGTAAAAATAAGCGAGGTGGGGTGTGTGTGTTTATATGTAAAATCATCCTTAAAACCCATCCTGCGTGATATCTGTGAATCTAATGAAGATGTAGAGTCTCTGTGGGTGGAGATTAGGGGAGGGGGGAAAAATAATAAATTATTGATAGGGGTTTGTTATAAGTCTCCTAAAATAATGGAAGCAACAGAGAATATCCTCGTAAAGCAAATAGATGAAGCAGCAACTCAAGGAGAAGTCATTATTATGGGGACTTCAACTACCCTGAAATACATTGGGGAACAGAAACCTGTAGTTCCAGCAAAGGTAATAAGTTTTTGGCAACTATGAGAGACAATTACCTTTCACAACTAGTTCAGGACTAGGGTTGAGCATTCCGATACTGCAAATATCGGGTATCGGCCGATATTGGCTGTATCGGAATTCCGATTCCGAGTACCGATATTTTCGTCTTATCGGATACGGGAATCGGGATTGTCACTGTCACTGTCAGTGTCCGTCGGTCAGGTCTGTCAGGAGTCAGCGGCACTTACCCGGCAGAAGATCTCCGGCGGTCACGTCCTGGACTGCTTCATGGCCGCAATCTTCTTTCCCCGGCGGTCACATGCAGTTTCTCGCGATAACTGCAGTGACTGCTGGGTAATCCCGGCCGTAAAGCAGTCAGTCCGATGACGTCACCGCCGGGGAAGCAGGTAATCAGCTGTGCTGCGTCGCGATGACAGGCTCTGCCTGTCATTGCGATGTAGCAGAGTTGGATCGTCGTGGGACTGTCGTTATGGACTGCGTCGGACAGGTGGTATACTGTTGGTTTGTTTTTTTTTCTTTTTTTACAGGAGATCGATGGCGTCGCAGGAATGAGAGTATAATAAAATTAATGAAAACTGTGTTGTCTCTTTTATTTCATTAAAATACTTTTTTCTTGCTTTGTCTTTTTTTTATACATTTAATAACTTTGGGATTAATAATGGATCGGTGTCTTATTGACACCTCTCCATTATTAACCGGGCTTATTGTCACCGTGCAATCAACGGTGACATTAACCCCTTATTACCCCGCTTGCCACCGCTACAGGGCAAGTGGGAAGAGCCGGGTAAAGTGCCACAATTGGCACATCTTTTGATGCGCCAAATGTGGGGCTGCTGTAGCCTGGTATTATCAGGCTGTTGAGGGCCAAAATCCATGGGCCTTGACAGTCTTTTAATACCAGGCCGCAGCAGTCTGCATTTTACTTGGCTGGTTAACAAAAATAGGGGGATCCCCACGCCGTTTTTTTTTCGAGGGGATCCCCTATTTTTGTTAACCAGCCAAGCTAAGCAGACTGCTGTGGCCTGGTATTATCAGGCTGGCAAGGTCCATGGATATTGGATCCTTACCAGCCTGAAAAACCAGGCCTCAGCGGTCTGCTTCATCTGGCTGGTTAACAAAAATAGGGGGGACCCCACGCCAATTTTTTTCGAGGGGATCCCCTATTTTTGTTAATCAGCCAAGATATGCAGACTGCTGTGGCCTGGTATTATCAGGCTGGCAAGGTCCATGGATCTTGGCTCCTTAACAGCCTGAAAATCCAGGCCTCAGCGGTCTGCTTCATCTGGCTGGTTAACAAAAATAGGGGGGACCCCACGCCAATTTTTTTTCGAGGGGATCCCCTATTTTTGTTAATCAGCCAAGATATGCAGACTGCTGTGGCCTGGTATTATCAGGCTGGCAAGGTCCATGGATCTTGGCTCCTTAACAGCCTGAAAATCCAGGCCTCAGCGGTCTGCTTCATCTGGCTGGTTAACAAAAATAGGGGGGACCCCACGCCAATTTTTTTCGAGGGGATCCCCTATTTTTGTTAATCAGCCAAGATATGCAGACTGCTGTGGCCTAGTATTATCAGGCTGGCAAGGTCCATGGATCTTGGCTCCTTAACAGCCTGAAAATCCAGGCCTCAGCGGTCTGCTTCATCTGGCTGGTTAACAAAAATAGGGGGGACCCCACGCCATTTTTTTTTCGAAGGGAACCCCTATTTTTGTTAATCAGTTCCCTCTGACGTCACTGGTTGTGTCCCTGGCTGACCTGAAGTGAAAGTGGAAAGCAATCAATTAAGCTTTCCACTTAAGGGCCCGTCTCACATAGCGATATCGCTACCGAGATCGCTGCTGAGTCACTAGTTTTGTGACGCAGCAGCGAGCTCACCAGCGATATCGCTGTGTGTGACATTCAGCGACGATCAGCCCCCCTGCCGGGTATCGCTGATCGTCGCTGAAATGTCAGGACCTTTTTTTGATCGCTGGTTTGCTGACAGGCACACATCGCTGCGTGTGACAGGCGGGAGACCAGCGATCCGCTGGTAACCAAGGTACACAGCGGGTTTCCAGGCGCGGGGCTGTGCCTAGAAACCCGCTGTGTACCTTGGATACCAGCGCCTGATGCAGGGAGCTGGTATCCAAGGTACACAGCGGGTTTCCAAGCGCTGCGCGGTGCCTGGAAACCCGCTGTGTACCTTGGTTACCAGCGGATCGCTGGTCTCCGCCTGTCACACGCAGCGATGCGTGCCTGTCAGAGGGAAACCAGCGATCAAAAAAAGGTCCTGACATTTCTGCGACGATCAGCGATACCCGGCAGGGGGGCTGATCGTCGCTGAATGTCACACACAGCGATATCGCTGGTGAGCTCGCTGCTGCGTCACAAAACTAGTGACTCAGCAGCGATCTCGGTAGCGATATCGCTATGTGAGACGGGCCCTTAAGCGATGTTACCCGCAGTGTCGCTGTCCCAGATCGCTGCCTGAGCTGCCTGTTTGGCAGCTAAGCAGCGATCATGTAGCGATACACCAGCGATCCTGACAAGTGCATATCGTTGTCGGGATCACTGGTGTATCGTTATGTGACACCCAGCCTTTACTCTCCTGTCAGGCAGGAGAGGAACTCATTCATTTGGGGTTTACTGTGAGGCTGCAGCATTAGCTGCGGTCCCTGCAGTAAACATTAACCCTTTCTGAAGGATTACACCGTGGGACCTGACTGTGCATGGGATAGGTAAGAATAATTTTGCTTTTTTATTTTATTTTTATTACAGGAAATGGTTTTTGCAGTAAAATAAAAGATGGTCAAAAACATGTGTCTTTATTTCATTAAAATGATTTTTAATTAAAGTGTGTGTGTTTTATTTTTATTTCATGCAATAGGATTAATAATTGATAGTTGTCTAATTGACAGCTCTCAATTATTAACCTGGCTTAAGGTCACCTTTCAATAGCAAGGTGGCTTTAACCCCATATTAACCCATTCGCCACCGCTACAGGGCAATGGGAATAGACGGGCAAAGTGCCAGAAAGGGCGAATCTAATTATAGATTTGTCTTTCCTGGGGTGTCTGGGGGCAGATGTTAGTAGCCGGGGGGGGCAAAAATAATGGTCCCTCTCTGGGCTATTATTATCTGCCCCCACTCACTGGCTTTGTCTGTCTGGTTGCGAAAATAGGGCGGGAGCCCACGCATTTTTTTTCAGCAATTTTACACCTCATATATATATATATACATGTCATTGAATTTGTGACACATATATATATATATTTATATTTGTAGTTCATACACTTCTACATAGTATAATAGCCGCTAATTCAATTGCCGGCTTTTGTGAAAATGCAGAACCCGACATGAAATGACACTTGGTGTACATAGGGTTAACCATGTCTTTTCATGTCCTTTGCTATCTAATTTGCACAAACAATTAAATCAGTCTATGTGTGCAAAATTTCACACCTGTAGGGGTTAATTAAAGGTGTAAATTCGTAGCAAAAAAGTCCGTTTTTTTTACAATCGAATTTACACCTTTAATTAACCCCTACAGGTGTGAAATTTTGCACACATAGTCTGATTTAATTGTTTGTGCAAATCAGATAGCAAACGACATGAAAAGACATGGTTAAACCTATGTACACCAAGTGTCATTTCATGTCGGGTGCTTCTGTCTTTTCACTGAAGCCGGCTTTACTCGGCAATTGAATCAGAGGATATTTTACTATGTAGAAGTGTATAAACTATACATATATGTATATATATATATGTCACAATGACATGTATATATATATATATATGTATTCTATGTGTGTATATTTAGTGTTTACAAGGAAAGAATGGGGTTTTTTTAGTTGCGATATTTTGTTCCCATAGACTTACATGGGACTTCCGGTATCGGTATCGGGTATCGCCGATATTTTAGTGATATCGGCGATACCATTCCGATTCCGATACTTTAGGATATCGGAAAGTATCGCTCAACTCTATTCAGGACCCAACAAGAGGGGGGGCACTGCTAGACCTAATATTATCCAACAGGCCAGACCGCATATCAAATATAAGGGTTGGGGGTCACTTGGGTAATAGTGATCACAAAATAATAAGCTTTCATGTATCCTTTAATAAGATGTGTAGTCGAGGGGTTACAAGGACACTAAACTTCAGGAAGGCAAATTTCCAACGGATGAGAGATGATCTTGGTGCAATAAACTGGGACGATATCCTGAGACATAAAAATACACAAAGAAAATGGGAGACGTTTATTAGTATCCTGAATAGGACCTGTGCACAGTATATACCCTATGGGAATAAACATGCTAGAATTAGGAGGAAACCACTATGGCTAAATAGAGCTGTAAGGGGCGCAATAAGGGACAAAAAGAAAGCGTTTAGGGAATTAAAGCAAGTAGGTAGTGATGAGGCATTAAATAAATACAGAAGACTGAATAAATTCTGTAAAAAGCAAATCAAGACAGCAAAGATTGAGGCAGAGAGACTCATTGCCAGAGAAAGTAAAAATAATCCCAAAATATTCTTTAACTACATAAATAGCAAGAAACTAAAAAATGATAGTGTTGGTCCCCTTAAAAATAGTCTGGGTGAAATGGTGGATGAGGATGAGGAAAAAGCCAATATGCTAAATGACTTTTTTTCAACTGTATTTACACAAGAAAATCCCATGACAGATAACATGATCATAGATAAAAAAAATTTCTCCATTAAATGTCACATGCTTAACCCAGCAGGAAGTACGGCGGCATCTAAAAATCACTAAAGTTGACAAATCCCCGGGTCCGGATGGGATACACCCCCGAGTACTGCAGGAATTAAGTACAGTTATAGATAGACCATTATTTTTAATCTTTAAAGATTCCATAATAACTGGGTCTGTACCACAGGACTGGCGTATAGCAAATGTGGTGCCAATATTCAAAAAGGGGGCAAAAACTGAACCTGGAAATTATAGGCCAGTGAGCTTAACATCTACTGTGGGTAAAATCCTGGAGGGTTTTTTAAGGGATACTATATTGGAGTATCTGAAGCTGAATAACCTCATGACACAGTATCAGCATGGGTTTACGAGGGACCGTTCTTGTCAGACTAATCTGATAAGCTTTTATGAAGGGGTAAGTTCAGGACTGGACCAAGGGAATGCAGTGGACGTGGTGTTCATGGACTTCTCAAAAGCTTTTGATACAGTGCCACACAAAAGGTTGATACATAAAATGAGAACAATGGGGATAGGGGAAAATATGTGTAAGTGGGTTAAGAACTGGCTCATGGATAGGAAACAAAGGGTGGTTATTAATGGAGCACACTCGGACTGGGTCACGGTTAGCAGTGGGGTACCACAGGGGTCAGTATTGGGGCCGCTTCTCTTTAACATATTTATTAATGACCTTGTAGGGGGCATACAGAGTAGTATTTCAATATTTGCAGATGACACTAAACTCTGCAGGGCAATAAATACAGAGGAGGATAATTTTATATTACAGGAGGATTTATGTAAACTAGAAGCTTGGGCTGATAAATGGCAAATGAGCTTTAATGGGGATAAATGTAAGGTCATGCACTTGGGTAGAACAAATAAGATGTATAATTATGTGCTTAATTGTAAAACACTGGGCAAAACTGTCACTGAAAAAGACTTGGGTGTATGGGTGGACGACAAACTGACATTTAGTGGCCAATGTCAGGCAGCTGCTGCCAAGGCAAATAAAATAATGGGATGCATTAGACGAGGCATAGATGCTCATGAGGAGAACATAATTTTACCTCTATACAAGTCACTGGTGCGACCACACTTAGAATACTGTGTGCAGTTCTGGTCTCCGGTGTATAAGAAAGACATAGCTGAACTGGAGCGGGTGCAGAGAAGAGCGACCAAGGTTATTAGAGAACTGGGGGGTCTGCAATACCAAGACAGGTTATTACACTTGGGGTTATTTAGTTTGGAAAAACGAAGGCTTAGGGGTGATCTTATTACAATGTACAAATATATGAGGGGACAGTACAAAGACCTTTCTAATGATCTTTTTACTCTTAGACCTGTGACGGGGACGAGGGGGCATCCTCTACGTCTGGAGGAAAGAAGGTTTAGCCATAATCACAGATGCAGATTCTTTACTGTAAGAGCAGTGAGACTATGGAACTCTCTGCCGTCTAATGTTGTAATGAGTGATTCCTTACTAAAATTTAAGAGTGGACTGGATGCCTTTCTTGAAAAGTATAATATAACAGGCTATATTCACTAGTTTCCTAGATACAGCGTTGATCCAGGGAGCTAGTCTGATTGCCGTATGTGGAGTCGGGAAGGAATTTTTTTCCCCAATGTGAAGCTTACTGTTTGCCACTTGGGTTTTTTTTGCCTTCCTCTGGATCAACATGTTAGGGCAGGTTAGGATAGGATATGGGTTGAACTAGATGGACTTAAAGTCTTCCTTCAACCTTAATAACTATGTTACTATGTTACTATGTTAGATTACCCAGATAACGGTCATTCTCTGAGAAACAGGGAGGTCGGAAATAAAATCCATAGAGATATGGGTCCATGACCTCTGGGGCACAGGTAATGGCATTAACAAACCACTAGAGCGAGTGCAAGGCTTGGAGCGAGAGCAAGTCCCGCAGGACTGCACAAATTCCCTGACGTCACGAGACAAAGTAGGCCACCCAAAGGACCCACTCACCAAGTCTCTGGTACCAAAAATACCGGGATGACCAGCCAACCGGGAAAAATGAATCTCAGACATCACACTCTTATTCCACTGGTCTGGGACAAACAATTTCCCAATAGGGCAGTGCTCAGGTTTATACTCCTGACACCCTTCCAGAGCCAGTCTCAAATTGGGCGAGAAGGCTGAAAGAACTACACCCTCTTTCAAAATAACAGTATGATCAGATAACTCAGGAGAGTCCGCAAACAAACTCCTCGAGAGGGCAACCGCCTTAACATTCTTAGTGCCAGGAAGAAAAGAAACCACAAAATTAAAACGTGTGAAAAACAAGGCCCACGGCCTGTCTAGGATTAAGTCGCTTGGCTGATTCGAGATAAACCAGATTCTTATGGTCCGTGAGGACCACCACCTGATGTTTGGCTCCTTCCAGCCAATGTCTCCACTCTTCAAAGGCCCACTTCATGGCCAATAACTCCCGATTACCCACGTCATAATTATGTTCAGTTGGAGAAAAATTTCGAGAGAAAAAGGCACAAGGGTTAATCTTAGAGGTCTCTGGATCTCTTTGGGACAAAACGGCACCTGCCCCAATTTCAGAGGCATCAACCTCCACCTGAAACGTTAGAGAAACATCAGGCTGCCGTAGAACAGGAGCAGAAGTGAATCTCTGCTTAAGTTCCTGAAACGCAGAGACTGCCTCAGGAGGCCAATTCACCACATCAGAACCCTTTTTGGTCAAATCAGTCAATGGTTTAACAATACTGGAGAAATTACCAATAAATTTCCGATAAAAATTGGCAAAACCCAAAAATCTCTGAAGAGCCTTTAATGAAGTAGGTTGGACCCAATCACAGATGGCCTGAACCTTGACTGGGTCCATTTCAATAACAGATGGAGACAAAATGAATCCCAGAAATGAGACCTTCTGTACGCCAAAAAGACACTTTGATCCCTTCACATACAGTGCATTCTCTCTCAAAATCTGGAACACAGTCCGAACATGTTTCACATGAGAGTCCCAGTCATTGGAAAAAATCAAGATATCATCCAAATAAACAATCAGAAATTTATCCACAAAATCCCTGAAAATATCATTCATGAAGGATTGGAAGATGGAAGGAGCATTAGTGAGCCCAAAGGGTATCACTAGGTACTCAAAATGCCCCTCTGTGGTATTAAACGCCGTCTTCCTATCATCCCTGTGCTTAATGTGAATAAGGTTATACGCCTCCCTGAGGTCAAGCTTGGTAAACCAACTAGCACTTTTCAGCCCGGAAAACAGGTCAGAAATCAAGGGTAACGGATATTGATACTTCACAGTGATCTTATTCAAGAGACGATAATCAATACACGGCCTCAATGAACCATCCTTTTTGGCCACAAAGAAAAAACCGGCACCCAAGGGTGAAGAGGATGGTCTGATATGACCCTTCTCCAATGACTCCTTGATATAAGATCGCATAGCATCGTGTTCAGGTACAGACAAGTTAACCCCTCTCTGCCATCAGACGTACTATTCCGTCCATGTGACCCTGGACCTAATTCCCATGGACGGAATAGTACGTCATAGGCGATCAGCTGCGCTCCCGGGGGGAGCGTAGCTGATCGCCGCCGGGTGTCAGCTGTATATCACAGCTGACACCCAGCACTATGTGTCAGGAGCGGTCAAGGACCGCTCCCGGAACATTAACCCCTAGCACACCGCGATCAAACATGATCGCGGTGTGCCCGGGGCACAGGGGAGGATCGCGCAGGCAGGGGGCTCCCTGCGCGCCCCCCTGAGACCCTCAGAGCAGCGCGATGTGTCGCGCTGTTCCGAGGGTCCGTCCTCCCTCCAGGTCCCCGGATCCAAGATGGCGCCGGGGTCCTGCAGGGAGGCGGCTTCCTCAGTGCCTGCTGAGAGCAGGCACTGAGAAGCCTGCAGCACTGCCAGAGCGATCGCTGGTGTGACAGAGTGCTGTGCACACTGTCACACCAGCGATCTGCTAAAATACTGTGATGTCCCACCCTGGGACAAAGTAAAAAAGTAAAAAAAATAAAAAGTGGTAAAAAAAATCATCAAAAAAAAAAAATATTCCCCAATAAATTCATTTCTTCCTGTAAATAAAAAAAAACAAAACAATAAAAGTACACATATTTGGTATCGCCGCGTCCGTAACGACCCCCCTATAAAATTGTCCCACTAGTTAACCCCTTTAGTGAACCCCTTAAAAAAAAAAAAAAAAACTAAGCAAAAAATCAATGCTTTATCATCATACCGCCGAACAAAAAGTGGAATAACACGCGATCAAAAAGACAGATATAAATAAGCATGGTACCGCTGAAAACGTCATCTTGTCCCGCAAAAAACGAGCCATCATATAGCATCATCAGCGAAAAAATAAAAAAGTTATAGCTCGCAGAATAAAGCGATGCAAAAATAATGATTTTTTATATAAAATTGTTTTTATTCTATAAAAGCGCCAAAACATAAAAAAATGATATAAATGAGGTATCGCCATAATCGTACTGACCCGAAGAATAAAACTGCTTTATCAATTTTACCACACGCGGAACGGTATAAACGCCTCCCCCAAAAGAAATTCATGAATTGCTGATTTTTGTTCATTCTAACCTCCCAAAAATCGAAATACAAAGCGATCAAAAAATGTCACGTGCTCAAAAATGGTACCAATAAAAACGTCACCTCGTCCCGCAAAAAATAAGACCTCACATGACTCTGTGGGCCAAAATATGCAAAAATTATAGCTCTCAAAATGTGGTGATGCAAAAAACTACTTTTTGCAATAAAAAGCGTTTTTTAGCGTGACAGCTGCCAATCATAAAAACCCGCTATAAATAGTAAATCAGACCCCCCTTTATCACCCCCTTAGTTAGGGAAAAATAATAAAATTAAAAAAATGTATTTATTTCCATTTTCCCATTAGGGTTAGTGTTGCGGCTAAAGTTAGGGTTAGGATTGGCGCTAAAGTTAGTATTAGGGTTATGGTTGGGATTAGGGTTAGGGGTGTGTTAGGGTTAGGTTTGTGGTTAGGGTTGGGACTAGGGTTAGGGGTATGTTGGGGTTAGGGTTGGAGTTAGAATTGGGGGGTTTCTGCTGTTTAGGCACATCAGGGGCTCTCCAAATGTGACATGGCGTCTGATCTCAATTCCCGCCAATTCTGCGTTGAAAAAGTCAAACGGTGCTCCTTCACTTCTGAGCTCTGCCATGCGCCCAAACAGTAGTTTACCCCCGCATATGGGGTATCAGCGTACTCTGTACCCCAAGAGTTATTGTGCAATTTGTCCTATTTCTTCTGTTACCCTTGGGAAAATAAAAAACTGGGGGCGACAAAATCATTTTTGTAAAAAAAAAATGATTTTTTTGTTTTTACGGCTGTATGTTATAAATTTTCTGTGAAGCACTTGGGGCTTCATAGCGCTCACCACACTTCTAGATAAGTTCCTTGTGGGGTCTATTTTCCAAAATGGGGTCACTTGTGGGGGGTTTCCACTGTTTAGGTGCATCAGGGGCTCTCCAAATGCGACATGACGCCACCAGACCATTCCATCAAAGTCTGCAATCCAAAACGTCACTACTTCCCTTCCGAGCCCAGACGTGCACCCATACAGTCGTTTTCTCACACATGTTCGGTATCAGCGTACTCAGGACAAATTGGACAACAACTTTTGGGGTCCAATTTCTCCTGTTACCCTTGTGAAAATAAAATATTGGGGGCGAAAAAATCATTTTTGTAAAAAAAAAAGGATTTTTTATTTTTACAGCTGTACATTATAAACTTCTGTGAAGCACTTAGGGGTTCAAAGTGCTCAACATACTTCTAGATAAGTTCCTTGTGGGGTCTATTTTCCCAAATGGGGTCACTTGTGGGGGGTTTCCACTGTTTAGGCGCATCAGGGGCTCTCCAAATGTGACATGACGCCCCCAGACCATTCCATCAAAGTCTGCAATCCAAAACGTCACTACTTCCCTTCCGAGCCCAGACGTGCACCCATACAGTCGTTTTCTCACACATGTTGGGTATCAGCGTACTCAGGACAAATTGGACAACAACTTTTGGGGTCCAATTTCTCCTGTTACCCTTGTGAAAATAAAATATTGGGGGCGAAAAAATCATTTTTGTAAAAAAAAAAAAAGGATTTTTTATTTTTACGGCTGTACGTTATAAACTTCTGGGAAGCACTTAGGGGTTCAAAGTGCTCACCACACATCTAGATAAGTTCCTTGTGGGGTCTATTTTCCAAAATGGGGTCACTTGTGGGGGGTTTCCACTGTTTAGGCACATCAGGGGCTCTCCAAATGCGACATGACGCCCCCAGACCATTCCATCAAAGTCTGCAATCCAAAACGTCACTACTTCCCTTCCGAGCCCCAACGTGCGCCCATACAGTAGTTTACTCCCACATATTGGGTATCAGCGTACTCAGGACAAATTGGACAACAACTTTTGGGGTCCAATTTCTCCTGTTACCCTTGTGAAAATAAAATATTGGGGGCGACAAAATCATTTTTGTAAAAAAAAAAAAAGATTTTTTATTTTACGGCTGTACGTTATAAACTTCTATGAAGCACTTTGGGGTTCAAAGTGCTCACCACACATCTAGATAAGTTCCTTGAGGGGTCTAGTTTCCAAAATGGTGTCATTTGTGGGGGGTTTCCACTGTTTAGGCAGATCAGGAGCTCTCCAAACACGACATGGCACCCAGCCAATTCTGCGTTGAAAAAGTCAAACGGCGCTCCTTCCCTTCCAAACTCTGCCATGCACCCAAACAGTGGTTTACCCCCACATATGGGGTATCAGCGTACTCAGGACAAATTGCACAATAACTTTTGGAGTCTTGTTACCCTTGGGAAAATAAAAATTGGGGTGAAAAGATCAATTTTGTGGAAAAAATATGATTTTTTAATTTTACGGCTCTACGTTATAAACTTGTGTGAAGCACTTGGGGGTTCAAATTGCTCACCAAAGATCTAGATAAGTTCCTTAGGGGTCTAGTTTCCCAAATGGGGTCACTTGTGGGGGGTTTCCACTGTTTAGGCACATCAGGGACTCTCGAAATGCAACATGGCGTCCAATCTCAATTCCAGCCAATTTTGGTTGGAAACAGTCAAATGGTGCTACTTCCATTCCGAGCTCTGCCATGCACCCAAACAGTGGTTCCCCCCCACATATGGGGTATCAACGTACTCAGGACAAATTGGACAACAACTTTTGAGGTCCAATTTCTCCTGTTACCTATGGGAAAATAAAAAATGAGTGACTAAGAGATAATTTTTGTGGGAAAAAAATAGGATTTTTTATTTTCATGCCCGGGCATTATAAACTTGTGTGAAGCACTTGGGGGTTCAAAGTGCTCACCAAAGATCTAGATAAGTTCCTTAGGGGGTCTAGCTTCCAAAATGGGGTCACTTGTGGGGGGTTTCCACTGTTTAGGCTCATCTGGGGCACTACAAACGGAACATGACCCCCATCAGTGTTTGCATTCCAAAACGTTACTGCTTCCTTTCCAAGCCCTGCTGTGCGCCCAAACAGTTTCCCCCCCCCCACATATGGGGTATCAGCGTACTCAGGACAAATTGGACAACAACTTTTGGGGTCCAATTTCCTTGGGAAAAATCAAAAATTTGGGACTAAAAAAATCATTTTTGTGGAAAATTGTTTTTTTTTTTTCACACCCAGGCATTATAAACTTTTGTGAAACACTTAGGGGTTCAAAGTGCTCACAACAGATCTAGATAAGTTCCTTAGGGGGTCTAGTTTCCAAAATGGTGTCACTTGTGGGGGGTTTCCACTGTTTAGGCGCATCAGGGGCTCTCCAACACAACATGGCGTCCAACCTCAACTTCAGCCAATTTTAGTTTGAAAAAGTCAAACGGCGCTCCTTCCCTTACGAGCTCTGCCATGTGCCCAAACAGTGGTTTTCCCCCACATATAGGGTATTGCGTACTCAGGAGAAATTGCACAACAACTTTATCTGCCCATTTTCTCCTTTTACCCTTGTCAAAATAAAAAAAAAGTTTGTAAAAGATCATTTTTGTGGCTAAAAAGTTAAATATTAATTTTTTCCTTCCACGTTGCTTCAGCTCCTGTGAAGCACCTGAAGGGTTAATAAACTTCTTAAATGTGGTTTTGAGTACCTTGAGGGGTGCAGTTTTTAGAATGGTGTCACTTTTTGATATTTTCTGCTTTATAGACCCGTCAAAGTGACTTCAAATGTGAGGTGGTCCCTAAAAAAATGGCTTTGTAAATGTTGTTGTAAAAATGAGAAATCACTGGTCAACTTTTAACCCTTATAATTTCCGAACAAAAAAAAATGTTGGTTCCAAAATTGTGCTGATGTAAAGTAGACATGTGGGAAATGTTAATTCTTAACTATTTTGTGTGACATATTTCTCTGTTTTAAGGGAAAAAAAAATTCAAAGTTTGAAAATTGCAAAATTTCAAAATTTTCGCCATATTTGTGTTTTTTTCAAAAATAAACGCAAGTTATATCGAAGAAATTATACTTCTAACGTGAAGTACAATATGTCACGAGAAAACATCTCAGAATCGCGAAGATCCGTTGAAGCGTTCCAGAGTTATAACCTCATAAAGAGACAGTGGTCAGAATTGTAAAAATTGGCCAGGTCATTAACGTGCAAACCACCCTTGGGGTGAAGGGGTTAAAAAGGCGACCTTTAGGAAATTTACCACCAGGCACTAATTCAATAGCGCAATCATAGCTCCTATGGGGAGGTAAGGATGCAGATTTACTTTCACTAAATACATCCGAAAAATCAGTCAAAAGTCAGGAACATCCTGAGACTGGGGAGAGGCAGAAAAACAGGAGTGTCGGAATTATCACATTGGCAGCCCCAACTGGTCACAGACACAGATTTCCAATCCAAAACAGGATTATGAGACTGTAACCAAGGGAAACCTAGTACAAAAATGTCATGCAGATTATACAGCACCAGAAATTTGCAACTCTCCTGATGATCTGGTTCAACCTCATTATCACCTGAGTAGAAAACTGGGGTTTATTCTCCGCCAAAGGAGTAGAATCAATGCCCAGTAGGGGAATAGACTTCCGCAGGGGTATCATGGGAAACCCACAACGTTTGGCAAAGTCAAAATCCATGAGGTTAATAGCTGCTCCTGAATCAACAAAAGCCTGAGCAGAAAATGTGGACAGGGAGCGAATCAGGGTAACAGTCAACAGAAATTTAGTCTGAACACTACCCAAGACAACTGAGCGCGCAAACGTCTTCCCGCTTAGGGCAGACTGAAATAGCATGAGAGGCGTCACCACATTAGAAACATAACCTATTGCGCTTTAGAAACTCATGACGCTGTGCCCCAGAAGTCACTCTATCACACTGCATGGGCTCAGAAGCTGGCTCACAAGGCAACACTATCTCATGCATACCTCTGCGCTCATGCAAACGTCTGTCAATTTGAATAGCCAATGACATAGAATCATTGAGACCAGAGGAGCAGGGAATCCCACCATAACATCCTTTACATTCTCTGACAGCCCCTTCCGAAAAAGGGCTGCCAAAGCATCATCATTCCATTTGGTCAGGACTGCCCACTTTCGGAATTTCTGACAGTACAACTCAGCGTCTTCAAGACCCTGATTTAATGGCAACAAGGTTTTTTCAGCTTGATCAGTGACATTAGGTTCATCGTATAATAACCCCAGAGCCAGAAAAAAAGCATCAGTATCATTCAAAACAGGATCCCCAGGTGTCAGGGAAAAGCCCAATCCTGAGGATCGCCGCGCAGGAGAGAGATGACAATTTGAACCTGCCGTACTGCGTTCCCTGAGGACTTTGGCTTTAAGGCAAAAAACAACTTACAGTTATTTTTGAAATTCAGAAATTTAGCCCTATCCCCCAAAAACAAATCTGGCATGGGAATCCTAGGTTCCACAACCGGCAACCTAGCAAGATAGGTAGCAATACTCCGAACCTCAGTGGCAAGCTGATCCACACGGCCAGACAACTGTGCAAGCTCCATTGAGAGAAAACAAAATCCTCCTCAGCACCCAGAGAAAAAGAGGGAAAAAAATGCAACAAACAGGAAAAAAAAATCTCTGACAACTCTGACAACTTTTTTTTTTTCTTCCACACTATTTTTCCCTTCTGTGAGTACCATATAATTTTCAGTTTGGCCGGTGATACTGTTGTATTATTGGTAGCTGAGGAGAATAAGCAAAAACGGCAATACACCAGAGAGGCTGGAACCTATTGAATTGTAGTAACCTGAACTAACCACACAACTAGAGGTAGCCGTGGGGCGTTCCTACTTTGATCCTAGACGCCTCGTCACAGCCTGAGAGATAACTACACCTAAAGCAGAAAGATGAAAGCTATCTGCCCCGGAGCAGATCCCCAAAGAAAATAGGAAGCCCCCAAACATGTAATGGCGGTTAGACAAGAAGACGCACGGACACAGACAGAAAATAGAATGAGCAAACGCTGGGGCCCAATCTGTCTAGACCGAAAAGTACAGGAAAGCATACTCACTGCAATAAAAAAAAACCCTAAAAAATACCAACTCTTCTGATTGCAAAAACACCTGAGATCACACGATCTCTACCACCTAAATCAGATCTCTGGTGTAACAAAACCAAGCCGCAGCCACTGAAAAAACAGGAAAAAGCAAATGAACAAATAACAGTGGCATCAGATAAACTGAGAGGAGCACAAGCCCCCTGGAGGGGACCTGGCTGACCTCCACAGAAGTGCAGGGAACAATGCATAAAGCAAGCACAAAAATAAAATCAGAAAATATCTTATCTGATAGCAGAAGATGCAGGCAAGACTCAGCAAACTTCCAAAAGAACCAGGAACCACAATTGAGACAAGAATAATTGATCACCGGCAACCATCATGGGAGGGAACCTCCCTTATATCAGACCAGTCAGTGATCCCAGATTGCCATTCCTCACTGAAATGTTCAGTACTGTCAGTAACCACCAGAGGGAGCCTCTGCTCAGAAATCATCTCTAGCACATTCATAACACACCACATTGTCCTTGTACTGCGGATTACGGCTGTCCCACAACGGGCCACGCTCCTGGACCAGGCAGATGTAGGGCCTCGTCCACATATAGGTCCTCGTCCCGTTGTGGAACCTAGAAGAAACAAAAAAAAACATTAAAATGTTGTTATATATTTCAGAACTAAAAAAAGATGGAAAAAAAAAATAAAATAGACATTCAAAGGCTATATACTTTCATTCCGTCTCGCCACCGGGACTTGACTTGGCTGCGACTGCTCCTGCTGTTCTGACTCCTCAATGTCCGTGTCCGACGATGTCTGAAAAAGGAACCCAAATTTTAGCCATTTGTAGATTCAGCAGCTATACTTACCCAAAGGCAGGAAGATACTCACATCACGCTCTGCTTGGGCCAGTTCTTGCCGGGATGGGGAATATTGGGATCCAGAAGAAGACATGCTGCAATAAAAAATCACAAAGCATGAGTACATCTTTTTACATTGGAAAGGACAGGCAGTCATTTGGTTCAAGAATACTCACATTCTTGAACTTTGGATCTGTCTTGGCTGTTTCTTCCACGCAGTTTAGTAGGGGTCCAGGCTGTTTTTTCAGGCTGTAGTAGGGGTCCAGGAGCAGTGTCTCCAGGCTGTGTAGTAGGGTCCAGGCTGTATTTCAGGCTTCTGTAGGGTCCAGGATGGGTCTTCCAGTCTGCAGTGTCTCCAGGCAGTCTGTGTAGGGGTCTGTCTGGCACTCAAGACACCTTCCTTTACTCCTCCCCTCACAAACAATGTATCTTGTGTAGGGGGTGTTTTAGACAAGTGTCTAGACATTGTTTACTCAAAAATCGCGTGTGCACACAAGCGCTGACGAGCGCACAGCCACGCGCCCGCCAGCGCCCCCATAGACAGCAATGTTATTTTTTTGCGCAAAGCGTGCTCACACGTGCGCACGCGCTTTTTTAAAGTTGTGGGCCGGAAAAAAGAAATGCAACATGTAGAGTCTAGCGCGTCTGGGCACACACCTGGAAAATGCGCTGCGCACGCCAAACGCTGATGAGCGCGTGCAAGCGCTAGACCCTGCGCCCGCCATGTTAATGATAGGGGAACATTGCGCATGCGACCGATAGTGCATGATGCGCTGCGCGATAAAACGCAAGTGTGAAAGTACCCTAGGCTACTTTCACACTTGCGTTTTATCGCGCAGCGCATCGTGCGCTATCGGTCGCCTTAGGCTACTTTCACACTTGCGTTTATCGCGCAGCGCATCGTGCGCTATCGGTCGCATGCGCAATGTTCCCCTATCATTAACATGGCGGACGCAGGGTCTTAAGCGCTTGCACGCGCTCATCAGTGTTTGGCGTGCGCAGCGCATTTTCCAGGTGTGCGCTCAGACGCGCTAGACGCTACATGTTGCATTTTTTTTTCCGGCCCACCACTTTAAAAAAGCGCGTGCGCACGTGAGCGCACGCTATGTGCAAAAAATAACATTGCTGTCCATGGGGGCGCTGGCAGGCGCGATGCTGTGCTCTCGTCAGCGCTTGTGTGCGCACGCGATTTTTGAGTAAACAATTTCTAAACACTTGTCTAAAACACCCCCTACACAAGATACATTGTTTGTGAGGGGAGGAGATAAAGGAAGGTGTCTGGAGTGCCAGACAGACCCCTACTCAGACTGCCTGGAGACACTGCAGACTGGATGATCCATCCTGGACCCCTACAGAAGCCTGAAAATACAGCCTGGACCCTACTACACTGCCTGGAGACACTGCTCCTGGACCCCTACTACAGCCTGAAAATACAGCCTGGACCCTACTACACTGCCTGGAGACACTGCTCCTGGAACCCTACTACAGCCTGAAAAAACAGCCTGGACCCCTACTAAACTGCGTGGAAGAAACAGTCAAGACAGATCCAAAGTTCAAGAATGTGAGTATTCTTGAACCAAATGACTACCTGTCCTTTCCAATGTAAAAAGATGTACTCATGCTTTGTATTTTTTTATTGCAGCATGTCTTCTTCTGGATCCCAATATTCCCCATCCTGGCAAGAACTGGCCCAGCAAAGCGTGATGTGAGTATCTTCCTGCCTTTGGGTAAGTATAGCTGCTGAATCTACAAATGGCTAAAATTTGGGTTCCTTTTTCAGACATCGTCAGACACGGACATTGAGGAGTCAGAACAGCAGGAGCAGTCGCAGCCGAGTCAAGTACCGGTGGCGAGACGGAATGAAAGTATATAGCCTTTGAATGTCTATTTTATTTTTTTTTTTCCATCTTTTTTTAGTTCTGAAATATATACAACATTTTAATGTTTTTTTTGTTTCTTCTAGGTTCCACAACGGGACGAGGACCTACAGCCATGGCCAAAAGTTTTGAGAATGACACAAATATTAATTTTCACATGATCTGCTGCCCTCTGTTTTTTAATGTGTGTTTGACAGATGTTTTTTATCACAGACAGAAATATAATTGCAAACATATGAGTACAAAAGCTTATATTGACAGTTAGAATGAGTTAAGCAGCAAGTCAATATTGCAGTGTTGACCCTTCTTCTTCAGGACCTCTGCAATTCTCCCTGTCATGCTCTCAATCAACTTCTGGACCAAATCCTGACTGATAGCAGTCCATTCTTGCACAATCAATGCTTTTATTTTTGTCCGAATTTTTAGTTTTTGTTTGTCCACCCGTCTCTTGATGATTGACCACAAGTTCTCAATGGGATTAAGATCTGGGGAGTTTCCAGGCCATGGACCCAAAATCTCTATGTTTTGTTCCCTGAGCCATTTAGTTATCACCTTTGCTTTATGGGCAAGGTGCTCCATCATGCTGGAAAAGGCATTGTTGATCGCCAAACTGCTCTTGGAGGGTTGGGAGAAGATGCTCTTGGAGGACATTCTGGTACCATTCTTTATTCATGGCTGTGTTTTTAGGCAAGACTGTGAGAGAGCCGATTCCCTTGGCTGAGAAGCAACCCCACACATGAATGGTTTCAGGATGCTTAACAGTTGGCATGAACAAGACTGGTGGTAGCGCTCACCTTGTTTTCTCCGAATGAGGCGTTTTCCTGATGTCCCAAACAATCGAAAAGGGGATTCATCAGAGAAAATAACTTTACCCCAGTCCTCAGCAGTTCACTGCCTGTACCTTTTGCAGAATATCAGTCTGTCCATGATGTTTTTTTCTGGAGAGAAGTGACTTCTTTGCTGCCCTCCTTTTTTTTTTTTTTAAATTCCTTTTTATTTGGATTTTTAAAACAAAAGTGCCACAATAGGCGGTATACATCTCGGTCGCAGCCGATATGGTCATAAAATAAAACATTGTAAATATCTGAGCAACATTGGAACAGAAAACCGGAACTCGCAAATATTGTAGGGAGAATCCTATTTTCCAGGAAGCCTCCCGTCATCTTCCTTCTTTGACCTTGCCGCGTCCCTGATTAAACTACCCCTCCCCCCCACCCTCCTCTGGCGTATAGTTTTCCAACTTCTCGCCACCTCTACATTCTTTTCTCCTAGCATGTTAAAATATAAGGCCCTCCTCAGTACAGCAGAATCTAACTCAACACAATAGTACAAGGCAAGATCTACCTCTCTCCCATTATAATTGTAGATCCCAAAGTCCCTCCCACCTCTCCCCGCAGGTACCAGGTTGTATAGTTGAACGGCCTTACAAGCTGGACGATCTCCTCCCTAGAATAGTGCGTCAACACAAATGGCCTCCATTTGCCAAAAAAATTTTTCGCAGACGATTCTTTGGCCCGCTCCGCCAGTATGCGATCCAGACACAGCACATCTGTCATTATCGATGTCAACTCCGTCATGCTAGGAATTACGTCTGTCAACCAATGATTAAGAATAAGTCGTTTCGCCGCTAGCAGTAGAGTGTGCATCATTGGTATCTTACCTCTCAGGTTCACGTCATCAGGAAGGTCATGAAAGAGCAATGTCTGCATGTATACGGGAGTGTCACGCTCCATTTCCTGAAGACATACGTCTGAAGGGAACGCCAATAGTTTAATCTTTTCACATTCCCATATTCCATGCAGAAAGTCAGTGTTAGATACTTTACAGTTGGGGCAGTGTGTGACCCTGTCGGAAAGGGTCGGCGTCATCGGAAATATTAAAACCATATATTGCTCCATACATTAATTTGAAGTATGTCTCCCTCCTTACCTCACTGAGTATATGCTTCCGGACTGATAACCATCCCAATAGTATTTTCTCTCTATGTCCTCGTCCTGGGGTCGCCCTTTTCCCACAATGGGAAAACCTCCCCTGAGATGAGTTCAACAGGTTAGAATTAATTTCCTTCTGGATGTGTGACAACTAGTGTTGAGCGATACGATACTGCAAAATATCGGGTATCGGCCGATATTAGCTGTATCGGGCTTTCGATTCCGAGTACCGATATTTTCGTCATATCGGATACCGGAATCGGATTTGTCACTGTCACTGTGAGTGTCCGTCGGTCGGGTCTGTCAGGAGTCAGCGGCACTTACCTGGCAGAAGATCTCCGGCGGTCACGTCCTGGACTGCTTGATGGCCGCCTTATCTTCTCCCTGGCGGTCCTGCAGTTTTTCGCGATAACTGCAGTGACTGCAGGGTAATCCCGGCCGTAAACCAGTCCGATGACGTCACCGCCGGGGAAGCAGGTAATCAGCTGTGCTGCGCCGGATGACAGGCTCTGCCGTCATTCTGATGTAGCAGAGCTGGATCGCGTGGGACACTCTTACTATGGACTGCGTCGGACAGGTGGTATACTGCTTTTTTTTTTTTTTTTCATTTTTTTACAGGAGATCGATGGCGTCGCAGGATGAGACTGTAATAAAAGTAATGAAAACTGTGTTGTGTTTTTTATTAAATTAAAACATTTTTTTATGAACATTCACCCTCCGGGTACATCAACAATTTACTATTTACATACAGGGACCCTGTCCGGGTTATTTATAATTCTTGGGCAGGGTGTTCCAGGTACCACCTGGTACTCTTCTGATGCTCCCAAAACATCCGAGACCCCAAGGACCACCAGGACCTGATGACGTCGTGTGGCCTGTACAGTCAAGTCGTGACCCGCTATCTGTGTCTGTGTGGCCACCTCTTTCATCTCCCTCCGGGTCTGGAGCCCGATGTCCCGGACTGAACGAACCCCAGGGGGCCTTAACAGGCGCCGGGTACGGGCCAGCTATACTTATCATGTCCATAGCTGGGGCTGCTGAGGAGACCACTGAGGGAGGCTGGGGAGATTTACGGCGTGGGGTGGGCACTTGTGCAGAGGCCTGGATGTGGGAGGCTGAAGGCTCCAAGGGTCTCACAGGTTCCTGACACTCTGGGGAGTAGGGGTCGCACCTGGTAACATTTAGGGCGTACCATCCATTGTAACCCCAGTGTCGGGTGTAAGTCCCCAAGTCTCCTGGCACAGGTCCCTCCCGGGTGTCCTCTGGGAGGTGAGTCTCCACGTCCCGCGGGTCACAAAGACTTCTAAATAAAGTCCAGGCTCCTGGATGAAGCCCCAACCACCTTTCAATTTAAAGCTCCGTACTGCACCCTTACGCCGCGGCTCCCACAGGGTTCCTTTATCTTTTCTCATCCGGTCCTTATCTGCCCGGTCCTTCTCAAGGTGACGTTGCCGAAGCTTTTGGATTCTCGCTGCTCCCTTTGTCGCTCTGCTTCCCGCTCCCACGTCTCCACTCTTCCTTCCTGACCCCGGTTGTAATTCTCCCTCCACCAGCATCTCCATGTCTCCACCATCAAACTGCAGCTTACGATGTCCGGTTTGCGGCAGCTCTCCTGCGCCCGACAGTCCTGGCGGGCCTCACCTGCGGAGGAAGCAGCCGGCTCTGGAACAGATGACAGTCGGGGTTCCGGTACAGACAGGTAGACCTCTGGTGCCTGCGCGGCCTCCTCCATGAGGACTGGTGTCGCTTCTTCTGTCTCAGCGACGGGGGCAGACAGCGGGATCTGGGGTGCTGCCGGTGCAGAGTTTTTTTGCAGGAACGGGTGCCTCCACTGCGACAACGTCAACCGATCACATTGCAAGGGCTGGGATGCCCGCACGGACTCCTCTACTAGAAGGGTGCCTCACCTTCCGGTACAGACACTTCAGGTAAGAGGGATTTGGCGCCGCCCCAAAAGTTTAGTTTTGGGCACGCCAGCTGGCTTCCATCCTGGCGACCTCCTCCGATGCGGGCCAGGCCTCTTAGGGTATCCCTCCGCTTCTTGCAGCGTAGGGGGTTTCCAGGCGGGTGCCCAACGTGGTTCCGTGGCGATCGGGTCGCTTCCGTGGGGGGAGAGCTCTGACTGCTCCATCCCTTCACACTTCTGCTCGTGTCCATTAGCCATCTCTGCCAATCCACATGTGGGCATTAGCACTGGAGGAGGGCCCCTCTTTTGTAGGGAGGCGGGACCTTCGTGTTAGTTTCCGCACACTGAGGAGGATGAGGAGGCGAAACTGAAGAGCTGTGGGGCCGATCTTACATTGCAGTACCATTTAGAGTGGTCGGCCATCGTTTTCGCGCCACGGGGTGAGTGTACACCCACGAAGAGCACGCCCTTCTTCTTCACCAGTGCCTCGTCGTGACGCAGATATGGCGGAAAAATGGCAAATACATTCTCTGATGATTTTAGCAATTCTCAAGCACAAAACCAGTTCATTCAGGCACACAGGACTCACTTATAGCGGCTACAGAATCCTGTTCGTGACGCCCAAGTTGAGTCGCACAGAGCCAGAGTTTTGGGGGTACTCGGCACCGAGCCCGTCGACTTCTATGGGGTATGTCACGGCTTTCCCGGCAATTGAATCAGAGTCTATTTTACTATGTAGAAGTGTATAAACTATAAATATATGTATATATATATGTCACAATGACATGTATATATATATATATATGTATTCTATTTGTGTATATTTTGTGTTTACAACGAAAGAAAGGGTTTTTTTTGTTGCGATATTTTGTTCCCATAGACTACATGGGACTTCCGGTATCGGAATCGGATATCGACGATATTTAGTGAAATCGGCGATACCATTCCGATACGATATTTTTAGATATCGAGCAGTATCGCTCAACACTAGTGGCAACGTCAGTTTCACTTCGGGGATTAAGTACGTCTTGTCAGATGAATTGTCCGCCACCTCCCCTCTAATGTTGCGCAGGCGATTTCTACAGAAGGACAGGACTTGTAGGGTTTGGAGGAAAGTGAGAAGGGGGCAAATCAAATTTTTCCATTAGCTCCTTGGATGTCAGCCACCTACTCTCTTCTAGGTGCATGAGATGGTATACTGTATGTATACCTTTAGTACGCACGTCTCAAATACACGGTCCGTCACTCCCACTGGGATTCTGGGTGACCCCATAGAGGCATGTGTTTAGATAACTGAGAAGACACCCATGCGCTCGTCTGGTCGCCTTCCAGGCAATTACTGTATCACGCAGTAGCGTTGATTTTTTCACAGTGTCTGGGAGTTTAGAAATCACCGTGTGAAGACCATGCCGCCAAACTCCATCCCTCTGTCAGTCCCAACTCCAGCAATACATCTGAGTAGGATGAAGTCCCCTTAACCCAATCTCACCCCACTCGGATCAAGCAGCCAGGTTATAACTCCTAACGTTAGGCAAGGCCAGGCCCCATCTGTTACTGACGCATTAATTTGCGAAGTGCAATTCTGGGTCGTTTTACCCCTCCAGATGATCTGGCGAACGCCCTTTGTACCGTGAGACATTCAGCATGGGTAACAGGAATGGAATAGTCTGAAGCGGGTACAATACTACCGAAACTAATCATTTAAGAAGGTAATAACGGCCCAGAAGAGACAGGGGGGAAATCATGCAACCCCAATTCCCTTAAACTTTGTCAATAAGGGTCATAGTTAAGTTTGTACAGGGCTAGTTCCCGTTTTTTGATCCCAGGTATTTATAAAGGGGTTTAAGTACTCTGACCCCCATCCATACAACACAGGCTCACGAGGGTTAGGCTTCCTAATTACAAAATTTCACTCTTGGACCGTTGGCGTATCCGATATTCTTCAAAAAGTTTTAGGCAGTTAATACCCAGTGAGATGCTCTTGGGGATGTGCCATATAAATAGTATTGTCTGTTGTGAATGGGTTTTGAGATGAGTTCTGAGCAGAGGCTCCCTTGGTGGTTACACGGGCTAGTGAAGATTGTGAGGACTGGGAATCAGGTGTTACTGACTGGTCTTATATAAGGGAGTCATTTCCCTCAGGGTTGCCGGTGATCAATTGTTTTCTGGTCTGAATCCTTCTTTCCAGTTTCCTTGTAGCTCTGTGTGTGTCTGCATCTCCTGCTATCAGATAAAAACATTTTCTTCTTTGTGTTTGTGCTTATTTTTGCATTTTGTCCTGCACTTCTTTGGGGGCCTTCGGGGTCCCTCCGGGGGCTTTTTGCCCTCTCAGTTTGGTTCGCCACTGAGTTTTGTACTTTTGCTTTTTCAGTTTTTTCAGTGGCCTGCGTTTTGATTTTGTTCACCAGAGAACTTTTAGGGGGAAGAGGTCGTGTGATCTCGTGTTTTTTGAAAATTAGTAAGTTTGGGCTTTTCAGGGTTTTCTGGGAGCAGAAGTAACCCCTTCCTATCCTTTTTTCTATTTATTAGTTTGGGCCCAGGTTTTTGCTCATTCTATTTTTTTCTTGCTTTTTTCCCTTGTTAAACCGCCATTACATGTTTGGGGGTTTTATTATTTTGGGGTTCTGCCCGGGGCAGATACTTTCCATTTCTATCTTTAGGTTGTTAGTTTTTCTAGGCTGTGACGAGGCGTCTAGGACCAACGTAGGAACGCTCCACGGTGCCTCTGTTGCGGTGGTTAGTCAGGGTACTGCAATCTCATAGATTCCAAACGCTTGGTGTATTGCCTTTTTTCCTGCATCCTCAGACCGAAACTAACAGTACCCCGGGCCCCAAAAAATTGAAAATTGTTTGGTATCACAAAGGGAAAAAATATTGTGAAAGAAAAAAGGTTGCAGATTGTCAAGATATTTTTTGTTGTTGCATTTTTTTTCCTCTGTATCCGGGTGCTGGGGAGGTCTTTTCTCCCAATGGGTTTGCACGTTGTTGGCCGTGTGGAAGCTTGCCACTGAGGTTCAGAGTATTGCGCATATCTTGTAGGTTGCCTGTTGTGGAACTAGGATCCCCCTGCCAGATTTGTTTTTGGGGATCGAGCTAAGTTTCGAATTTTTAAAAATAATTGTAAATTTTTTTTGCCTTAAAATCTAAGTCCTCAGGAAACGCAGGCATCAGGTTCAAATTATCACTCTCTCCGCGCGGCGATCCTCAGGATTGGGCTTTTTCCCTGATACCGGGGATCCTGTTTTGATGATGTTGATGCATTTTTTAGGCTTTGGGTTTATTGTAGATGAGCCTAATTCACTGATCAAGTGAAAAAAGCCTTGTTGGCATTAAATCGGGGCTTGATGCGCTGGTTATTGCAGAGATTCCGTAGGGGGCGTCCTGACCAAATGGAATGACGACGCTTTGGCGGCCCTTTTCCGGAAGGGTCTTCAGTAATGTAAAGGATTTATGGTGGGTTTCCCTTTTTCCCCTCCGGCTCAATGATTATGTCATTAGCGATTCAAATTGACAGAGTTTGCGGAGCGGAGAAGTATGCGTGGAAAATGGTGTTGCCCTTGTGAACCGCTTCTGAACCCGCAGTGTGATAGAGTGGTGTTGGGGCACAGCGTCATGAGTTTCGAAAGCGCAATGGGTTTGTTTCTTGTGGTGATGCCCTCATGCTATTTCAGTTGCCCTAAGCGGGGGAAGACGTTTTGCCGCCATTGTCTTTGGGGAGTTTCAGATAAGTTTTTATTAACTGTCATTGATATGCTCTCTGTCCTCTTTTTGCTCAGGCTTTCGTTGATTCTGGGCAGCTATTAACCTGAGGATTTGTTTTGCAACGTTTGGGTTTCCCTTGGATACCCCTACGGTCTATTCCCTCTGGGGATCGATTCACCCCTTTGGTGAAATAAACCCATTTTTTATCAGGTAAATGGGGTTGAACCTGTCCCGGAGTGCTGCAAAATTTTTTGGTTTATATAACTGCATGCATTATTGTGGGGTTTCCCTTGGTTCAGTCTTTAATCCTGTTTTGGATTGGAAATCTGTGTCTGAACCGTTGGGGCTGCCCAATTGTTATCCAACACTCCTGTTTTTTCTGCCTCCCCCCAGGCCAGGATTTCCTGCTTTTGATTGATTTTTCTGATGTGTTTAGCGAAAGTAAATTGCATCCTTGCCCCCCCTAGGGCTAGACTGCGCTATTGAATTAGTGCGGGTAGTAAATCCCTAAAGGTCGCCTTTTTAACTTGTCTTACCTGAACATGCGCTATGCGGTTTATTCAAGGAATCATTGGAGAAGGGTCATATCACCATCCCTTCACCCTTAGGTGCCTTTTTTTTTTTTTCTTTGTGGCCAAAAAAGATGTTCATTAAGGCCGTGTATTGATTACGTCTCTTGAAACAATATTACTGTGAAATATCAATACCCGTTACCCTTGTTTCTGACCGTTTTCCAGGGTGAAAAAACGTACTTGGTTTACCAAGCTTGATAGGGGGGCGTTAACTTATTCGCATTAAGCACGGGGTTGAATGGAAGCGGCATTAAAACCCCCCTGAAGGGCATTTTTGAGTACCTAGTGATGCCCTTTGGGCTCACTAATGCTCCTTCCGTCTTCCGTCCTTCTGAATGACATTTTCAGGGATTTTTGTGGACAAATTTCTGATGTTTTTTGGATGATATCTTGTTTTTTTCTAAGATGGGGATCTCATGTGAAACTGTTCGAACTGTATTCCAGTTTTGAGAGAAAGCTCGTATGTGAAGGGATCAAAGTGCTTTTTGGCGTTACAGGGTTCATTTCTGGGATTCATTTTGTCCCCATCTGTTATTAAATGGAAACCCCCGGTCAAGGTTCAGGCCATCGTGTTGGGGTCCAACCTTCTTCATTAAAGGCTTTCAGAGATTTTTGGTTTTTTGCCAATTTTTATCGTAAATTTATTGGTAATTTCTCGGTTTTTGTTAAACCTTAATGATTTGACCAGAAAGGTTTGATGTGGGAATTGGCCCCTGAGGCAGTCTTGCATTTCAGGAAACTTAAGCAGGATTCACTTCTTGCTCCTGCTCGGCGCCTGATGTTTCTCTGCCTTTCAGGTGGGGTTGATGCCTTGAAATTGGGGCAGGTGCCGTTTTGTCCCAAAAAGATCCAGGACCTCTAAAAGAACCCTTGTGCCTTTTTCTCTCGAAAATTTTCTCCTTGAACGTAATTATGACGTGGGTAATCGGGAGTTTATTGGCCTTAAGTGGGCTTTTGAAGGTGGGACTTGGCTGGAGGGAGCCAAACACAAGGTGGTGGTCCTTACGGACCTTAAGAAATCTGGTCTATCTGGAATCTGCCAAGCGACCAATCCAGACAGCCAGGTGGGCCTTGTTTTTCACCGTTTTAATTTTGTGGTTTCCTTTCTTCCTGGCACTAAGAATGTTAAGGCGGTGCCCTCTCGAGGAGTTTCCTTGCGGCTCTCCCTGAGTTATCGATCCTTCTGTTATTTGAAAGAGGGTGTTTTCTTTCCCGCCTCTCCCCAATTTAGACTTGCTCTGGAGGGGTGTCAGGAGGAAGGCCCGAGTGCTGCCCTGTTGGAAAATTGTTTGTCCCGGACCAATGGAAAAAAAGGGTGATGTTGAGATCATTGTTCCGCATTGGCTGGGCATCCGAATTTTTGGTACCAAGATTGGTTATTCTCCTTTTGGTGGCTACCTTGTCTCGTGATGTAGGGATTTGTGCGTCCGCGGGATTGCCTCGCTCCAAGCCTCTCTCGCTCTAGTGGTTTTTGTTGCCGCCTGTGCCCAAAGCCATGGCCCATATCCTATGGATTTCATTTCCGACCTTCCGTTTCCAGGAATGACCACCTCTGGGGTATTTTTGTGATAGGTTTTCCAAATGTACTCTTGTGCCTTACCAAGTTGCCTTCCTCCCCCTTTAATTGGTCCGTTGTTCTTCAGCACGTGGTTCTTTAACGGCATTCCTGAGACATTGTGTCTGACGAGGAGCCAGTTTGTTTCCAGATTTTTGAGGATTTTTGTTCTAAATGGGTGTTCAATTGTCTTTTCCTCGGATTTCACCTCAGACCAATGGTCAAATGAGGAACAAACCAGACATTGGAGATTATCTAAGATGCTTTGGTGTCTGTGATCAGGATGTGGGTCTCTTTTTTTGTTTGGGAGTTTGCTCTTAAAATAGGGCTAGCTCGCCACTTTATGTCCCCCCGTTTTTTCTTAATCTGGGTTTCACCCTCATTTTCTTCAGGACAGCGGAGGCTTCTTCTTCCAGGTGTTGACTTGTTGTGGGGTATGCAACAGATTTGGGACCAGGTTGGGAGGTTTGCCCCTCTCAGGGAAGGCCTAGCGGTTTGCTAACCGGCATTGGACTGATGGTCCTCGGTTTTAAGTGGGGGATTGGTCTGGTTGTCCTCAAAAAAATTTCCATGAGGTACATTCCTAAAATTTAAGCAGGTTCATTGGACCTTATAAGATATGGAGTTATTAATCCTGTTTCTTTTCGTTTTTTCTTCTTCCAGGGGGCATTAAGATCCATAAAAGTGTTCCACAAGTTTGTTAAGAGGTTTGTTGAGCCAGGGTTCCGCTGGTGCCTCCGCCCTGTTTTGGTTGAGGGCAATCTGGGTATGTGGTTGAGAAAATATTGGATCCGTTTTTTTGACGGAAACTCCAGTATTTGGTTAAATGGAGAGGTTATGGTCAGGAAGACAATTCTTGGGGTTTGCTTCGGAATCCATGCTAGGAGACTTATCCTGAATATATAGAATCTTCCTGACGACCTGGTGCTCAAATGAGGGTTTTGGTGGGCCCCTCAAGGGGGGGGGTACTGTGGTGATGGGGTTTGGATAGTTCTGGCAAGGCCCCCTGGTGGTTACAAGCGGGGGGCGTGAAGATTGTGAGGATGGGAATCGGTGTTCGGTGGTCTTATAAAGGGCATTTTCCCATCAGGTTTTTCCGGTGGGTCAATTGTTCTGGTTAATCCTTCTTTTCCAGTTTCCCTTGTGGGCCCGCGTGTCGTGTCGGCATCTCCTGCTATCAGATAAGACATTTTCTTCTTTTGTGTTTGTGATATTTTTTGCATTTTGTCCTGCACTTTTGTGGGGGGGCCTTCAGGGTCCCCTCCGGGGGCTTTTTGCCCTCCAGTTTGGTTCAGCCACTGGTTTTGTACTTTGCTTTTTCCGTTTTTTCAGTGGCGCTGTTTTGTTTTGTTACACCAGAGAACTAATTAGGTGGTTGGGTCGGTGATCTCAGGTGATTTTGAAATTATGGTTGGTGCTTTTCGGGTTTTTGGGATTCCAGTAAGTACCCTTCTTTTTTTTTAGATAGTTTTGGGCCCCGCGTTTGTTTTCTATTTTCTTTCTGTGTCAGTATTTCCTCTTGCTAACCGCCATTAATGTTTGGGGGCTTTCTTTATCTTTGGGGTTCTGTCCGGGGGCAGATAGCTTTCTATTTTATCTTAGGTGTTTAGTTTCTAGGCTGTGACGAGGGTCTAGGACCAACGTAGGAACGCTCCACGGCTGCCTCTGTTGCGGTGGTTAGTCGGGTTTCAATCTCATAGATTCCAATGCTCTGGTGTATTGCCTTTTTTACCTG
>JARQOD010000009.1:9185870-9252689 GCA_033576555.1 Oophaga sylvatica
AAATGCCAATGTCTTCAAATCTTTTTGTGAAGTTTGTATGTGAAAGGATGGAAAGTATGGACGAAAAGGATTCTAGGAGAGGATGTAGATATTTTAGATGAGCTAGTCCGGTTACGACCTTGTCGTAGTAGCCGGTGGGGATAACCCCTTTGTAAAAATTTCTCCTCCATATCATCCAGTCTTTAGGAGCATTGATGAGACACTAACTATTCTTCGTACTCTTTCAAACTGAGAAAGTGGGATCGATTTTTTTTTTAACAGCTCTAGGATGGCAGCTTGATAAAATAATAGATTATTACGATCAGTGTCCTTGACAAAAAGAACTACCGTCAAATTACCATCAGTGTCCTGTATAATCTTAGTGTCTAAAAAGTTAATTTCCATTGGTGACAATTCAATGTGAAAGTAAGTTCAAGCCAAATATGATTAATTTGGTCAAAAAACAGATCTAAGCTATCACATGTACCCCTCCATAAACAAAAAACATAATCTATGTACCTGCGCCATAATAAGCAGTGAGATTGGTATAATTCATTACAGTATATGTAGTCTGATTCAAAAGAGGACATGAAAAAATTTGTGTAGGGTGGGGCCATGTTGGACCCCATCGCTGTGCCTTGGATTTTGAGGTAAAAAGTATCCTCAAGGATAAATGCGTTTTTAGTGAGAACAAGTTTCAATAGATCTGTTAAAAAAATATTACTGTAGAATTCATAGAGGATTTTTGCAGTAATTGTTTAATAACTCTAATGCCTTTACCATGTTGGATAGATGTATACAAATTATTAACATCAAATGTTACCAATAGTGTTCCTTCCGG
Source organism: Oophaga sylvatica (assembly GCA_033576555.1). NCBI lineage: Eukaryota > Metazoa > Chordata > Amphibia > Anura > Dendrobatidae > Oophaga > Oophaga sylvatica. The sequence continues at coordinate 9,186,691 of JARQOD010000009.1, forward strand.
TAATCGACCGATGCCCCAAATGGTTTGTAGAAAGGCCCCCGTATCTAGGAGGAAGGACGGTGTATCCTTAATAAGGGGTATAAGGATTTTCTCAGGTAATATCGATAAAGGGGATAAAATAGAATCTGTCGAGGCAACTATCGGTCTCCCTGGAGAATTATCCTGTCTCTTGTGGATCTTAGGTAATGTATAAAAAACGGGAATTATTGGATTCACTTTGGTCAAAAAAATCCTTGTTTTTTTTCTATAATGTGCAGAGATAACGCCTTTTCTAAAGTTTCTGCTATTTTATCTCTAACAATGTTGGATTATTTGATAGGGGTAGATAAACCTCTCTGTTGGCCAGTTGTGACAAAATCTCATTACGGTAAAAGGAGCAGTCCATGACCACCGTGGTACCCCCTTTGTGTGCAGGTTTTATAGTAATGCCCTTATCATTAATTTATGCTTGTAGGGCAACTCGTTCAGCTTGATCAAGATTAGGTCAAAACGTTATATCACCTCTATTAATCAGTTTAGAATATTCAGACACCTCTCTATCAATTAAAGCAATAAACGTCTCAATAGGAAGACTGTTTTTGGGAGGGATAAAAGTTCTACGTAATCTTAATCCCAGGTCAGTCAGACTAATTGGTGTGGTCTGTGTAACTAATGATTTTTGATTTGTTGATACTTGGTTACTAAAATGAGCTTTAAGTCTCAAATTTCTATAAAATCTCTGTAGGTGAGTGTCTAATTGAAAGGTATTAAACTTATACATCGGACAAAATGATAAGCCTTTCTGTAACAAACGTAGCTGTGAAGAATTCAGAGACTTTGACGAGATATTAACAACTAGGTTGGAATTGTTACCTGGGACCTGATGTTAATTACATGACAATTTGCTTCTGTAACATTGAACCCCTCTCCTCATCCTTTTCTTTGATTGTTTCTCCTGCTAAACTTAAAAAAGATCTGTTGTGATCCATACGTTCGTTCTCTGAACTGGAGGCTGATGAACCATCCGTGAATCTGTAGTTCCGATAATTTGGATGAAAGGAGAAGGAGTCCTGCCATCTATACACTCTTTTTTGCAAGTAGTCCTGAGTATCTCAAATAAATTCCTGTTGTTTACATTTCTCAGTCTCTTTCTTGAAATTATCCACATTTTCCTTAGTACGGGCTTTCACTGTGTCGAATTCTTCTTTGGATAATGTATTTTTAAGTTTGTTTCAATACTAGAAACTTTCTCTTGACCGTTTTTAATCTCTTTGTTAAGATAGTCCAGAGTTGGGGTCATTAAGTCCAATGAACATTTATTTAATATTTGTTTACATTTTTGACAAAAATCTGAGTTGTCTTGGAACAAAGTACAGTAGGTCGTAATGACACTCAAAGGCCTCTTGGAATTCGTTGTGTTTTAATATATTCAGCAATAGTGATGCTATGAAGTTCCAAGCCCACCAAATGACGAGACTCTCTCTCAAGGTCACGTGATTTGAATTCACTACCTGAGACTTGTAAAAAAATCATCCAATGCAGTGACTTGTGACACAATGCTAGCCACCTCTGTCTCATGATATGAGAAGCCAATAGTGGACATATCTCAATAATAAAAAAATAAAATTTGAGAAAAAAATCAAAAACCAAAATTGGATCAAAAACATTCAAGGGCGCTTGTGTAAAAGGTAGAAATAAATTAAATTCTACACTTGCGATTCAAAACCTGTTGTATATGCCATAAAATGCCTTTGTGTTAAGATTTATGTGGGAGAAACCACACAGGCCATAAGAGACAGTATATCACATCATAAATCTGACATACATTGTGGGAGACATCATCTTCCAATTCCTCATCATTTCCATACAGCTGGTCACTCTACAGTCATGGACAAAAGTTTTGAGAATGACACAAATATTAATTTTTACAAAGTCTACTGCTTCACTTTTTCTAATGGCAATTTGCATATACTCCAGAATGTTATAAAGAGTGATCAGCTTAACAGCAATTACTTGCAAAGTCAATATTTGGCTAGAAAATGAACTTTATCCCCCAAAACACATTTCAACATCATTGCAGCCCTGCCTTAAAAGGAACAGCTAACCTCTTTTCAGTGATTGCTCCATTAACACAGGTGTGGGTGTTGATGAGGACATGGCTGGAGATCAATCTGTCATGATTAAGTAAGAATGACACCACTGGACACTTTAAAAGGAGGCTGGTGCTTGGCATCATTGTTTCTCTTCTGTTAACCATGGTTATCTCTAAAGAAACACGTGCAGTCATCATTGCAATGCACAAAAATGGCCTAACAGGGAAGAGTATTGCAGCTAGAAAGATTGCACCTCAGTCAACAATTTATCGCATCATCAAGAACTTCAAGGAGAGAGGTTCCATTGTTGCCAAAAAGGCTCCAGGGCGCCCAAGAAAGGCCAGAAAGCGCCAGGACCGTCTCTTAAAAGTGTTTCAGCTGCGGGATCGGGCTACCAGCAGTGCAGAGCTTGCTCAGGAATGGCAGCAGACAGGTGTGAGTGCATCTGCACGCACTGTGAGGTGGAGACTCTTGGAGCAAGGCTTGGTCTCAAGGAGGGCAGCAAAGAAGCCACTTCTCTCCAGAAAAAACATCATGGATAGGCTGATATTCTGCAAAAGATACAGGCAGTGGACTGCTGAGGACTGGGGTAAAGTTATTTTCTCTGATGAATCCCCTTTTCGATTGTTTGGGACATCAGGAAAACGCCTCATTTGGAGAAGACAAGGTGAGCACTACCACCAGTCTTGTCTCATGCCAACTGTTAAGCATCCTGAAACCATTCATGTGTGGGGTTGCTTCTCAGCCAAGGGAATCGACTCTCTCACAGTCTTGCCTAAAAACACAGCCATGAATAAAGAATGGTACCAGAATGTCCTCCAAGAGCAACTTCTCCCAACCCTCCAAGAGCAGTTTGGCGATCATCAATGCCTTTTCCAGCATGATGGAGCACCTTGCCATAAAGTAAAGGTGATAACTAAATGGCTCAAGGAACAAAACATAGAGATTTTGGGTCCATGGCCTGGAAACTCCCCAGATCTTAATCCCATTGAGAACTTGTGGTCAATCATCAAGAGACGGGTGGACAAACAAAAACCTAAAAATTCTGACAAAATGAAAGCATTGATTGTGCAAGAATGGACTGCTATCAGTCAGGATTTGGTCCAGAAGTTGATTGAGAGCATGCCAGGGAGAATTGCAGAGGTCCTGAAGAAGAAGGGTCAACACTGCAAATATTGACTTGCTGCATTAACTCATTCTAACTGTCAATATAAGCTTTTGTTACTCATATGTTTGCAATTATATTTCTGTCTGTGATAAAAACATCTGTCAAACACACACATAAAAACCAAAGGGCAGCAGATCATGTGAAAATATAATATTTGTGTCATTCTCAAAACTTTTGGCCATGACTGTACATCCCACTAATCCTCACCCCTATACTTCTCGCAGTAAGAGAAACTACCGCAATCCCTCACACTTAAAACCTGGGCCACTGACCCCTACCCCCCAGCTTTCTCTCTCTGGAGCACTCTGGAACGCCCCCTCCGTCTGCAACAAGCTCCACGTGACCCACGATCTGATTACCTCCCGCAACCTCTCCTTCCTGGCCCTCACTGAGACCTGGCTGACGCCCCATGACATGGCCTCCCCTGCTGCACTGAGTTACGGTGGCCTCCACTTCACACACACTCCTCGCTCTGGCAACAGACATGGTGGAGGCATGGGTTTCCTTCTTTCTAATAACTGCTCCTTCAACCCTATCCAACCCCCACCCTCCCTCATCCTCCCTTCCTTTGAGGTCCACTCGGTCCGTATCTACTCTCCCTCTAATCTCCAAATGGCCGTCATATACTGACCTGTTGTGAATGTGTTAGAAATGAATTCTGAGCAGAAGCTCCCTCTGGTGGTTGCAGACAGTGCTGAACCATTCAGTGAGGATTGGCAATCAGGAGTTACAGACTGGTCTTATATAAGGGAGGTTCCCTCCCATCATGGTTGCCGGTGATCAATTGTTCTTGTCTCAACTGTGGTTTCTGGTTCACTTGGAAGCTTGCTGAGTCTTGCCTCTTCTCCTGCTCTCAGATAAGATATTTTCTGTTTTTATTTTTGTGCTTGCTTTTTGCATTGTTCCCTGCACTTCTGTGGAGGTCAGCCAGGTCCCTCCGGGGGCTTGTGCTCCTCTCACATTATCTGAGCCACTGTTATTTGTTCATTTGCCTTTTCCAGTTTTTTCAGTGGCTGCGGCTTAGTTTTGTTATACCAGAGAACTAATTTAGGTGGTAGAGGTCGTGTGATCTCAGGTGTTTTTGCAATTAGTAGAGTTGGTATTTTTTAGGGTTTTTTAGATTGCAGTAAGTGTCCTTCCTATCCTTTTTCTTTCTAGGCAGATTGGGCCCCAACGTTTGCTCTTACTATTTTCTGTCTGTGTCTGTATTTCCTCTTGCCAAACCGCCATTACATGTTTGGGGGCTTCCTATGTTCTTTGGGGATCTGCTCCGGGGCAGATAGCTTTCCTCTTTCTATCTTTAGGTGTAGTTAACCTCTCAGGCTGTGACGAGGCATCTAGGACCAACGTAGGAACGCTCCACGGCTGCCTTCAGTTGTGGTGGTTAGTCAGGGTACTGCAATCCAGTAGATTCCAACCTCTCTGGTGTATTGCCGTTTTTGCCTGCTCTCCTCAGCTACCAAATCATAACACCGACCACCAGGCTCAGCCACTGCCTTCATCGACCAATTCTCCAGCTGGTTTCTTCACTTTCTCTCTGCTGACATCCCCACCATCATCATGGGTGACTTTAATATCCCTATTGACACCCGCCAGTCAGCAGCCTCCAAACTCCTGTCACTTACTTCATCCTTTGGACTTACTCAGTGGTCCTCCACAGCCACCCACACAGATGAACATACATTAGACCTCATCTTTACCCGCCTCTGTTCCCTATCTAATCTCACAATCTCTCCCCTTTCCCTATCAGACCACCACCTTCTCACCTTCTCATCCCTGTCCTCTTCACCCCTATGTCCAGCCACTGGCACATCCTCACAGAAACCTCGCACACCTAGACATTCACAGACTCTCAGACTCTCTTCTACCTCTGTCCTCCATATCTTCACTCTACGACACAGACAGCGCCACCGCTTTCTATAACACCACCCTCACATCTGCCATAGACTCAGTCGCCCCTCTCATGCATGGCAAAGTGCGACGAATCAATAGGCAACCCTGACACAACAATCTCACCAAAAAACTTCGACAATCATCCAGGGTCGCGGAGCGGCATTGGAAGAAAACACGCCTGCCAGATGACTTCACTGCTTTCAAACAACCTACACTTGCCTTCAAAATAGCCCTCACCTCTGCTAAACAGACCTATTTCACAAACCTTGTATCTTAATTATCCTACAACCCAAAACAACTGTTCAGCACATTCAACTCTCTCCTCCGCCCACCACTGCCACCTCCAACTCCCTTCATCTCTGCCGAGGACTTTGCCACCGTCTTCAAAAATAAGATCGACCAAACAAGGAAAACCTTTACTATTCCACCACCAAAACCACTCCATATACCAGACCTCTGCCCTTCCCTACTAACCTCCCTCTCCAACATCACTGAAGGAGAGCTTACTCATTTTCTTTTCAAATCACACCTTACCACCTGTGCACTTGACCCCATCCCTTCCCACCTGCTCCCCAACCTCACTAACATGCTCATCCCAGCCCTAACCCATCTCTTGAACCTATCGCTATCTTCTGGTCCCTTCCCCTCTGCCTTCAAACATGCCACCATCACACCCATCCTCAAAAAAACAAACCTTGACCCAACTGCTATGCCCAGCTATCGCCCAATATCATTGCTCCCGTTTGCTTCCAAACTCCTTGAGCAGCATGTCCACGCTCAACTTTCCTCCCATCTCTCATCTAACTTTCCCCTTGACAACCTCCAATCTGGCTTCTGCCCCCACCACTCCACTGAAACTGCCCTGACCAAAATTACTAATGACTTACAGCCAAAGCTAACAGACAGTTCTCCATCCTCCTCCTCCTTTACCTGTCCTCTGCCTTTGACACAGTCGACCACTGCCTACTGCTACAGATTCTTTCTTCCCTTGGCATCAAAGACCTTGCCCTGTCCTGGATCGTCACTTTCCTTTCCGACCACACATTCAGCGTCTCCCACTCCCACACTACCTCCTCATCCCGCCCTCTCTCTGTTGCAGTCCCTCAAGGCTCTGTCCTGGGGCCCCTACTTTTTTCCATCTATACCCTTGGCCTAGGACAACTCATAAAGTCCCATGGCTTCCAGTACCACCTGTATGCAGACGACACTCAGATCTACCTCTCTGGCCCAGATGTCACCTATCTGCTGTCCAGAAGCCCGGAGTGTCTATCAGCCATATCCTCCTTCTTCACCTCTCGCTTCCTAAAACTCAATGTAGACAAAACTGAACTCATCATCTTTCCTCCACCCCACGTATCTTCCCTACCCGATCTATCTATTATGGTAAATGGCATCACGATCTCTCCCGCACCAGAAATCCGCTGCCTCGGAGTAACTCTCGACTCTGCCCTGTCCTTCAAACCACACATCCAAACTCTTGCCACCTCCTGTCGCCTCCAACTTAAAAACATTTCCAGAATCTGTCCTTTCCTCAGCCCTCAATCTATTAAAACTCTTGTGCATGCCGTCATCATCTCCCGCCTCGATTACTGCAACACCCTCCTCTTGGCCTCCCCGTCAACTCTCTTGCACCACTCTAGTCTGTCCTCAACTCTGCTGCCCGACTAATCCACCTCTCCCCTCGCTACTCTCCTGCTTCTCCCCTCTGCAAATCCCTCCACTGGCTCCCAATTCCCCTACGAATCCAGTTCAAACTACTAACACTGACCTACAAAGCCGTCCACAACCTGTCCCCTCCCTATATCTCTGAACTAATCTCCCAATATCTTCCTTCACGTAATCTTCGATCCTCCCAAGATCTCCTACTATCCTCCACACTTATTTGTTCCTCACACTACTGCCTCCAAGATTTCTCCCGAATATCCCCCATCCTCTGGAATTCCACGCCTTAACATGTACGATTATCCACCACCCTTGGATCCTTCAGACGGAACCTGAAAACCCATCTCTTCAGGAAAGAATACAGCCTGCAATAACCATTTTGCCTCGCCGCCACCACCCGAGCTTTCGCCTCGCCGCCACCACCCGAGCTGCCGCCTCGCCGCCACCACCACCAGAGCTGCCGCACCCCCGACCTTCTGTTTCTTCCCCATTATCCCGCAGAATGTAAGTCCGCAAGGACAGTGTCCTCTCCCCTCTGTACCAGTCTGTCATTGTAAATTTGTTTACTGTAAACGATATCTATAACTTTGTATGTAACCCCTTCTTATGTACAGCACCATGGAATTAATTGCGCTATATAAATAAATAATAATAATAATAATGTGCTTTGCATATTTTTGCTATCCACTTGGTGACCTCTCTCCGTACATTTTCTCTGAGGATCATCATTTTATCCATATGTTTATTTATTGACTGATTTATAACAAGTACATGTTTTTGTAACTTTTATGGTACATAATTATAATAAAATTGTGGTATTTTTTGTAGATACAATTTTGACTCATTTGCTCCTACATTATTAATTGTTGTTTTGAGTTTGTATCGTGTTTGGTATATTCTGGTTGCTAATATACCTGGACCCCAAAAGTTGTTGTCCAATTTGCCTTAGTACGCTGATACCCCATATTTGCGAGAAAACTACTGTATGGGCACACGTCGGGGCTCGGAAGGTAACTAGTGACGTTTTGGATTGCAGACTTTGATGGAAATTGTCTGCGGGTGTCATGTCGCGTTTGGAGAGCCCCTGATGTGCCTAAACATTGGAAACCCCCCACAAGTGACCCAATTTTGGAAACTAGACCACCCAAGGAACTTATCTAGATGTGTGGGGAGAACTTTGAACCCCCAAGTGCTTCACAGAAGTTTATAGAGCCATAAAAATAAAAAATCATAATTTTTTTCCACAAAAATGATATTTTCGCCTCCAATTTTTATTTTTCCAAGGGTAACAGAAGAAATTAGACCCCAAGAGTTATTGTGCAATTTGTCCTGAGTACGCTGATACCCCATATGTGGGAGTAAACTACTGTTTGGGCGCATGGCAGAGCTCAGAAGGGAAGGAGCACCGTTTGACTTTTTCAACGTAGAATTGGCTGGAATTGAGATCAGACGCCATGTCACGTTTGGAGAGCCCCTGATGTGCCTAAACAGAGGAAACCCCCCAACACTAACCCCAACACACCCCTAACCCTTGTCCCAACCCTAACCATAAACCTAACCCTAATCCCAACCCTAACCCTAATTCTAACTTTAGCCCCAACCCTAATTCTAACTTTAGCCCCAACCCTAACCCTAATGGGAAAATGGAAATAAATACATTTTTTAAATTTTATTATTTTTCCCTAACTAAGGGGGTGATAAAGGGGGGTTTGATTTACTATTTACAGCGGGTTTTTATGTTTGGCAGCTGTCACACGCTAAAAGACGCTTTTTATTGCAAAAAATCGTTTTTGCATTACCACATTTTGAGAGCTATAATTTTTCCATATTTTGGCCCACAGAGTCATGTGAGGTCTTATTTTTTGCAGGACGAGTTGACGTTTTTATTGGTACCATTTTTGGGCACGTGATATTTTTTGATCGCTTTTTATTATGATTTTTGGGAGGTTAGAATGAACAAAAAGTAGCAATTCATAAATTTCTTTTGGGGGAGTCGTTTTATACCGTTCCGCATGAGGTAAAATTGATAAAGCAGTTTTATTCTTTGGGTTAGTACGATTACAGCAATACCTCAATTATATATTTTTTTATGTTTTGGCGCTTTTATACAATAAAAACAATTTTATATAAAAAATAATTATTTTTGCATCGCTTTATTTTGCGAGCTATAACTTTTTTATTTTTTTTGCTGATGATGCTGTATGGCAGCTTGTTTTTTGCGGGACAAGATTAAGTTTTCAGTGGTACCATGTTTATTTATATTGGTCTTTTTGATCGCGTGTTATTCCACTTTTTGTTCGGCGGTATGATGATAAAGCATTGTATTTTGCTTTTTTTTTTTAAGGGGTTCACTAAAGGGGTTAACTAGTGGGACAGTTTTATAGGGTGGGTCGTTACGGACGCGACGATACCAAATATGTGTACTTTTATTGTTTTGTTTTTTTTATTTGCATGAAGAAATTAATTTATTGGGGAATTTTTTTTTCTTTATTTAGGAATTTTTTTGTACACATTTTTTTTAACTTTTTTATTTTGTCTCAGGGTGGGACATCACTGTGTATAGTTAGATCGCTGGTCTGACACTGTGCACAGCACTCTGTTAGACCAGCGATCTGACAGACAGTACTGCAGGCTTTCTCAGCGCCTGCTCTCAGCAGGCACTGAGGAAGCCGCCTCTCTGCAAGACCCCGAAGGGGAGGAAGCCCTCAGAACAGGGCGATCACATTGCGCTGTTCTGAGGGTCTCAGGGAAGCACGCAGGGAGCCCCCTCCCTGCGCGATGCTTTCCTGTGCCCGCGGTACACTGCGATCATGTTTGATCGCAGTGTGCCAGGGGTTAATGCGCCGGGAGCGGTCCGTGACCACTCCTGGCACATAGTGCCGGGTGTCAGCTGTGATAATCAGCTGACACCCAGCCGTGATCGGCCGCGCTCCCCCGGGACATACTATCCCGTCCATGGTCATACGGGCCCAGGTACCATGGACGGGATAGTACGTCCTGTGACAGAAGAGGGTTAAAATGGTACCTTGGTTGATGAAATCCGTTTTGTGGTTATTGTTTAATCTGTATTTTTAGTTTTCACTTAATGAGATTCTCATTCTTCAGGGCTTTATGTGCGTGGGGCTTTATGTGGTGCTGTGCTTACATATGCATCCTTATGGGCTTATGGCAGGTCACTGATCCATCACTGATCTGCCCCCATTTTACATACTACATATTGTAACTCTCGCGCCCAGGCTGGTTGGCACGAGTGTGGGGGGTTGTGGACCCACTGTGCCACAAACCAGACTACCCTGGAAGGGGTGTGACTAAGCAGCTACCTTGGTGTTCACTGGAGCCTCTGATGGTGAGGTCAGGCTTGTGCGACAGGTAGTTGCCAGGTACCACTCCAGGGTGGTGTCTGGCTGTGGCTGCTGATCCCACTGGGGAACGGAACACTCGGACAGGTGAGGGCGAGTGAAGACAGGCATGACAGGCAGGCAGGCGGGCACGGCTGGTACTCTGGTGAATAGGCGGACACGGTTAGCACTCTGGCAGGACAGGCGGGCACGGCTTGCACTATGGTAGGACAGGCAGGCACAGCTGGCACTCTGGCAGGACAGGTGGGCACGGCTGGCACTTTGGCAGGACAGGAGGGCACGGCTGGCTCTCTGGCAGTACAGGCAGGCATGACTGGCACTCTGGCAGGACAGACAGGTATGGCTGGCGGGACTGGAACCAGTATGGGTAGGACAGGAACATAGGCAGGTATAAGTGGGATACAGAAAGGGGTGGAGCTAGGGAAGGACAGAGATATGGACTGGAATGACTGGTTTATGGGAACAGGTAGGAACCTGTTCAAATATAAGAACGCTAACCAGCTCACCGGTTTGTAGAAGCACGGATCCTCCGCTTGATCAAACGTGAAGATACATGAGAAAATGAAGGAAAAAGGGATCCAGCTTCAATAAAATCTTCATCTTTATTGATTCATAAAAACATGAATAATGGCATGCTCCTGGACAAGCTCAGGACAAGGCTACGCGTTTCGATCACAGGGATCTTTATCACAGCTGACATATTCAGACAAAGGCACATATTTAAGACAAAGGAAGACCAATCACGATCAGAAAAAATGTCATGTGATTTTTGACAAGCCCTTTAACACTAGGACTACTGGACTCGTGACCCCGCCTAGAACTACTGAAAGGAGTCATTTTGACTCCTTGCTTGTTTTCGTTTATTTTTAGAGTTTCATTTGTGGTTATTTATTAATAATTATATTTTTTGTAAAGTATTATTATTGTGAGATCCAACAGTAATGCTTTTGATTGTTTTTTTTCTGCTTTTCTTATTTTTCTACAGAAAATAACAATAATTATAATAGACGTTTTTCAAACATTTTTTTTTATTCAAGTGCACACATATAAACAACAACTGAAGAACAAAAAGCAGAGAAAATGTAGGTGGAGGAGCATAAAAATGAAAATATGGCACAGAATTCACCTTCTAAACATTTGGTGTTTCGCATTTTAGGCATTGCCTTTGATTTATGGCAGTACATTGCCCACACAAAGACTTACCACAAGTCTTACAATTGCCGACAGATCTATTTTTCTTGCACTTTTCTTTGATCTGGCAAAATTTTGTTTGAACCATCACTTCTGAGCATGTAGAAACTTGGGACGTGGAACCCTTTTCCCTATCTGTGACATAAGGACCACTCAACTCTCTCACAAGCGTTTGCAAAAATGCCTTGCGTGACATTTTTTGGTGGGTTATCTCATTGAATATTATCCATGCATTTATACCCGCAAAGTCTAAGGCATTTTCAAATGCATGAACAGGCCATCTCCTTGTGCATGTTCGTGTGGTATATTTTCGTGCCATCTGATCCACTACATCTACTCCATATTTTGTTTCATTGTAAAACTTTACCGTTTCTGGAGTTTTTTTAGCGGAATCAGACGCAACAACAACATCTGGATGGACGGAACTCAAAATGACAACATTTTTGTTGGGCTTTCCTTGATATACTGTAAGTGTAAAATTGTCTTCATTTCTAAACACTTTAGTGTTGTACAATTTCTCTTTCATGGATTTTATTTCTTTAGGCACTTCTCGCCTTATCTTGTTCAGTGTTCCCACGATGGTTGTTCCTTTGCTTTTTAGCTGTTTAGCTAATTTTACTGAAGTAAAATAATTATCGGTTGTAACATTGCGACCTTTTTTCAAAAACGGGTCCAATAACTTCATTACCACATGGTCAGCTAAACGGTCCTCAGCACGGCGTGTGTCATCTTTGCCTAGATAAGGGAAGCCATTTGCCAGATATTTGCTCTCCTTATCAACAGCTAGCCAATATTTGTGGCCATATTTATCTGGTTTGGAAGGCATGTACTGCGTGAATGGACACCTAGTTTTGCTTGGGAAAAGTTGCTCATCCACCGTTATGTATGGGCCAGGTTTGTAACACGCAATACAATTTTCAATAAACCTGTCCCACACAGTAGAAAATAGAGCAAAGTTGTCCGTTTGCAGTCTCTCCGATCGAGTAGATTTCTCATCAAATCTGAGAAACCTCATAATTTCAACAAAGCGGTCCCTAGACATTGTCGCTTTGCAAAACGGTATTCCCCAGTCATTACACCAAATACTGCTAATCGAGTGACGGTTCGTGCCAGATATTCCACGAGCATAGAATATCGTAATGAATGCATCTAGCTCCTCATCAGATAGAGTAAACTGTAAATTATTGTTCCTGCATGCTTCTGCAAGCGTACAGTTCTTTATATGTGTCAATATATATGAATCAAAAATTAGCATAAGATAAGAGCCTAGAGTAAACAAGCTATTTTGTTCAGCATTACACAGTAATACAAGCAGGTAAAACACAAGGAAAATGTGAAAAGTTGACATGTAAATTGAACTACATCTATATGAACATCAGGGTAAATAAGACAGAGTGAAAAAATTATGCACAAAACTTTATAGCAACATTTAGTGACAAAAGGACCTCAAAATATAGTAGGGAGTCAAAATGACTCCCTTCAGTAGTTCTTGGTAAATTTTGAAAAAAACGCGCAAATTTTTCACCAAAATTATTTATTCTCACAAAATCTTTTTTCACATCATATTTGAGGAAAAGTCACCGAGTTTCAAGCCGGAATTCTGAAAAATGTAGTCACAGAAGAGAAATAAAAAATGAAAGGAGTCAAAATGACTCCATCAGTAGTTCTAGTGTTAACAATTTTCACATAACGAATAAAGAAAAAACGTCAATAAGTTTATGCGAGACCTTACCATCAAAAAGCATTTTTTAAATCATTCTGATGAGACCCCTTTGCAGGAGTCGCTGACATATAATAATGAATTTACTGACTTGTCTTTCAGAGAACAGGTATCTCTCAACACTTTGTTTAGTTTGTCTACTCATTCCTATGATAATGAATCTGATACCATTCATGCACCTGTGTTTAAAACAAAAAATCCCTCTTTTTATCCCATTCAATCCAGGCCTGATTGCATGACTAAATACCAGGAGGTGATAGAGAGGGATTTAAAAATCCTTCATGATAGGGTTAAAATGGGCAGCAGCAGAAATCATTCCAATTTAACAAAAGCCCAGAAAACTGCATTAGATGAGATCAAAAGTATGTCAGATATAATAATTAAAATGTCGGACAAGGGTGGCATGGTAGTTATCCTGAATAAAGAGGATTATCATTCTCAAATTATGTCTCTCTTGTCTGACAGTGATGTATATGAAAAACTCCATACAAATCCCACTGATAAATTTAAAAGTGAGATTATCCAAATTATCAATGAGGGTTTCAGCCTTGGCATTTTAACCAAAAAACAAATTGATTATCTCACAGTGTCTCATCCTATTATCCCTATCATGCATGGTCTCCCAAAAATTCACAAGGATATGAAAATCCCCCCCATGAGACCTATTGTCTCAGGATTGGATCTTTAAATGAACATCTGGGTGAATGGGTTGACTCACTACTTCAACCACTAGTACAAATTACTCCTGGTTATATTAAAGATTCTAAAGAAGTGCTGAGAATGTTTTCCAAGAAAATCTGGTCTAAAGAAAATACTTGGTTATGTTGTGATGTGACTTCTTTATATACCTGTATACCTTACAATGTTGCCATGACAGCGCTGCAGTTTGTCTTAACGAAATTCAGTAATTATTCCCAGGATCTCATTAATTATATTTTACAAGTTATTCAATTTTTATTAACCCACACTTTTTTCTCATTTGACAATAATTTTTTTTTACAAAAATCTGGCGTGGTGATGGGTGCGAAATTCGCGCCATCCCTAGCTAATCTTGTTATGTCATATTGGGAATATTTTTTTATTTTTTCAGCTACTAATCCATTTATTGACTCGATTGCTTGGTATGGTAGATATATTGATGATTTACTCATTATTTGGAGTGGTGATGTACCTGCCATATCCGGATTTATTGATTATATCAATTCTAATTCATTCAACATACATTTTACTCATAAATTTCATCATAACAAAATTTCTTTTTTGGATCTTGATTTATATGGGGTACATGACTCTGTTATTATTACTAAAACGTTCAGCAAACCTTGTGCTGGTAATTCTATCTTGCATGCAGCAAGCAGTCACCCCAAACATACTATTAAATCGATTCCTTTGGGTGAATATACCAGAATTTTGAGAAACTGCAGCGATCCTACAGCTTTGGAAACGGAATTTAATTGTGTGGATACAAAATTAAAAAACAGAAATTATCCTAAATGGTCATTAAAAAGAGCACGAACAATTGTAAGTAATAAAAACAGAGAGGATCTCATTAGTGGAGGGCGACAACAAAAAAATGATCTTGCAGTGAAACCATATTTTTGTGCTCAATATAGTCCTCAATTTGGGGACATCAAAAAAATCATTTTGAGATCGCTGCCTATTTTATATGAAGATCCCTCTCTTGCTGACATTCTTTCATCAGGTATTAATGTTGTTTCAAGGAAAGCGCCATCTATTGGTAACAAAGTTTCTCCAAGCATGTTCAGTAATAATTTCTCTTCTCATAAAACATCGTGGTTAGAACATAAAGGTTTTTATAAATGTGGCCACAATAGATGTGCACTTTGCAAATATGTTTGTGTAACGAAAACCTTTGAAAATAATGACAGCACTGCGATTTATACCATTAACAAATATATCAATTGTAATTCATGCTATGTGGTATATAAAATTATGTGCACTACTTGCAATTTATCTTATATAGGCTGCACTACTAGTAAACTAAAAATCAGGATTGCTGAACATTTGCAGGATGTAAAGAATGTTTCTTCGAATCGCAATATTTCTGCTGCTGCTAAACATTTTATTTTTCAGCATGCTCGCAATGTTTCTTCCTTCCAAGTCACAGGTATTGAAAGTGTTAACCTGTCTGCCCGAGGTGGAGATGCACGTCAGCGACTCCTCACACGTGAAGCTTTCTGGATCTTTAATCTACATACCAGACATCCATTTGGTCTCAACAAAAGAAACGAATTGATGTTCCATTATTAATTTTATTTCTTTGCATTGATTTTATTTGTGCAAATATTGTTTTTTTTTTTGTTTTTTTTTTCTTTATTCGTTATGTGAAAATTGTTAAAGGACTTGTCAAAAATCACATGACATTTTTTCTGATCGTGATTGGTCTTCCTTTGTCTTAAATATGTGCCTTTGTCTGAATATGTCAGCTGTGATAAAGATCCCTGTGATCGAAACGCGTAGCCTTGTCCTGAGCTTGTCCAGGAGCATGCCATTATTCATGTTTTTATGAATCAATAAAGATGAAGATTTTATTGAAGCTGGATCCCTTTTTCCTTCATTTTCTCATGTATCTTCACGTTTGATCAAGCGGAGGATCCGTGCTTCTACAAACCGGTGAGCTGGTTAGCGTTCTTATATTTGTACTTTTGATTACCGTGCCCCCCGGTTTCATGCTCAATATTTTCAAGTATTTTGAAAGTGGACTCAGTCATTAAGCTCAGGCACCAGCTTTATTATGGCATCTATTTTTGTTCAAGACAGATCTGTCAAAGCGGCACAAGTGTTTTCTGGTGATATTAACGAAATTCCAGACATGCCTGATCTGAATGAAAATATCAACAAAATGGAAAAACTTTTGCTTCAAGAAACAAAGTTGTGGTGGGATCATACTACCCTCCAAAATTATCTAGCTAAGGATATGATTCCAAGGGGGCTTCGTATTAAAAAAATCCCCACTACAATTTTTTCTGACATTTTCATTGAAGAGTGGAATCAGATACTCAGTAATTGTTCTTCCAAACTAATGCAACTCATAGTCAAATATGAGAGTAATAAATTGGAGGATATTCAGAAACAAATGAATGATGCAGATACTGCGCTCACTGAATTTAAATCGTTGACTCAGTATGACTCACTTGTGGCTAAAATGCAAGATAATGTCTCTAGCCTAGAAAAGGATATCATGGACCGGAAAAAAAGAAAATTTTCTCGTGATCTAAGAGACTATTCAACCAAGAAAGTCTATGACTGGGGCCATTGGGAGCGGGGTCATAGAACTCCTAAATCTATTTTAAAACGCAACCATGCTCTCAATGAACCGGTATCTAAACCACATGTCTGTTTTACATCCTCTGAGTTGGATTCATCTGACAATAATCTGAGTGTTTCCTCTAATGACAGTGTTCACACCACAAAGTTTTTTCGTCATTCAAAAAACGTAAAAGGCGGGGTGGCAGAAAACACCGACAAAGATCATGTCATGATTACACGCCGCAGGAAGAATTATCGCAAATAATAAACCATGATAATGTCTTGAATTTATCTGCACGAGACTTTACCAAAACGCAATTAGATGTTTTGTCCTTAGGTCTGAATTTTGTGCCCGATCAGAATTTCAATCTTTTTTCTACTATTTGGAAGTCAATAAGTTTATGCGAGACCTTACCATCAAAAAGCATTTTTTAAATCATTCTGATGAGACCCCTTTGCAGGAGTCGCTGACATATAATAATGAATTTACTGACTTGTCTTTCAGAGAACAGGTATCTCTCAACACTTTGTTTAGTTTGTCTACTCATTCCTATGATAATGAATCTGATACCATTCATGCACCTGTGTTTAAAACAAAAAATCCCTCTTTTTATCCCATTCAATCCAGGCCTGATTGCATGACTAAATACCAGGAGGTGATAGAGAGGGATTTAAAAATCCTTCATGATAGGGTTAAAATGGGCAGCAGCAGAAATCATTCCAATTTAACAAAAGCCCAGAAAACTGCATTAGATGAGATCAAAAGTATGTCAGATATAATAATTAAAATGTCGGACAAGGGTGGCATGGTAGTTATCCTGAATAAAGAGGATTATCATTCTCAAATTATGTCTCTCTTGTCTGACAGTGATGTATATGAAAAACTCCATACAAATCCCACTGATAAATTTAAAAGTGAGATTATCCAAATTATCAATGAGGGTTTCAGCCTTGGCATTTTAACCAAAAAACAAATTGATTATCTCACAGTGTCTCATCCTATTATCCCTATCATGCATGGTCTCCCAAAAATTCACAAGGATATGAAAATCCCCCCCATGAGACCTATTGTCTCAGGGATTGGATCTTTAAATGAACATCTGGGTGAATGGGTTGACTCACTACTTCAACCACTAGTACAAATTACTCCTGGTTATATTAAAGATTCTAAAGAAGTGCTGAGAATGTTTTCCAAGAAAATCTGGTCTAAAGAAAATACTTGGTTATGTTGTGATGTGACTTCTTTATATACCTGTATACCTTACAATGTTGCCATGACAGCGCTGCAGTTTGTCTTAACGAAATTCAGTAATTATTCCCAGGATTCATTAATTATATTTTACAAGTTATTCAATTTTTATTAACCCACAATTTTTTCTCATTTGACAATAAATTTTTTTTACAAAAATCTGGCGTGGCGATGGGTGCGAAATTCGCGCCATCCCTAGCTAATCTTGTTATGTCATATTGGGAATATTTTTTTATTTTTTCAGCTACTAATCCATTTATTGACTCGATTGCTTGGTATGGTAGATATATTGATGATTTACTCATTATTTGGAGTGGTGATGTACCTGCCATATCCGGATTTATTGATTATATCAATTCTAATTCATTCAACATACATTTTACTCATAAATTTCATCATAACAAAATTTCTTTTTTGGATCTTGATTTATATGGGGTACATGACTCTGTTATTATTACTAAAACGTTCAGCAAACCTTGTGCTGGTAATTCTATCTTGCATGCAGCAAGCAGTCACCCCAAACATACTATTAAATCGATTCCTTTGGGTGAATATACCAGAATTTTGAGAAACTGCAGCGATCCTACAGCTTTGGAAACGGAATTTAATTGTGTGGATACAAAATTAAAAAACAGAAATTATCCTAAATGGTCATTAAAAAGAGCAAGAACAATTGTAACTAATAAAAACAGAGAGGATCTCATTAGTGGAGGGCGACAACAAAAAAATGATCTTGCAGTGAAACCATATTTTTGTGCTCAATATAGTCCTCAATTTGGGGACATCAAAAAAATCATTTTGAGATCGCTGCCTATTTTATATGAAGATCCCTCTCTTGCTGACATTCTTTCATCAGGTATTAATGTTGTTTCAAGGAAAGCGCCATCTATTGGTAACAAAGTTTCTCCAAGCATGTTCAGTAATAATTTCTCTTCTCATAAAACATCGTGGTTAGAACATAAAGGTTTTTATAAATGTGGCCACAATAGATGTGCACTTTGCAAATATGTTTGTGTAACGAAAACCTTTGAAAATAATGACAGCACTGCGATTTATACCATTAACAAATATATCAATTGTAATTCATGCTATGTGGTATATAAAATTATGTGCACTACTTGCAATTTATCTTATATAGGCTGCACTACTAGGAAACTAAAAATCAGGATCGCTGAACATTTGCAGGATGTAAAGAATGTTTCTTCGAATCGCAATATTTCTGCTGCTGCTAAACATTTTATTTTTCAGCATGCTCGCAATGTTTCTTCCTTCCAAGTCACAGGTATTGAAAGTGTTAACCTGTCTGCCCGAGGTGGAGATGCACGTCAGCGACTCCTCACACGTGAAGCTTTCTGGATCTTTAATCTACATACCAGACATCCATTTGGTCTCAACAAAAGAAACGAATTGATGTTCCATTATTAATTTTATTTCTTTGCATTGATTTTATTTGTGCAAATATTGTTTTTTTTTTTTTTTTTTTTTTTCTTTATTCGTTATGTGAAAATTGTTAAAGGACTTGTCAAAAATCACATGACATTTTTTCTGATCGTGATTGGTCTTCCTTTGTCTTAAATATGTGCCTTTGTCTGAATATGTCAGCTGTGATAAAGATCCCTGTGATCGAAACGCATAGCCTTGTCCTGAGCTTGTCCAGGAGCATGCCATTATTCATGTTTTAATGAATCAATAAAGATGAAGATTTTATTGAAGCTGGATCCCTTTTTCCTTCATTTTCTCAGGAACCTGTTCAAACTGGAGAAGCGAGGTCCCACAGGGTGCGGAACAGGAGAGGAGCAGAGCTGCAGGGTTGCGTAGTGGAGTGTAGAACAGGACCACTAGTTGCGAAGCAATGAGCAGAGCAGAGTCGCAGGTTGCAGAGCAAAATGCAGTACCGCGAGGTGCGGAGCAAGGAAGAACCGCAAGGAGCGGAGCAAGGCAGAACCGCAAGGAGCGGAGAGAGAGCAGGATGAAACCTCAGAGCGCGGAGCGAGAGCAGGACGGAACCGCAGAGCGCGGAGCGAGGACAAGACGGAACCTGAGAGCATGGAGCGAGAGCAGGACAGAACCGCGGAGCGAGAGCAGGACGGAACCGTAGAGCAGAGAACGAGAGTAAGCAAAGGCAGAACCGCAGGAGTGCGGCGCAAAGGCAGGGCCACACAAAATGCCCAGTCTCTTGGTGCCCGACGAGGTCAACTTCCACAATGACCTTGGCTTCTTCCTCCAGATTGGTGGAAAGCAGAGATGAGTAAACTTCTGTCTTGGCATCTTGACCAACTGGCCACCAGGAAGCTGAAGGCATACATTCAGGAAGCATCTTCGACCCATTACCCTGAAAAAACTGGACCACCTCCTCCAGGTTACAGGATGAGTAAACCTCTGTCTTGATTAGTGTTGAGCGATACGATAATGCAAATATCGGCTATCGGCCGATATTAGCTCTATCGGCCTTTCGATAATTCGTTTCGATATTTTCGTCTTATCGAATACCGGAATCGGATTTGTCACTGTCACTGTGAGTGTCCGTCGGTCGGGTCTGTCAGGAGTCAGCGGCACTTACCTGGCAGAAGATCTCCGGCGGTCACGTCCTGGACTGCTTGATGGCCGCCATTATCTTCTCCCTGGCGGTCACATGCAGTTTTTTCGCGATAACTGCAGTGACTGCAGGGTAATCCCGGCCGTAAACCAGTCCGATGACGTCACCGCCGGGGAAGCAGGTAATCAGCTGTGCTGCGCCGGGATTCTGATGTAGCAGAGCTGGATCGTCGTGGGACACTCGTTACTATGGACTGCGTCGGTCAGGTGGTATACTTTTTTTTTTTTTTCATTTTTTTACAGGAGATCGATGGCGTCGCAGGATGAGACTGTAATAAAAGTAATGAAAACTGTGTTTTTTTTTTTTTATTAAATTAAAAAACTTTTTTATGAACATTCACCCGTCCGGGTACATAAACAATTTAACTATTTACATACAGGGACCCTGTCCGGGTTATTTATAATTCTTTGGCAGGGGTGTTCCAGGTACCACCTGGTACTCTTCTGATGCTTGCCAAACATCCGAGGCACCAAGGACCACCAGGACCTGATGACGTCGTGTGGCCTGTACAGTCAAGTCGTGACCCGCTATCTGGGTCTGTGTGGCCACCTCTTTCATCTCCCTCCGGGTCTGGAACCCTATGTCCCGGACTGAACAAACCCCAGGGGGCCTAACAGGCGCCGGGTACGGGCCAGCTATACTTATCATGTCCATAGCTGGGGCTGCTGAGGAGACCACTGAGGGAGGCTTGGGAGATTTACGGCGTGGGGTGGGCACTTTTGCAGAGGCCTGGATGTGGGAGGCTGAAGGCTCCGAGGGTCTCACAGGTTCCTGACACTCTGGGGAGTAGGGGTCGCACCTGGTAACATTTAGGGCGTACCATCCATTGTAACCCCAGTGTCGGGTGTAAGTCACCAAGTCTCCTGGCAACAGGTCCCTCCCCGGGTGTCCTTCTGGGAGGTGAGCCTCCACGTCCCGCCGGTTCACAAAAACTTCTAAATAAAGTCCAGGCTCCTGGATGAAGCCCCAACCACCTTTCAATTTAAAGCTCCGTACTGCACCCTTACGCCGCGGCTCACACAGGGTTCCTTTATCCTTTCTCATCCGGTCCTTATCTGCCCGGTCCTTCTCCAGGTTACGTTGCCAAAGTTTTTGGGATTCTCGCTGCTCCCTTTGTCGCTCTGCTTCCCGCTCCCAACGTCTCCACTCTTCCTCCTGACGCCGGTTGAAATTCTCCTCCACCAGCTGCTCCATGTCTCCACCATCAAACTGCAGCTTACAGTGTCCGGTTTGCCGCAGCTCTCCTGGCGCCCCCAGTCCTGGCGGCGCTCACCTGCGGAGGAAGCAGCCGGCTCTGGAACAGATGACAGTCGGGGTTCCGGTACAGGCAGGTAGACCTCTGGTGCCTGCGCGGCCTCCTCCATGAGGACGGGTGTCGCTTCTTCTGTCTCAGCGACGGGGGCAGACAGCGGGATCTGGGGTGCTGCCGGTGCAGCGTTTTTTGCACGAACGGGTGCCTCCACTGCGACAACGTCAACCGGATCACATTGCAAGGACTCCTCTACTAGAACGGGTGCCTCACCTTCCGGTACAGACACTTCAGGTAAGAGGGATTGGCGCCGCTCCAAGTTTAGTTTTAGGGCACGCCAGCTCGCTTCCATCCTGGCGACCTCCTCCCGGTGCCGGGCCAGGCCTCTTAGGGTATCCTCCGCTTCTTGCAGCATAGGAGGGTTTCCAGGCCGGGTGCCCAACGGTGGTTCCGTGGCGATCGTGTCGCTTCCGTGGGGGAGAGCTCTGAGTCTGACTGCTCCATCCCTTCACACTTCTGCTCGTGTCCATTAGCCATTTCTGCCAAGTCACATGTGTCATTAGCATCTGGAGAGGGCCCCTCTTTTGTAGGGAGGCGGGACCTTCGTGTTAGTTTCCGCACACTGAGGAGGATGAGGAGGCGGAACTGAAGAGCTGTGGGGCACGATCTTACATTGCAGTACCATTTAGAGCCATCGTTTTCGCGTCACTGAGTGAGTGTACACCCATGAAGAGCACGCCCTTCTTCTTCACCAGTGCCTCGTCGTGACGCAGATATGGCGGAAAAATGGCAAATACATTCTCTGATGATTTTAGCAATTCTCAAGCACAAAACCAGTTCAATTCAGGCACACAGGACTCGCTTATAGCGAGCTACAGAATCCTGTTCGTGACGCCCAAGTTGAGTCGCACAGAGCCAGAGGTTTTGGGGGTACTCGGCACCGAGCCCGTCGACTTCTATGGGGTATGTCACGGCTTTACCCGGCAATTGAATCAGAGTCTATTTTACTATGTAGAAGTGTATAAACTATAAATATATGTATATATATGTCACAATGACATGTATATATATATATATATATATATGTATATGTATTCTATGTGTGTATATTTTGTGTTTACAACGAAAGAAAGGGTTTTTTTTGTTGCGATATTTTGTTCCCATAGACTTACATGGGACTTCCGGTATCGAAATCGGATATCGACGATATTTAGTGCTATCGGCGATACAATTTCTATACGATATTTTTAGATATCGAGCACTATCGCTCAACACTAGTCTTGATATCTTCATCAACCGGCCACATGGAAGCAGAATGTTATGTTCTGCTACAAGCACTAAGGAAAGTAAGGGATATCTGTCCCTACAATAGAACTAAGCTCAATCCCTACGATGTAATGGGGAACCTGATCCTGCTAAAGTCCTCAGCTAGTCTGAACGAAGACCTATAGATGCGAAGAAGGGATCCCTACAAGCACTAGGGACTGGGATAAAAGATGGACACCTCCTAACAGAAGTTGTAGCAGTAAAAAGAAAAACAAAACACCATAGAACATAGAGGTTAGAAGACCAAGCAAAACTATTTGAGTAAGGTAACAAAGCACCCGGCTAGCTTAAGAGTAGAAATTACAAGGAAGTCCAGCAAAGCCAGAAGGGCGGAGCAGGATTAAATAGGCCACAAAGGTCATGTGACCAGCAAGATAGAAAAAACCTAACAGGAGAGTTCTAACAGTACCCCCCCTTCTAAGAGGATCCTCCGGATCCCCTAGGCCCAGGCTTACCCGGAAACCTCTTGTGAAATGCTCTGACAAGTCTGGACGCAGAAACATCATCCTCCCTCACCCATGAGTTATCCTCGGGTCCGAAACCCTTCCAAGCGACGAGATACTGCAAACTCCCTCTATACCGTCTAGAATTTAGGATGCAGGAAATTTCATATTCCCCGTCCTCCACCACCGGGGAAACAGTGGCAGAGGCGTCTCCATCCGACACATCAGCTCTTTTCAACAGAGAAACATGAAACACCGGATTAATCTTCCAGGAGGTAGGAACCTCCAACCTAACAGCCGATTGGTTAACAACCTGAAGCACCTTAAAAGGCCCTACAAACTTGGGACCCAATTTTTTAGAAGGAATCCTCAACCTCAGATTCTTAGAGGACAACCAAACCATGTCACCAATAGCAAACAAAACTCTTGCCGTTTCCTATTAAACCTTTTAGATTTTCTGTTAGCCTCTTGAAGATTACCACGCACATCCGTCCAAACTCTCTCCAAATCACCAGAAAAATTCTCCTCTTCAGGCACGGCAGATACCAATTTGGAGAATGACCCAAATGACGGATGTCTCCCAGTACAACAAAAAAAAGGCGAACAACCAGCAGAAGAGGATATATGGTTGTTAAGAGCGAATTCAGAAAGTGGCAGAAACTCAGACCACCCCTTTTGATTGTCTGCCACAAAACAACGCAGGAACTGCTCAACATCCTGATTTTTCCTTTCTGTCTGGCCATTAGACTCAGGATGATATCTGGATGAAAACGACAAATGAACTCCCAACCTGTCACAAAAGGCGCGTCAAAAACGTGCCACGAACTGTGGTCCCCTATCTGAAACAATGTCAGTAGGAACGCCATGTAGTCTGACAATTTCCTTGACAAAGGCCTTAGCGAGAGTCTTAGCGCAGGGCAGTTTGATGAAAGGAACCAAGTGACACATCTTGCTAAAACGGTCCACGACCACCCAGATGACAGTGAAACCCTCAGAGGGGGGAAGGTCAGTAATAAAGTCCATAGCCAAATGTGTCCAAGGAGCACTAGGAACCTCCAGAGGGCAAAGCAACCCCGCAGCAGGAGTATGTGAAGACTTAGATCTAGCACACACAGTACATTGACGTACCCACTTAATGACTTCCTTCTGCCATCCAGGCCACCAAAAACTGCGACCCACAAGTCTCTTGGTCTCAGAGATTCCAGGATGACCTGCCAACCGAGACTCATGACACTCAACAAACAAATCTCTCCTAAAGGTCCCAGGCACAAACAACCTCCCATGGGGAGTGTTAGATGGGGCATTCTCCTGTGCTTTAAGAATCTCATCTTCCAACACAGAGTCCAAAGCAGCAATCACAACCCCTTCTTGTAAAATGTTCTCCTCCTCAGCACCAACCATGGGAGAAAAGCTGCGAGACAAAGCATCGGCTTTCACATTCTTAGTACCTGGGATGTAAGTAACGGAAAAATTAAACTGCGAGAAAAACAGTGCCCACCAAGCCTGACGGGCATTCAAGCATTTGGCAGCCTCAAGATAGATCAGATTTTTATGATCAGTGAAAACCTGAACGGGAAATTCAGCACCTTCCAATAGATGCCGCCAGTGTTCAAATGCGAGTTTAATTTCCAACAATTCCCGATTACCAATATCATAATTCAGTTCAGTCTCAGAAAATTTTTTTGAAAAAAATGCACAAGGATGTACTCCATCCGTGTTTTCCTGAGACAACACCGCGCCGACCCCCACAGAAGAAGCATCAACATCAACCAAAAACGGTTTAGTCACATCAGGTTGCTGTTATGTTTTGGTAGCTAAGGAGAGCTGGCAAAAACGGCAATACACCAGAGAGGTTGGAATCTACTGGATTGCAGTACCCTGAGTAACCACCACAACTAAAGGCAGCCGTGGAGCGTTCCTACGTTCGTCCTAGACGCCTCGTCACAGCCTGAGAGGCTAACTACACCTAAAGATAGAAAGAGGAAAGCTATCTGCCCCGGAGCAGATCCCCAAAGAACATAGGAAGCCCCCAAACATGTAATGGCGGTTAGACAAGAGGAAATACAGACACAGACAGAAAATAGTATGAGCAAACGCTGGGGCCCAATCTGACTTAGACAGAAAAGGATAGGAAGGATACTTACTGCAATCCAAAAAAAACCTAAAAAAAAGCCAACGCTACTAATTGCAAAAACACCTGAGATCACACGACCTCTACCACCTAAATTAGTTCTCTGGTGTAACAAAACTAAGCCACAGCCACAGAAAAAAAACTGGAAAAGGCAAATGAACAAACAACAATGGCTCCAGAGGAACCGAGAGGAGACCAAGCCCCCCGGGGTGGGGAACCTGGCCAACCTCACAGAAATGCAGAGAAATATACAAATGGCAAGCACAAAAACAAAAAACAGAAAATATCTTATCTGAGAGCAGGAGAAGAGGCAAGACTCAGCAAGCTTCCAAGTGAACCAGGAAACAACGTTGAGACAAGAACAATTGATCACCGGCAACCATGATGGGGGGAAACCTCCCTTATATCCAGCCAGTCTGTGATCCCTGATTGCCAATCCTCATTGAATGGTTCAGTACTGTTTGCAACCACCAGAGGGAGCTTCTGCTCAGAATTCATTTCTAAAACATTCATAACAGTACCCCCCCTTGAGGAGGGGTCACCGAACCCTCATTTGTGCAACCAGGTCGGTCAGGATGAGCTCTGTGATACGCATGGATCAGTCTCCTAGCATGGATGTCCGAAGCAAACACCCAAGAATTGTCCTCCTGACCATAACCTCTCCACTTAACCAAATACTGGAGTTTTCCGTCTAGAAAAACGAGAATCCAATATTTTCTCAACCACATACGCCAGATTGCCCTCAACCAAAACAGGGTCAGGGGGCGCAGCCATAGGAACCACTGGCTCGACAAACCTCTTCAATAAGGACTTGTGGAACACGTTATGGATCTTAAATGTCCCTGGAAGAAGTAAACGAAAGGAAACAGGATTAAGAATCTCCATGATCTTATAAGGTCCAATAAACCTAGGCTTAAACTGAGGAGATGCAACTCTCATAGGGATATTTCTTGAGGACAATCAGACCAAGTCCCCCACTTTAAACCGAGGACCATCAGTCCTATGCCGGTTGGCAAACCGCTGGGCCTTCTCCTGAGAGAGTGACAACCTCCCCACTACCTGGTCCTAAATCTGCTGCATATGCTCCACAACAGAGTCAACACCCGGACAGACAGAAGCCTCAGTCTGTCCCGAAGAAAATCGAGGGTGAAACCCAAAATTGCAGAAAAATGGAGACATCAAAGTGGCAGAGCTTGCCCTATTATTAAGAGCAAACTCAGCCAATGGCAAAAAAGAGACCCAGTCATCTTGATCAGCAGACACAAAGCATCTCAGATAAGTCTCCAATGTCTGGTTTGTTCTCTCAGTTTGTCCATTGGTCTGAGGATGAAAAGCAGAGGAGAAAGACAATTGAACACCAAGTTTAGAACAAAAAGTCCTCCAAAATCTGGAAACAAACTGGACTCCTCTGTCAGACACAATGTTCTCAGGAATGCCGTGTAACCGAACCACGTGATGAAGGAACAAAGTCACCAATTCGGAGGAGGAAGGCAACTTAGGTAATGGCACAAGATGTATCATCTTGGAAAACCTATCACAAATCACCCAGATAACGGTCATTCTCTGAGAAACAGGAGGTCGGAAATAAAATCCATAGAGATATGGGTCCATGGCCTCTTGGGCACAGGCAATGGCATCAACAAACCACTAGAGCGAGAGCCAGGCTTGGAGCGAGAGCAAGTCCCACAGGACTGCACAAACTCCCTGACGTCACGAGACAAAGTAGGCCACCAAAAGGACCGACTCACCAAGTCTCTGGTACCAAAAATTCCGGATGACCGGCCAACGCGGAACAATGAATCTCAGACATCACACTCTTCTTCCACTGGTCTGGGACAAACAATTTCCCAACAGGGCAGCGCTCGGGTTTATCCTCCTGACACCCCTCCAGAGCCAGTCTCAAATTGGGCGAGATGGCGGAAAGAACTATACCCTCTTTCAAAATAACAGCAGGATCAGATAACTCAGGAGAGTCCGCAAGGAAACTCCTCGAGAGGGCATCCGCCTTAATATTCTTAGTGCCAGGAAGAAAGGAAACCACAAAATTAAAACGTGTGATAAACAAGGCCCACCTGGCCTGTCTAGGATTAAGTCGCTTGGCTGATTCCAGATAAACCAGATTCTTATGGTCCGTGAGGACCACCACCTGATGTTTGGCTCCCTCCAGCCAATGTCTCCACTCTTCAAAAGCCCACTTCATGGCCAATCACTCCCGATTACCCACGTCATAATTACGTTCAGTTGGAGAAAATTTTCGAGAGAAAAAAGCACAAGGGTTACTTTTAGAGGTCTCAGGATGTAATGTATGTAGTACAGTTCATATAGCGTCTTGTGCTTGGGTGCGATGAAAACACAGGAGTCACAGGTTTGATATAGAAAAGTCCTGTATTACTTCATACAAGTTGGCAGAAATAGTCACACAGTTTGCAGACACAGAAACAGGAGACACAGCAGGCCAGAGTAATCCAAGCTCAGCAATCACTCTCCAATACAGATTCAGGATCTTCTTCTCTGTTACCGTAAGTCCATGCAAACGTGGGTCTTTCAAAGAGCAGGGTTCAGAGTCCACAAGTGCTTCAGAGTTCCTCAGTAGGAATAGCTGGAGTACAAGGTCCAAGGCTTACAGGAGTCAAGTCACAGGTTCACTGCAGGCTAGATTCTGAAGCACTGATTGCTCAGCTGTGGCTGCTTAAGAAGCAAAGGAGAATCAGGGCGGGAACATGCAAGCTGGAAACTCCATTTTGACTGAGGCCAAGATAGCTGCAGCAAGACAGAAAGCAAAATGGCTGACGAACAAACTGAGTTTCAGGAATATATACATAGAACCTTACATTACTCCCCCCTTAAGGACAACCTCCGGATGACCTCAGACCAGGCTTGTGTGGGTACCTCTGATGAAACTGACGGAGCAAGCGAGGAGCATTAACGTTATTGACCGGTTCCCATGAGTTGTCCTCCACTGGGTAGCCCTGCCATTTAATCAGATATTGTAACTGATTTCTATACAATCTGGAATCTAAAATCCTTTCCACCACAAATTCTTCCTGACCATCGACTAGCACTGGGTCAGGGCAAGGAGAGGAACGTCCAGGAAACGTATTGGGTGTCGCAGCCTTTAGTAGGGATACATGAAAGACAGGGTGGATTCTCATAGTTCTGGGCAGTTGAAGACGACAAGCAACGGCACTTATAATTTTACTGATTTTATAGGGTCCAATGTACTTATGTCCCAACTTAGACGATGGAATCCTTAACTTAAGATTTCTGGTTGACAGCCAGACCAAGTCTCCTACCTTGAAAGCTGGTGCAGGTTTACGAAATTTATCTGCTGCTTTCTTGTACCTTTCTTGAGCCGATTCCAGATTTTCCTTTAGAAGATCCATATTCTTCTGTAAAGACGTGATTCTTTCAGCCACTGCTGGTAAAGGCGTTTCTATGGGAAATCGTGGTAGAATGTTAGGATGATAACCTAGATTAGAGTAAAAAGGAGACTGTTTAGTGGAGGCACTCTGAGAGTTGTTATACGAGAACTCAGCTAATGGAAGTAGATCCACCCAATCATCCTGTAGGTGGCAGATAAAGCAGCGGAGATACTGCTCCAGGGTTTGATTGGTTCGTTCGGTCTGTCCATTAGTCTGGGGATGAAAAGCAGAAGAAAGGTTTACTTTAATGTCCAATGCTGCACAGAAATTTTGCCAAAACCTAGAAGTGAATTGCACCCCTCGATCCGAAATAACCTCATCCGGTACTCCATGTAAGCGAAACACATCTTTAATCATCAAATCTGATGTCTGTTTTGCAGTGGGTAAGCCGACACAAGGGATAAAATGAGCTGCCTTTGTTAGACGGTCAACCACCACTAGAATGGTGTTCTTCCCCTGAGAGGTTGGTAACTCCACAATGAAGTCCATAGAAATGGATCCCCACGGGCGGGATGGGGTGGGAAGAGGCTGTAACAGACCAGTTGGTGAGGAGCGAGGTGTTTTGCATCTTGCACAGACCTCACATGAAGTGACATAATTCAAAACATCCTTCCTGCAAGTGGGCCACCAAAAGAAACGAGAAAGAAATTCCTGTGTCTTTAGAATTCCTCTATGCCCAGCTATCTTGGAATCGTGAATGAGTTGCAATACTCTTAATCTGACTGTTTCAGGAATATACAGACGTTGTCCCTGAATCCACACACCATTCTTAAAGACAAGACTTACGTCCCTTGGGGGTTGTGCCAAAAAGGAATCCGCATGGTATGCTTCCTTGATGTCCTTAAGTAGGTCTTGATTATGAATTACTCCTAGGAATCTAGAGTCAGGAAGAATAGTCTTAGGAGGAGTAATTGGACGTGTCTCTGCTGAGTAAATCCTAGAGAGTGCATCAGCCTTTCCATTGCGCGATCCTGGTCTATAAGAGATGATAAAATTAAATTGGTTTAAGAAAAGATTCCAGCGAGCCTGGCGAGGAGTCAGGCACTTAGCCGACCTGATAAACTCAAGGTTACGATGGTCTGTCAGGACGACTATTTGCTGTGCAGCTCCCTGAAGAAGGTGTCTCCATTCTTTGAAGGCGGCAATAATGGCCAACAACTCTCTATTGCCCACATCGTAGTTCCTCTCAGCCGAAGACAACTGCTGGGAAAAGAAGGCACAGGGATGCAAGACATTCTTCTCACCTGTTCTCTGAGAGAGTATAGCTCCAACGGCACAGTCTGAAGCATCCACCTCTATTATGAAGGCAAGCTCGGGGTTGGGATGTACTAGGATAGGTGCAGTGGTAAATTTATCTTTTAGACGGGAAAATGCTTCCTGGGCTTGGGGAGTCCAGGAAAACCTAGACTCTTTCCGGGTAAGTTGAGTGATAGGTGACACTACCTCAGAGAAATTTCTAATGAAACGTCTATAGAAGTTGGCAAACCCGATGAAGCGCTGTACCTCCTTCACATTTCTAGGACTTGGCCAATCCTTGATGGCTTGGGTTTTGCTTCCATCCATACTAATTCCTTGTGTAGACAGTACATACCCCAGAAATTGAATTTCGGTCCTATGGAATTCACACTTTTCAAGTTTGATGTAAAGATGATTTTGTCTTAGACGTTCCAAGACCATTCTCACATGTCCATGATGTTCCTCTGTGGAGTTAGAAAAAATTAGAATATCATCCAAATAAATTACCACGAATGTATCTAGGAGATCCCTGAAGATGTCATTCACCAAGTGTTGGAAAGTGGCTGGGGCGGTACTCAGACCAAAAGGCATAACTAGATATTCAAAGTGTCCATAGCGTGACCTGAATGCAGTCTTCCATTCATCCCCAAGTCTAATACGGACTAAGTTATAGGCCCCACGAAGATCTAGTTTAGAAAAAATCTTGGCATGTCGCACTCTCTCCAATAACTCAGGGATTAAAGACAATGGATAACGGTTTCTAATAGTAACCTTATTGAGTTCCCTATAGTCTACGCATGGTCTCAGAGATCCATCTTTCTTCTTTACAAAGAAGATGGGTGCACCTGCAGGAGATGAAGAGGGGCGTATGAAGCCCTTGGCTAGATTTTCATCTATGTAATCCTTTAAAGCCTTTAGCTCGGGCCCCGCCAGGGGGTAGATCTTACCAAAAGGTATCTCTGCTCCAGGCAATAATTCAATTGGACAATCATATGGACGGTGAGGAGGAAGCTGGTCAGCGTTCTTCTTGTCACATAAATCCACATAGTCCTGGTATACAGCTGGTAGTTCAGGGACTGACATGATTCCTTTAGGAACAGAGCAAGCTAAAACTTTTGGACTCATCTGTTTCTCTGGAAAGTGTAATTCCTTGGTCTCCCAGTTAATGGTAGGATTCTGAGCCTGCAGCCATGGTAGCCCTAGAATAATGGGAAAGTGGGGAGAAGAGATAAGCATAAAGGACAGTTTCTCTTGATGATCTTTACCCATAAGAACCCTCAAAGGCTCTGTTTCCTGATCCACTGGTCCAGAGGTCAGCAGGGAGCCATCCACAGTTTCCATCTGTACTGGAGTAGCCTTCTTCACTGAACGTATTCCCTGTTTCAGAGCAAAGGAGACATCCATAAAATTTCCACTTGCCCCTGAGTCGATCATAGCAGAGCTAGACACCCAAGCTGAGTCAACCCAGAGTTTGATGGAAAGAAAGCAATGAGAATTGTTTTTCTTACAACTCAGCTGGGACACCGCTGAGGAAACTTGAAAAATGCCAGCGTTTACACAGTCAACGTCCTCAGAGGTAACGGAGTTTAAGTCCGAGAAATCAAGATCTGTTGCTGCAGATCTCTCTGGAGCCTGAGGCTCGGACCTGACAGATCCCCTCTCGCAACACTCACAATGAATGAGTGCTGCAGTAGTCTTACGAGAACGGCTGGGGCAGTTTATAATGAAGTGCCCTGACTTACCACAATAGAAACATAGATTCTCCTTAAAACGATGTTCCTTGCGTGCATCACTAACCCGTCGTTGTAAAGAGTCTACCTGCATGGGTTCAGGTTCAGGTTCCCGTGTAATCCTACTCAAAGGTTCCTTAGCTGGAGAGGAAGGTAGGAAAAGGTTAGTACGATTGCTTTCGAACCATCTCTCTTGCCTGCGTTCAGTCAGACGAGTATCAATACGGATGCAGTAGTTAATAAAGTCACCTAACGCAGTGGGAGGGTCGGCACGAGCAAGTTCATCCTTAATCAGTGGAGATAACCCCTTTCGAAAAATAGATTTTTTGGCGGAACTGTCCCAGGTGGTATCAAGGGCCCATCTCCTGAAATCCAAGGCATATTCAGCTACCGAGTGCTTACCTTGGCGCAAAGCTAACATGGCTGCTTCAGCTGTTGCACCTCGATTGGGGTCATCAAACACCTGCCCCATGGCTGAAATAAAATCATCAAGGTGATTCAAACAATCATCCTCAGTCTCAATCAGAGGGTTTGCCCACATTAAAGCCTTATTGGTAAGCAACATAATTATAGTAAGCACCTTAGATCGTTCAGTGGGAAATTGTGAAGCATGTGCAGAAAAAAAAAGATTGCATTGATTAATAAATCCCCTGAATTTCTCACGTTCACTGCCAAAACGAAAAGGGGCAACTTGGGAATCCCAGCACTCGGGGCTACGGCAGGAGCCTGGACTCGCCCCTCTAGAACCTCAATCCTGGCTCGCAAATCCTGGGTAGTCTGTCCAACCACTTGCAAATTGTGATTATTGAGGTCCTGTAGATTTGTAAAACGGGTCTTTATATTCTGCAAATCTGCAAGGATATTATCAGTCACTCCGCAAAGTTCCTTTATGCGGGCCTCCATTTTCCAGATCTTTTAAGACAGGATTACTGGAAGAAGAGGAGAGAAAAAAAAACAATAGTGTTCACCTGTGGCAACACTGCAGAGAGAAAAAAAAATTAAGGGAACTGCTCACCTGGAATGGTTGTGAGAAGTCACAACCACTATCATCACAGAAAGTTTCAACCAGACATCTGATATCCAGAGTTACAGCAGACAAAAAAGAGAAAAGAAAGGAAAAAAAAAAAAAAACAATAGTGTTTACCTGTGGTAACACTGCAAAAAGAAAAAACTTAAGGGAATTGCTCACCTGGAATGGTTGTGAGAAGTCACAACCACTGTCATCACAGAAAGTACAACCGGACGTCTGATATCCACAGTACAGCAGACACAGCCTTCCAGACCCAGCAGACACTAACGTTTTGGCTTCAGAATCTTGTAATGTATGTAGTACAGTTCATATAGCGTCTTGTGCTTGGGTGCGATGAAAACACAGGAGTCACAGGTTTGATATAGAAAAGTCCTGTATTACTTCATACAAGTTGGCAGAAATAGTCACACAGTTTGCAGACACAGAAACAGGAGACACAGCAGGCCAGAGTAATCCAAGCTCAGCAATCACTCTCCAATACAGATTCAGGATCTTCTTCTCTGTTACCATAAGTCCATGCAAACGTGGGTCTTTCAAAGAGCAGGGTTCAGAGTCCACAAGTGCTTCAGAGTTCCTCAGTAGGAATAGCTGGAGTACAAGGTCCAAGGCTTACAGGAGTCAAGTCACAGGTTCACTGCAGGCTAGATTCTGAAGCACTGATTGCTCAGCTGTGGCTGCTTAAGAAGCAAAGGAGAGAATCAGGGCGGGAACATGCAAGCTGGAAACTCCATTTTGACTGAGGGCAAGATAGCTGCAGCAAGACAGAAAGCAAAATGGCTGACGAACAAACTGAGTTTCAGGAATATATACATAGAACCTTACACAGGATCTCTTTGGGACAAAACGGCACCTGCCCCAATTTCAGAGGCATCAACCTCCACCTGAAATGGCAGAGAAACATCAGGCTGCCGTAGAACAGGAGCAGAAGTGAATCTCCGCTTAAGCTCCTGAAACGCAGAGACTGCCTCAGAGGCCAATTCACCACATCAGAACCCTTTTTGGTCAAATCAGTCAATGGTTTAACAATAACAGAGAAATTACCAATAAATTTATGATAAAAATTGGCAAAACCCAAGAATCTCTGAAGAGTCTTTAATGAAGTAGGTTGGACCCAATCACAGATGGCCTGAACCTTGACCGGGTCCATTTCAATAACAGATGGAGACAAAATGAATCCCAGAAATGAGATCCTCTGTACGCCAAAAAGACACTTTGACTCCTTCACATACAGAGCATTCTCTCTCAAAATCTGGAACACAGTCCGAACATGTTTCACTTGAGAGTCCCAGTCATTGGAAAAAAATCAAGATATCATCCAAATAAACAATCAGAAATTTATCCACAAAATCCCTGAAAATGTCATTCATGAAGGACTGGAAGACGGAAGTAGCATAAGTGAGCCCAAAGGGCATCACTAGGTACTCAAAATGCCCCTCTGGGGTATTAAACGCCGTCTTCCATTCATCCCCGTGCTTAATGCGAATAAGGTTATACGCCCCCCTGAGGTCAAGCTTGGTAAACCAAGTAGCACTTTTCACCCTGGAAAACAGGTCAGAAATCAAGGGTAACGGATATTGATATTTCACAGTGATATTGTTCAAGAGACGATAATCAATACACGGCCTTAATGAACCATCCTTTTTGGCCACAAAGAAAAAACCGGCACCCAAGGGTGAAGAGGATGGTCTGATATGACCCTTCTCCAATGACTCCTTAATATAAGACCGCATAGCGTCATGTTCAGGTACAGACAAGTTAAAAAGGCGACCTTTAGGGAATTTACTACCAGGCACTAATTCAATAGCGCAGTCACAGCTCCTATGGGGGGCAAGGATGCAGATTTACTTTCGCTAAACACATCAGAAATATCAATCAAAAAGTCAGGCACATCTTGAGCCTGGGGAGAGGCAGAAAAAACAAGAGTGTTGGCATTAACAAATTGGCAGCCCCAACTGGTTACAGACACAGATTTCCAATCCAAAACAGGATTATGAGACTGCAACCAAGGGAAACCTAGTACAATAATTCATGCAGATTATACAGCACCAAAAATTTGCAACTTTCCTGATGATCAGGTTCATCCCTCATTATCACCTGAGTAGAGAACTGGGGTTTATTCTCAGCCAAAGGGGTAGAATCAATGCCCAGTAGGGGAATAGACTTCCGTAGGGGTATCAAGGGAAACCCACAACTTTTAGCAAAATCAAAATCCATCAGGTTAATAGCTGCTCCAGAATCAACAAAAGCCTGAGCAGAAAATGTGGACAGGGAGCAAATCAGGGTAGCAGTCAACAGAAATTTAGTCTGAACACTACCCAAGACAACTGAGTGTGCAAAACATCTTCCCCGCTTAGGGCAGACTGAAATAGCATGAGAGGCATCGCCACAGTAGAAACATAACCCTTTGCGTTTTCGAAACTCATGACGCTGTGCCCCAGAAGCCACTCTATTACACTGCATGGGCTCAGAAACTGGTTCACAAGGCAACACCATTCCACGCATACCTCTACGCTCACGCAAACGTCTGTCAATTTGAATCGCCAATGACATAGAATCATTGAGACCAGAGGGAGCAGGGAAACCCACCATAACATCTTTTACATTCTCTGACAGACCCTTCCGAAAAAGAGCTGCCAAAGCATCATCGTTCCATTTGGTCAGAACTGTCCACTTTCGGAATTTCTGACAGTACAACTCAGCGTCCTCAAGCCCCTGATTTAATGCCAACAAGGTTTTTTCAGCTTGATCAGTGACATTAGGTTCATCGTACAATAACCCCAGAGCCAGAAAAAATGCATCAACATTACTCAAAACAGGGTCCCCAGGTGTCAGCGAAAAAACCCAATCCTGAGGATCGCCGCGCAGGAGAGAGATGACAATTTGAACCTGCTGTGCTGCGTTCCCTGAGGACTTAGGTTTTAAGGCAAAAAACAACTTACAGTTATTTTTGAAATTCAGAAATGTAGCTCGATCCCCTAAAAACAAATCTGGCATGGGGATCCTAGGTTCCACAACCGGCAACCCTGCAAGATAGGTAGCAATACTCCGAACTTCAGTGGCAAGCTGATCCATACGGCCAGACAACTGTGCAAACTCCATTGAGAGAAAAAAAAATCCTCCTCAGCACCCAGAGAAAAAGAGGGGAAAAAAATGCAACAAACAGAAAAAAAAAAAATCTCTGACAACTCTGACAACTTTTTTTTTTCCACACTATTTTTCCCTTCTGTGAGTACCATATAATTTTCAGTTTGGCCGGTGATACTGTTATGTTTTGGTAGCTGAGGAGAGCTGGCAAAAACGGCAATACACCAGAGAGGTTGGAATCTACTGGATTGCAGTACCCTGAGTAACCACCACAACTAAAGGCAGCCGTGGAGCGTTCCTACGTTGGTCCTAGACGCCTCGTCACAGCCTGAGAGGCTAACTACACCTAAAGATAGAGGAAAGCTATCTGCCCCGGAGCAGATCCCCAAAGAACATAGGAAGCCCCCAAACATGTAATGGCGGTTAGACAAGAGGAAATACAGACACAGACAGAAAATAGTATGAGCAAACGCTGGGGCCCAATCTGACTTAGACAGAAAAGGATAGGAAGGATACTTACTGCAATCCAAAAAAACCCTAAAAAAAAGCCAACGCTACTAATTGCAAAAACACCTGAGATCATACGACCTCTACCACCTAAATTATTTCTCTGGTGTAACAAAACTAAGCCACAGCCACAGAAAAAAAAACTGGAAAAGGCAAATGAACAAACAACAATGGCTCCAGAGGAACCGAGAGGAGACCAAGCCCCCCGGGGAGGGGAACCTGGCCAACCTCACAGAAATGCAGAGAAATATACAATTGGCAAGCACAAAAACAAAAAACAGAAAATATCTTATCTGAGAGCAGGAGAAGAGGCAAGACTCAGCAAGCTTCCAAGTGAACCAGGAAACAACGTTGAGACAAGAACAATTGATCACCGGCAACCATGATGGGGGGAAACCCCCTTATATCCAGCCAGTCTGTGATCCCTGATTGCCAATCCTCATTTAATGGTTCAGTACTGTTTGCAACCACCAGAGGGAGCTTCTGCTCAGAATTCATTTCTAAAACATTCATAACAGGCTGCATAAGGATGGGAGCAGAGCTGAACCTCTCCTTTAAAAACACAAAAGCTTCAACGGCCTCAGTAGTCCACTGAACCGCATTAGCACCTTTCCTGGTGAGATCGGTCAGTGGTTTGACAATAATAGAAACATTTTTAATGAATTTTCTATAATAAGTGGCGAAACCCAAAAACCTCTGTAACGATTTTAAACCAATAGGCCTAGGCCATTTCTGCACAGCTTGAACTTTCACCGGGTCCATCTCAAAACCTTCGCTGGAGATAATGTAGCCCAAAAAACTAATTCTCTGTACAGCGAACTCACATTTCTTTAGCTTAGCAAAAAGCAAATTGTCACTCAATAACTGTAATACCTCACGAACGATCCACCAATGAGACTCCAGATCCGGCGAATAAATCAAAATGTCATCCAAATACACAACCACATTTTTGCCGATCAAAGGTCTAAGGATGTCATTAATAAGATTCTGAAAAAATGCAGGAGCATTGGTAAGGCCAAAAGGCATAACCAGACTCTCAAAATGACCCACAGGAGTGTTAAAAGCAGTCTTCCATTCGTCACCCTCCTTCATGCGCAACAAATTGTATGCCCCCGAAGATCAATTTTAGAGAACCACTTGGCCCCGCTAACTGGTTAAACAAATCAGGAATCAATGGCAGTGGGTAAGGATTGCGTACAGTAATTTTATTAATCTCACGAAAGTCCAGACAAGGACGTAAACCGCCGTCCTTTTTTTTAACAAAAAAAAATCCAACAGCCACAGGAGACTTGGAAGGCCTAATGTGACCGGCGGCCAAGCTTGTCTGTATGTATTCCTCCAAAGCCTTTCTCTCAGGAATAGTAAGATTAAATAAACGACTTTTAGGAAGAGTCGGTCCAGGGACAAATTCAATAGTACAATCATAGTCTCTATGGGGAGGTAAAATCTGCGATTCCTTCTCAGAAAAAACTTTCCAAAAATCCTGAATAGGTACAGTGAGTTCCCCTTTATCCACATCAGCAATACGCCCGTTACAACACTTGTCATAACACTTAGGTCTCCAGGACTTAATTTCATTGGTAGACCAATCCAGTACAGGATTGTGCAATTTTAACCAGGGTAACCCCAAAATTACCGGAGAAGGTAAATTATTCAATGCTACCAAATCCAAATTCTCTTGGTGAACACCATTAATAGTGAGGGGAAATTCACAGACCTTGTGAGTAACATTCTTCAAGGGAGAGCCATCAACAGAAACCACTGCAATAGGGGATGACAAAGGTTTGGGTTTTAATTTAATAGTTTTCCAAGAATCCCCCATCAATCACATTCAGAGTTGACCCACAATCAACAAATACCCGAAAATCTATTAATTCTTCCTGAGCCGCAGTAGTAATGGCAGAAAGAAAGACGTCCTTAGTATTTAAACAGGCTATACGGGCGGAACTGACCTTTTTTTTTCTTTGTTCATATGAAGCACACAGTTCTTAATGAAATGGTCAGATTTGCCGCAATAAAAGCACAATCCTTCAGAAAACCTGCGGTCTTTTTCCTGAGAGCGAGGTGCCATCGCTCCAATCTCCATGGGCTCTCCAATGTCAGTACAGACCCTCTCAAGACTTGGGGCTGATATGATAGGATTTACTCTCATTAACCCTTGCACGCAGTCTCCTATCCACCCGTATAGCTAATTGCATAGCCTCTTGCAAGTTACCAGGTATGGGATAAGCAATCAGCAAATCTTTAACCCTTTCACTTAGCCCTGCAAAAAACAAACTTTTCAAAGCTGAATCGTTCCACCCCACCTGAGTAGACCACCGTCGGAAGTGAGTACAATATTTTTCCACATTACCTGATCCCTGCCTCAAACGTCTCAATTCTGTCTCAGCTGATGAGACACGATCAGGATCATCATACAATAACCCCAAAGCAGAAAAAAAACTATCCACTGATCTAAAGCATGGATCACTAGGTTGCAGAGAAAAGGCCCACTCCTGAGGTTCTTTGCGCAAAAGTGACATTATGAACCCTATGCGCTGTGATTCATCACCAGAGGATCTGGGTCTCAAATGAAAATACAACAAGCAAGCATTTTTAAAAGAAAAAAAAATCTTGTTGTTCACCAAAAAATAAATCAGGCAAACGTACCTTTGGCTCCACGAAATGTGCTCCAGAACAGCTACTCACGTGTTGCTGAAGCTCGGACACCTCCAGAGAGAGTCCCTGCAGGCGTTGAGCCAATTCCTGAACCGACACCATAATGGAAACTGGTAATCTTTCCTTAGAGATATTTTTGGGCTGGACTTACTGTTATGTTCTGCTACAAGCACTAAGGAAAGAAAGGGATATCTGTCCCTACAATAGAACTAAGCTCAATCCCTACGATGTAATGGGGAACCTGATCCTGCGATCAGACCCGCTAAAGTCCTCAGCTAGTCTGAACGAAGACCTATAGATGCGAGGAAGGGATCCCTACAAGCACTAGGGACTGGGATAAAAGATGTTCACCTCCTAACAGAAGTTGTAGCAGTAAAAAGAAAAACAAAACACCATAGAACATAGAGGTCAGAAGACCAAGCAAAACTATTTGAGTAAGGTAACAAAGCACCCCGGCTAGCTTAAGAGTAGACATTACAATGAAGTCCAGCAAAGCCAGAAGGGCGGAGCAGGATTAAATAGGCCACAAAGGTCATGTGACCAGCAAGATTGAATAAACCTAACAGGAGAGTTCTAACACAGAAGACATACATTCAGGAAGCATCTTCAGCCCGTTACCCTGAAAAAAATGGACCACCTCTTCCAGGTTAGAGGATGAGTAAAAACCTGTCTTGGTATCTTCACCCACTGACCGCATGGGAGCTGAAGGCATACACTCAGGATCCATCTTCAGCCCGTTACCCAGAGGAAGATAACCAAGAGGGGATGCTCCTGGGAACATAACACTGGTATAGTCTTTGGAGCCATGTAGAGAGAACTCCATCGCTTCCCCTTCATTGGAGACGTCATCACACCTAGACTCGTTGACTAGCAGAACAGAGCAAGAAGACAAGACTGCTGTTTGACTCTGATGCTTGGGAACCATATAACTCTTGCAACTTGTTTCAACCGAAGCACCTTGCTCGGTATCCAGACCTGAATGAGTAAAGAAATTCTTGGCTCTGAATGACCCATGGGCATACCAGACAGCATATGCAAGACGAACTTCTTCATGTATAATGCTCTGACTTGGAGCTGTAGTTGTCCTTGCAGGACTAGACTGTTCTTGAGTAGGGCTCGACCATCACCAGACAACGCCCTCACAGGGTTCTTGAGCTGTAGAACGGAGATCACACACCAACTCTGAATGGCTGGCGGCTTGAATACAGCAAAGCTCCCAGAAGGCAGAGAAACAGTCATTGATTTTAGTGGAGAGGAGGTACTCTCACCCAGGGCAGTCTCTCCTACTGGCCCAGGGGTCTGGAGTATAGGCTTCTCAGGGCAGAGACCGTCCGCATGTTCAATACAACCACAGCGATACCGCATTCCCTTCTTAAGACCTGATTCCGGCTGCTGCTTCACTAGCCCACTTTTGTCAGTCTTTTTGTGTTTTGCTTGGGTAGCTGCTTTATCGGGTTGAGGAACAGATGGGTTTTGAATGGTCGTGGTCCAAAGTGGCGGTTTCCTCACTGGTTTCACCCGTCTGGACCGCCTCTCAGATCTGGAAAGAGAAGACTTTGCAGGAGAAACTGGTTTAGGCTCTTTGAAGGCTTTAAGGAAAGCCATCAGGAAGGCCTCTAGGTCATTGAGGATAGGATCCCTTGCTTCCCAGAGAGGGTTGCTCCACCTCAAAGCATCCCCTGCTAGGTAGGACATTATGAATCCCACCTTGACCCAATCAGAGGTGAAACAGGAATCATTCCATTCAATGTATCGTAAGCACTGCTCCAGGAACACTAGGCACTCTTCAGGATTCCCATAATACCTTGACCAAACCGCTGGAACGAGCTTTTCGTAAACCGCTAGTTGATTGAAAATCAGC
The DNA here is from genome assembly GCA_033576555.1 of Oophaga sylvatica. Taxonomy (NCBI): domain Eukaryota; kingdom Metazoa; phylum Chordata; class Amphibia; order Anura; family Dendrobatidae; genus Oophaga; species Oophaga sylvatica. Next base: position 9,227,548 of record JARQOD010000009.1, read on the forward strand.
CAGGATTTCAGATCGGGTAAAAAATTTTCACAGGTGCTCACACCGGAAAGAAGCAAGTTCATCTTGCTCTGAGAGCAAAAGGGCATGGGACTCAGCGGGGAACATGGCCTGAGCAATCTGTAACGCTCGAGCCCAGACTGGTTGGCACGAGCATGGGAGTTGTGGACCCACTGTGCCACAAACCAGACTACCCTGGAAGGGGTGTGACTAAGCAGCTACCTTGGTGTTCACTGGAGCCTCTGATGGTGAGGTCAGGCTTGTGCGGCAGGTAGCTGCCAGGTACCACTCCAGGGTGGTGTCTGGCTGTGGCTGCTGATCGCACTGGGGAATGGAACACTCGGACAGGTGCAGGAGAGTGAAGACAGGCACGACAGGCAGGCAGGCGGGCACGGCTGGTACTCTGGTGAGTAGGCGGGCACAGCTGGCACTATGGCAGGACAAGCGAGCACGGTTGGCACTCTGGCAGGACAGGCAGGCACGGCTGTTACTCTGGCAGGAAAGGCGGGCACGGCTTGCACTATGGCAGGACAGGCGGGCACGGCTGGCACTCTGGCAGGACAGGCAGGCACGGCTGGCACTCTGGCAAGACAGGAAGGCATGGCTGGTGGGACTGGAACTGGTACGGGTAGGACAAGAACATAGGCAGGTGCGAGTGGCATACAGAAAGGGGTGGAGCTGGTACTGACTAGGGAAGGACAGAGATCGAGCAGAGCAGAGTCGCAGGTTGCAGGGCAAAGTGCAAAACCATGAAGTGTGGAGCAAGGCAGATCCGCAAGGAGCGGAGAAAGGCAGAACTGCAAGTAGCGGAGCGAGAGCTGGATGAAACCTCAGAGCGCGGAGAGAGAGCAGGACGGAACCGCAGAGCACGGAGTGAGAGCAGCGCGAGAGCAGGACCGAACCGCAGGAGTGCGGAGCAAAGGTAGAACCGCAGGAGTGCGGAGCAAAAGGCAGAACCGCAGGAGTGAACACAAGAATACACACAGCAGGGTAGGGAAGGCTACAGAAAAGGATACAACAGACACAGAAATAGAACTGAATACAGACAGGGTCAGGTACGGGATAAGGTACAGGAACTAGGATACAGTCCAGGATATGCAGTCTCCTGGAGGGCGGAACAAGTAAGGCACAAAGCACAGAAACAGATCTGGGTACTCAGCCCCCAGAGAAGGCGGAAAACAGGACAGGACAGGACAGCTCAGCAGTAAGCTACTGACTGAGAGAAATGGTTGTTCAGGCATTCTCCTATGGGTGAGTATGCCTTAAATTCCAGAGGCCTCTTGGCAATTGGCTGGGGACACCTTAGGAAGGTGCACACTGACTGTATAAGAACCAAGAAGTGCCTGCGCCACCCCCCTATGCACACAGCCAGGAAGCATGCACAAAGCAGGCAGGAGACATGAGGCACACAGCATGGAGCCAGCAACAGACAGAATTCACAGCATGGCCAGGAGTAGTGAGTAAGTTGGTGTGTAAGGCAGGTGGGGATGGAAGGCCAAGCAGTGATGCTGGCAGGGTTGTTACACATATCATATTGTGCGTTTCCAAAAAAAAAAATTAACATTCATCAAAATGGCGCCGGCGGGTTCTGTGCTGTAACATGATACATGTATAACATGCATATATGTGTTTATGCTTTAGTCCTATAATTTTGTGGGAAAAAAAATTATCTTCATCACAATAGTGGTGGCGCAATCTCAGTAACATCTATCATGTTCCTATAGATGCTACTGCGCAAGCGCAGCCGGCACTATTTAGCTGGAGAAATTTTTTGTGGGGATCCATCAAAATGGCGCCAGCGGCGCCTGTGCACTAACATTTATCGGAACATGATAGATGCTATTGCGCAGGCACCGGCGCTATTTTGCTAGGAAAAAAAAATTGCTTCATCAAAATTTCGGCGGCACCTGTGCAGTAGCATCTGACGATAGCTGCTACTGCACAGATGACGACAGCGCCTTTTTGATGGTGCCAATTTTTTTTTCCTCTAGCAAAATGGATGCACTGTAGCCGGCACCATTTGTCCATTGATATGTTGACTATATATGTTTTAGTTCTCTGAAATTTTATTAAAAAAAAATCAACCAATAATATATTTCCAAGCTTTATTTTTTTTTTATCTTTATTTTTTTTTTTTCAATACAGTGTTCAGAGAAACAAGAACTCTCAAACAGTGAAAGTGATTTTATTTGCACAAATAACGTATGCTGCATCAAAAGAAAGAAAATATTTCTGCATCACATGGACTTTCATTGATCTTTATCATATAGAGCCAGAATAGTGACAACATCTTGTTGACATTTCCTACACTACATGAGTTAAGCACATGGCAGTTCCATCTATATATCTGAGATAATAAATATTAAGGAAAACAATCCACACATACACTTGGCCATTGGATGGTATAGACATCTACAACCCTAATTCTAAAACGTGGGGATGCTGGGTAAAATGTAAAGAAAACAAGAATGCAATGATTTGGAAATCTCTTATCCTAAATAAGACAAGAATGGCACAACATTCCTCTCTCAAAATGCCAGCAGTTTGTCTCCTCACTTCCCAGACTTTTACAGACTGATGTAAAGAGAGGAGGGCATGCTGCAAAAATGGCCCTGTCTCAAGTACAGTACCTTTGATAGATGTGTTGATGCCATCAATTTCTAAGTTACATATTTTTTAAAAGAAATGGAAAAATGTCTAAAGTTCATCTCCTGATATTTGTTAATCTACTGTGATATATAACTATAAGAAATTTTCAAAACATTGCTTTTTTGTTTCCTTTATATTTGTCAGTGATCCATCTGTTTTGGAATTAGGGTTATATTAATGGGCATCTCTACACGGTCTATGAAGTTTGATTTATTATTCAAAGGAATGTTTAGACTGTATGTAATTATTCCTGACAGTTTATAAAAAGCGACTCTCTGACTGTAGGGAACCCTAAAGAATAACTTGGAACACAATTTTTCCAGTTTATATACATGCAGTATAGAATTAACGTAGATAATGTTGACAAGGTTTTCAGATATATAATATTACATACAGCGGGGAAAATAAGTATTTGATACACTGCCGATTTTGCAAGTTTTCCCACCTACAAAAAATAGAAAGGTCTGTAATTCTTATTATAGGTACACTTCAACTGAGAGAGACAGAATCTAAAAACAAATAAAAAAAACAGAAAATCACATTATATGATTTTTAACTAATTAAACTACATTTTATTGCATGAAATAAGTATTTGATCACCTACCAACAAGCAAGAATTCTGGCTCTCACACACAGACCTGTTAGTTTTCCTTTAAGAAGCCCTCCTACTCTGCACTCATTACCTGTATTAATTGTACCTGTTTGAACTTGTTAGGGCTCATACTCACTTGCTGGAAAAAAATCGGTCAGTTTTCAGGATGGTCCGATTATGTGCAATTGTCATGCGATTTGCATGCGATTTTTTATAGCACCATCTATTGCATTGGCGATTATCATGCCAAAATCGCATCAAATCGCAGCATGTTGAGATTTTTTTCTCACACCGATTTCGGCTGAGAAAAAAATTGCAAATGAGATGTCACCTATTGAATAACATTGGTCCGATTTGAATCCGATTTTTTATCGGCTGAAAATCATCTGTTTTCGGCTCAAGTGAGTATGAGCCCTTACCTATATAAAAGACACATGTAAATACACTCAATCAATCGATCACACCCCAACCTCTCCACCATTGACAAGACCAAAGAGCTAAGGACACCAGGGACAAAATTGTAGACCTGCACAAGGCTGGGATGGGATACAGGACTATAGGCAAGCAGCTTGGTGAGAAGGCAACAACTGTTGGCACAATTATTAGAAAATGGAAGAAACACAATATGACTGTCAATCTTCCTCGGTCTGGGGCTCCATGCACAATCTCGCCTTGTGGGGTAAGATGATTGTGAGAAAGGTCAGGAATCAGCCGAGAACTACATGGGAGGACCTGGTCAATGACATGAAGAGAGTTGTGACCATAGTCTCAAGCATTACTGTGAGTAACAAACTATGCCGTCATGCATTAAAATCCTGCAGGACACGCAAATTCCCCCTGCTCACTCCAGCAAATGTTCAGGTCCTCCCTCAGAAAGAGCATTGAAGATGGATTGTTGCTAGGTCTTCCAGCATGACAGTGACCCAAAACACACAGCCAGGGTGTCATGGTTTGGCTGGCTCGGTTATTATAGGGTTAATTCCTGTATCCTCACTCTGATCTTGAGTGGACTATTTATCGCCTCCATTTGGAAATTTCCCTTGTCAGTGATACTTTCGCCCTTGGCAGAATGTGTTGACCCCTGAGTGTGTTTGTGCTGTGTTCTTGTTTACCTGAAACTTTGGTTTTGACTTGGTCTGATCTCTGGATACTGCTTGTTGGATTCTGTTTCTGTATCTCCTCTGTCTGTTTGGTTTTGACCTCTGCCTGGCCCCGACGATCCGTTCTGTCTTATACTTTGGTACTGTCCTGATATCTCGTGCTTTGACCCCAGCCTGTTCTGATCTACATCTCTGTCTTTGCCCCTGGGTAACTTTGTCCCGTAGTTACCTTTCTAGGAGTTTTCCTTCAGCTTCTAGCTCTCCTGAGCTTAAGCCACGCCCAAACCATCAGGTGATTTAGGTCCTGAAGGAATCTCTCTCCTGCCCTGCTCACCCCGCGTTCCTAGGATCCTGAAGCGTTCTTCTGTACCCGTCTTCTGGGAGATTGCACTGATGAGTTCTCTTGCAATCCTTCCCGTGATACAGGGCAACTAAGAAGTAGTTCCATAAGAAGAATTTCAAAGTCCTGGAGTGGCCTAGCCAGTCTCCTGACCTGAACCCTATATGAAATCTTTTGGAAGGAACTGAAACTCAATGTTGCCCAGCGACAGACCCAAAACCTGAAAGACCTGGAGAAGATCAGTATAGAGGAGTGATCCAAAATCCCTGCTGCAGTGTGTGCAAACTTGGTCAAGAACTATAGGAAATGTCTGACCTCTGTAATTGCAAACAAAGGTTTCTGTATCAAATATTAAGTTTTGTTATTCTATTTTCTATTTTCCAATACTTAATTCATGCAAAAAATGCTAATTATTTTTTAAAAATCATTTGATGTGATTTTCTGTATTTTTTTTAAAGATTTTGTCTCTCATAGTTGAAGGGTACCTACAATAAAAATTACAGACCTATCAGTTCTTTGTAGGTGTGAAAACTTGCAAAAATCGGCAGTGTATCAAATCCTTATTTTCCCCACTTTATAGAAAAAAATGTAAAGATTATATATTCGAGATTATATATATATAATCTTGGTAAAGATTATTATAAATGTTGAGTTGAGTGCACATGAGCAGTTTCCTTTCCATTAATTCTTCGCCCTGATGCAATTACAAGTGGCTATCTCATCAGGTGGGAGAGGGGTTCTTGTTCTGGAAATAGGCGTGGGCTCCAGAAATGGGACCCAAATCAATTAGACATTTTTGTCAAATGTCTAAAAGCAAATTTTATCTGCTAGTAGTTAGAACATGTAGCTTCAATACCCTGACTTACAATTGGGCATCATAAAAAACTGACTTAAAACTGATCCTCAAATTACAACTTACTTTACAAAGCAATATTTACAATTTTGAAACGTATAGACAAAAAACTAATTAATAAAAATATATGCTTTATTAGTCAATTTTAAAAACCATAAATTTAAAGAAAAACCAAGCAACCTTCTGCTGATAAAATCACATATTGTACCCCAAAAAATTGATGAAAGGGGGATATTGGATAGAGGGCCTGAATAATCCTAATGGGCCCTACCAATCACCCCTACTTAACAGCGGAGGTTGACACCCTCTTGAACGCAATTGGCACCCCCCCTCCATGGCGGCTGTCCCTAATCATCCTACTACACCCTGTTCTAAATAATAAACACCAATACATCAAATAACACACAGCTAGATAACCACAACGCTTGGTCCCATATACTTAAACAGTCCAGATTCATTAGGTTGTTAGAAAATCAACACCAGCCACCAATAACACAAACAGATAAAGCAAAAATGGAGTTCAAATAGTAGCTGAAAAACGAGAATTACACTAGGGGTTGGGGGGGAAAGATCTCAGGCTATAAACCCTATTTAGAGATCCCTACCTACCAGCGGAGGTTTACACACCCTAATTTGTATTGGTGCCCCCGCTCAGTGTCGGCTGTCCCTTAATAGCCCTAGCTGTCTCCCTCTAATTTTCCACAGGGTTTATGTACCAGCAAGAAGGGAGGACAGGGGTATTGTGTGGGTAAAGGGATCAGGGTATAATTTTCTGGACTGCTGAGCTGACCAAAACCCTCCAAACCCCAAAAACTAATAGTACAGCAACAAATTATCAGGTACTATAGAAGAGCAGAACAAAAATAGGTGGCACAAAGACCCCCTTATTCAAGCCAAATGCGATTATTCTATCTATGGCTAAAGCGGTAGTCAAATCATCTTGTCAGATACTATCAATGTTGTAACAATACACTTTAGCCACAACATAAGTAGACAATGTTATATTGACGTAAGTAGACAATGTTATATTGACATAAATAGAAAATGTTATATTGACTACCATACAAATATCATAAATGCTCATATTGCTACACGCCCTTATATTGCACTAAATCTGCGCCATCTCTGATGTTCTGAGTGAGCGCAGAAATTACCATGTGCCTTCTGAGGAACTCCTATCATGGGAGGGAAGCACGTCGAGGCGAGCTGAGGCTGAATTAGCATTGAGTTAAGTCTTTTTCTTTTTAGCAGCTGATCTGCAATTTGGATTTAGTGAAATATAAGGGCGTGTAGCAATATGAGCATTTATGATATTTGTATGGTAGTCAATATAACATTATCTATTTATGTCAATATAACATTGTCTACTTATGTCAATATAACATTGTCTACTTATGTTGTGGCTAAAGTGTATTGTTACAACATTGATAGTATCTGACAAGATGATTTGACTGCCGCTTCAGCCATAGATAGAATAATCGCATTTGGCTTGAATAAGGGGGTCTTTGTGCCACCTATTTTTGCTCTGCTCTTCTATAGTCCCTCATAATTTGTTGCTGTACTATTAGTTTTTGGGGTTTGGAGGGTTTTGGTCAGCAGTCCAGAAAATTATACCATGATCCCTTTTCCCATACAATACCCCTGTCCTCCCTTCTTGCTGGTACATAAACAATTAGACAATTAGAGGGAGACAGCTAGGGCTATTAAGGGACAGCCGACGCTGAGCGGAGGCACCAATACAAATTAAGGTGTGTAAACCTCCGCTGGTAGGTGGGGATCTTTAAATAGGGATTATAGCCTGATATCCCTCCCCCCAACCCCTAATGTAATTCTCGTTTTTCAGCTACTATTTCAACCCCATTTTTGCTTTATCTGTTTGTGTTATTGGTGGCTGGTGTTGATTTCCTAGCAACCCTTTGAATCTGGACTGTTTAAGTATATGGGACCAAGCATTGTGGTTATCTAGCTGTGTGTTATTTGATGTATTGGTGTTTATTATTTAGAACAGGGTGTACTGGGTGATTAGGGACAGCCGCCGTGGAGCGGGGGCGCCAATTGCGTTCAAGAGGGTGTCAACCTCCGCTGTTAAGTAGGGGTGATTGGTAGGGCCCATTAGGGTTATTCCAGCCATCTATCCAATATCCCCCTTTCATCAATTTTTTGGGGTACAATATGTGATTTTATCAACAGAAGGTTGCTTGGTTTTTCTTTAAATTTATGTTTTTTAAAATTGACTAATAAAGCATATATTTTTATTAATTAGTTTTTTGTATAAGAGCCCTGCTATAACTAATTATTTCATATCGTTTTTTCATATTCTTAATTTTGAAACTTACCATCATTCCCTGCTGGTTCAGTGACTGCAGAAAGACTGCTCTGTTCATTTACATTGTAGCCAGAGTCTATAATAAGTAGGAATGGGAAAGACAAATAACTTTTCTGATGTATTATAGTACTTCACTAACTTGGTAGTGTATTAGCCGGTTAAAAACCTTTCTGTTGATTCTGAATTCTATTGTAATATGTAATCCTCATCTTTTAGCTGTTGCAACTGTCTTAAATTTTCTCTTAATTTTATGGAAGGATACAGCATAGAGGTTGAAATTGAACTCTTTGGAATACTGTTAATATTTTTCAACAGTTCTTGCATTACTGCTTTTTTAGCTGGCTCATTTGGAATATGCTTGTCCTGTAACTATAAAACAGAAGATAAAGCTACATACTGTATATGCAACAATATCCTGAATTAAATGTCCATAAAATGTAGATTTAACCATTTAACTATCAAGGATGTGAGTAATATGTCATGACTTTAAATATTGCTCGACCCTAAGTATATTATTAAATTGGACTTCAACTCTCATGGAGCAGGAAGAGGAGAGGAAAAGAGAGCAAACCAAAAGAAAGTGGCAGAGCAAGCCAGAAGTGGAGAAAGATGGCAAGCAGGGAAGCGGAGAAAGCAAGGTAGGTGGATCGGCAGGAAGACATGGATCAAAAATAGGAGCAAGAAGGATGAGCAGGAGACCTAGAAGAGGGGATGAAAAATGTGTAGGTTGGACCCAAAATAATTACACCATGTTGCACTATGATCTTACACTGTTAAATGGTTGGCACTGTGTACTTGGGGTGGTATTTTTTTTTACTTAAACTGTACATTGGTGATATTATTTTTGTGATTGACACTCTATATACATGGATATTGCTTTTGTGTCTGCCACTGTACATTAAGTGATTATTACTTTTGTGACCGGTTCTGTATATTTGGTGCTTCTGTATGTTAGTATAACGCTGGTGGGTGTGGACCCACTATGCCCTAGAGGGGTATGAGTAAGCAACTACCTGGTTTTCACTAGAATCTCTGGTGGTGAGGGTAGACTTGGACATAGGTAGTCACCAGGTACCACTCTAGAGCAGTCCCTAGCACTGCAACAGCTGACCGGAGGGTCAGAGACATATTATGAGGTACAGAGGGGCAAAACAGAGGCGTAGTCAAGCGGTCCAAGGTCAAGGCAGGCAGCACAGGATCAAGGGACAGTTTATTTACTTCTGAGGTAGAGCCTATTATGATATGGTAACAGAGGAGGACAACAAAGAAATGGCTAGGCCGCACAAACACAGAGAGGTTGGTAACTTAGCGGATTGCAGACCCCTAAACTGACAACACAACTAGAATTAGCCGTGGGACGTACCTATGATGACCCAGACACCTCGACACAGCCAAAGAGTTAACTAAGCCTAAAGAGAGAAAGGGGAAAACTAACTGCCCCGGAGTACAGCTCCAAAGGAATAGATAGCCCCCAAACATATATTGACGATATTGGGAAGGCTGTTCACTTAAATCTCCCCAGTCAGCAACACCTGGTCTCCAATTATCCCTCTCAGGTGATAGACTTCTGATAGGCAGAGCAGCTTCATTACCATCAGCAACCACCAGAGGGAGCCAAAACTCAGAAGCCGGATTTAACCCCTTCATGACCTTGCCATTTTTTTGAAATTCTGACCAGTGTCCCTTTATGAGGTAATAACTCAGGAATGCTTCAACGGATCCTAGCGATTCTGAGATTGTTTTTTCGTGACATATTGGGCTTCATGTTAGTGGTAAATTTAGGTCGATAATTTTTGCATTTATTTGTAAAAAAATGGAAATTTGGCGAAAATTTTGAAAATTTTGCAATTTTCAAATTTTGAATTTTTATTCTGTTAAACCAGAGAGTTATGTGACACAAAATAGTTAATAAATAACATTTCCCACGTGTCTTCTTTGTATCAGCACAATTTTTGAAGCAAAATTTTTTTTTTAGGAAGTTATAAGGGTTAAAAGTTGACCAGCGATTTCTCATTTTTACAGCAAAATTTACAAAACCATTTTTTTAGGGACCACCTCACATTTGAAGACACTTTGAGGGGTCTATATGGTAGAAAATACCCAAAAGTGACACCATTATAAAAACTGCACCCCTCAAGCTACTCAAAACTACATTGAAGAAGATTATTAACCCTTCAGGTGCTTCACAGGAACTAAAGCAACGTGGAAGGAAAAAATGGACATTTTAATTTTTCCAACAAAAATTTTATTTTAGCATCAATTTTTTCATTTTTGCATGGGCAACAGGATAAAATGGATCCTAAAATTTGTTGGGCAATTTCTCCTGAGTACACAGATACCTCATATGTGGTCATAAACCACTGTTTGGGCGCACGGCAGGGCTCAGAAGGGAAGGAGCGCCATTTGACTTTTTGAATGGAAAATTAGCTCCAATCATTAGCGGACACCATGACGCGTTTGGAGAGCCCCTGTGTGCCTAAACAATGAAAAAACCCACATGTGACACCATTTTGGAAACTAGACCTCTTATGGAACTTATCTAGATGTGTTGTGAGCACTCTGAACCCCAAGTGCTTCACAGAAGTTTATAACGCAGAGCAGTGAAAATAAAAAAAATCATTTTTTTCCTCAAAAATGATTTTTTAGCCCGCTATTTTTTATTTTCACAAGGGTAACAGGAGAAATTGGACCACAAAAGTTGTTGTGCAATTTGTCCTGAGTACACCAATACCCCATATGTGGGGGGGAACCACTGTTTTGGCGCATGGGAGAGAACAGAAGGGAAGGAGCGCCATTTTGGAATGCAGACTTGATGGAATGTTCTGCGGGCGTCATGTTGCATTTGCAGAGCCCCTGATGTGCCTAAACAGTAGAAACCCCCCACAAGTGACCCCATTTTGGAAACTAGACCCCTGTTGTGAATGGACTTGAATTGAGTTCTGAGCAGAGGCTCCCTCTGGTGGTTACAAGAGGTACTGGACTGTCCAGTGAAGATTGTGAGGATTGGGAATCAGGTGTTACTGACTGGTCTTATTTAAGGGAGTCGCCTTCCCATCAGGGTTGCCGGTGATCAATTGTTCTGGTCTCAATCCTTGATTCCTGTTTCCTTTGTAGCCTGCTGTGTCGTGTCTGCATCTCCTGCTAACAGATAAGACATTTTCTTCTTTTTGTTTTTGTGCTTGATTTTTGCATTTTGTCCTGCACTTCTGTGGGGGCCTTCAAGGTCCCCTCCGGGGGCTTTTGCCCTCTCATTTTAGTTCAGCCACTGATGTTTTGTACATTTGCTTTTTCCAGTTTTTTCAGTGGCTGCTGTTTTGATTTTGTTACACCAGAGAACTAATTTAGGTGGTAGAGGTCGTGTGATCTCAGGTGTTTTTGAAATTAGTAGAGTTGGTGCTTTTCAGGGTTTTTTTGGGATTGCAGTAAGTGCCCTTCCTATCCTTTTCTATTTAGATAGTTTGGGCCCCAACGTTTGCTCATACTATTTTCTGTCTGTGTCAGTATTTCTTCTTGTCTAACCGCCATTACATGTTTGGGGGCTTTCTATGTTCTTTGGGGATCTGCTCCGGGGCAGATAGCTTTCCTCTTTCTATCTTTAGGTATAGTTAGTTTCTCAGGCTGTGACGAGGCGTCTAGGACCAACGTAGGAACGCTCCATGGCTGCCTCTAGTTGTGGTGGTTAGTCAGGGTACTGCAATCTCATAGATTCCAACTGCTCTGGTGTATTGCCTTTTTACCTGCACTCCTCAGCTACCAAATCATAACAGTATCACCGGCCCAAACTGAAATTTATATGGTACTCACAGAAGGGAAAAATATTGTGGAAAAAAAAAAAAAAGGTTGTCAGAGTTGTCAGAGAAATTTTTCTGTTTGTTGCATTTTTTTCCCTCTGTATCTCTGGGTGCTGGGGAGGATTTTTTTTTCTCTCTCTCAATGGAGTTTGCACAGTTGTCTGGCCGTGTGGATCAGCTTGCCACTGAGGTTCGGAGTATTGCTACCTATCTTGCTAGGTTGCCTGTTGTGGAACCTAGGATTCCCATGCCAGATTTATTTTGGGGGATCGAGCCAAGTTTCTGAATTTCAAAAATAATTGTAAATTGTTTTTTGCCCTAAAATCTAAGTCCTCAGGGAACGCAGCGCAGCAGGTTCAAATTGTCATCTCTCTCCTGCGCGGCGATCCTCAGGATTGGGCTTTTTCCCTGACACCTGGGGATCCTGTTTTGAGTGATGTTGATGCATTTTTTCAGGCCTTGGGGTTATTGTACGATGAGCCTAATGTCACTGATCAAGCTGAAAAAGCCTTGTTGGCATTAAATCAGGGGCTTGATGACGCTGAGTTATACTGTCAGAGATTCCGCAGGTGGGCAGTCCTGACCAAATGGAATGACGACGCTTTGGCAGCCCTTTTTCGGAAGGGTCTGTCAGATAATGTAAAGGATGTTATGGTGGGATTCCCTGTCCCCTCTGGTCTCAATGATTCTATGTCATTAGCGATTCAAATTGACAGACGTTTGCGTGAGCGGAGAAGTATGCGTGGAATAGTGTTGCCTTGTGAACCTGCTTCTGAACCCATGCAGTGTGATAGAGTGGTTTCTGGGGCACAGCGTCATGAGTTTCGAAAGCGCAATGGGTTATGTTTCTTCTGTGGTGATGCCTCTCATGCTATTTCAGTCTGCCCTAAGCGGGAAGACGTTTTGCACGCTCAGTTGTCTTGGGTAGTGTTCAGACTAAGTTTTTATTAACTGTTACTCTGATATGCTCTCTGTCCTCATTTTCTGCTCAGGCTTTCGTTGATTCAGGAGCAGCTATTAACCTGATGGATTTTGATTTTGCTAAACGTTGCGGGTTTCCCTTGATACCCCTACAGAAGTCTATTCCCCTACTGGGGATCGATTCTACCACTTTGGCTGAGAATAAACCTCAGTTCTCTACTCAGGTGATAATGAGGGTTGAACCTGATCATCAGGAGAGCTGCAAATTTTTGGTTCTGTATAATCTGCATGACATTATCGTGCTGGGTTTCCCTTGGTTACAGTCTCATAATCCTGTTTTGGATTGGAAATCTGTGTCTGTAACCAGTTGGGGCTGCCAATGTGTTAATACCAACACTCCTGTTTTTTCTGCCTCCCCCCAGGCTCAGGATGTTCCTGACTTTTTGATTGATTTTTCTGATGTGTTTAGCGAAAGTAAATCTGCATCTTTGCCTCCCCATAGGAGCTATGACTGCGCTATTGAATTAGTGCCTGGTAGTAAATTCCCTAAAGGTCGCCTTTTTAACTTGTCTGTACCTGAACATGACGCTATGCGGTCTTATATCAAGGAGTCATTGGAGAAGGGTCATATCAGACCATCCTCTTCACCCTTAGGTGCCGGTTTTTTCTTTGTGGCCAAAAAGGATGGTTCATTAAGGCCGTGTATTGATTATCGTCTTTTGAACAATATTACTGTGAAATATCAATATCCGTTACCCTTGATTTCTGACCTGTTTTCCAGGGTGAAAAACGCTACTTGGTTTACCAAGCTTGACCTCAGGTGGGCATATAACCTTATTCGCATTAAGCACGGGGATGAATGGAAGATGGCATTTAACACCCCTGAAGGGCATTTTGAGTACCTTGTGATGCCCTTTGGGCTCACTAATGCTCCTTCTGTCTTCCAGTCCTTCATGAATGACATTTTCAGGGATTTTGTGGATAAATTTCTGATTGTTTATTTGGATGATATCTTGATTTTTTCTAATGACTGGGACTCTCATGTGAAACATGTTCGAACTGTATTCCAGATTTTGAGAGAGAATGCTCTGTATGTGAAGGGATCAAAGTGTCTTTTTGGCGTACAGAGGATCTCATTTTTGGGATTCATTTTGTCCCCATCTGTTATTGAAATGGACCCGGTCAAGGTTCAGGCCATCTGTGATTGGGTCCAACCTACTTCATTAAAGGCTCTTCAAAGATTTTTGGGTTTTGCCAATTTTAATCGTAAATTTATTGGTAATTTCTCGGTTATTGTTAAACCATTAACTGATTTGACCAAAAAGGGTTCTGATGTGGTGAATTGGCCTCCTGAGGCAGTCTCTGCATTTCAGGAACTTAAGCAGAGATTCACTTCTGCTCCTGTTTTACGGCAGCCTGATGTTTCTCTGCCATTTCAGGTGGAGGTTGATGCCTCTGAAATTGGGGCAGGTGCCGTTTTGTCCCAAAGAGATCCAGAGACCTCTAAAAGTAACCCTTGTGCCTTTTTCTCTCGAAAATTTTCTCCTACTGAACGTAATTATGACTTGGGTAATCGGGAGTTATTGGCCATGAAGTGGGCTTTTGAAGAGTGGAGACATTGGCTGGAGGGAGCCAAACATCAGGTGGTGGTCCTTACTGACCATAAGAATCTGGTTTATCTGGAATCTGCCAAGCGACTTAATCCTAGACAGGCCAGGTGGGCCTTGTTTTTCACACGTTTTAATTTTGTGGTTTCTTTTCTTCCTGGCACTAAGAATTTTAAGGCGGATGCCCTCTCGAGGAGTTTCCTTGCGGACTCCCCTGAGGTATCTGATCCTTCTGTTATTTTGAAAGAAGGTGTAGTTCTTTCCGCCATCTCGCCCAATTTGAGACTGGCTCTGGAGGGGTGTCAGGAGGATAGGCCCGAGCGCTGCCCTGTTGGGAAATTGTTTGTCCCGGACCAGTGGAAAAAGAGTGTGATGTCTGAGATTCATTGTTCCGCGTTGGCTGGGCATCCCGGAATTTTTGGTACCAGAGACTTGGTTAGTCGGTCCTTTTGGTGGCCTACCTTGTCTCGTGATGTCAGGGAATTTGTGCAGTCCTGCGGGACTTGCTCTCGCTCCAAGCCTTGCTCTCGCTCTAGTGGTTTGTTGATGCCATTGCCTGTGCCCAAGAGACCATGGACCCATATCTCTATGGATTTCATTTCCGACCTACCTGTTTCTCAGAGAATGACCGTCATCTGGGTGATTTGTGATAGGTTTTCCAAGATGATACATCTTGTGCCATTACCTAAGTTGCCTTCCTCCTCTGAATTGGTGCCTTTGTTCCTTCAGCACGTGGTTCGTTTACACGGCATTCCTGAGAACATTGTGTCTGACAGAGGAGTCCAGTTTGTTTCCAGATTTTGGAGGACCTTTTGTTCTAAGCTTGGTGTTCAGTTGTCTTTCTCCTCGGCGTTTCATCCTCAGACCAATGGTCAAACTGAGAGAACAAACCAGACATTGGAGACTTATCTAAGATGCTTTGTGTCTGCTGATCAGGATGACTGGGTCTCTTTTTTGCCTTTGGCTGAATTTGCTCTTAATAATAGGGCTAGCTCTGCCACTTTGATGTCTCCATTTTTCTGTAATTCTGGGTTTCACCCTCGATTTTCTTCAGGACAGACGGAGGCTTCTGTGTTGTGAATGGGTTTGAGATGAGTTCTGAGCAGAGGCTCCCTCTGGTGGTTACAAGCGGTACTAGTGAGGATTGGGAATCAGGTGTTACTGATTGGTCTTATTTAAGGGAATCATTTTCCCATCAGGGTTGCCGGTGTCAATAGTTCTG
The DNA here is from genome assembly GCA_033576555.1 of Oophaga sylvatica. Taxonomy (NCBI): domain Eukaryota; kingdom Metazoa; phylum Chordata; class Amphibia; order Anura; family Dendrobatidae; genus Oophaga; species Oophaga sylvatica. The sequence goes on from JARQOD010000009.1 coordinate 9,242,946, forward strand.
GTCTGAATCCTTATTTCCAGTTTCCCTTGTAGCCTGCTGTGTCGTGTCTGCATCTCCTGCTATCAGATAAGACAATTTCTTATTTTGTGTTTTTGCTATATTTTTGCATTTTGTCCTGCACTTCTGTGGGGGCCTTCTGGGTCCCCTCCGGGGGCTTTTGCCCTCTCAGTTTAGTCCAGCCACTGTGTTTTGTACTTTTGCTTTTTGCAGTTTTTTCAGTGGCTGCTGTTTTTGTTACACCAGAGAACTAATTTAGGTGGTAGAGGTCGTGTGATCTCAGGTGATTTTGAAATTAGTAGAGTTGGTGTTTTTCAGGGTTTTCTGGGATTGCAGTAAGTACCCTTCCTGTCCTTTTCTATTTAGATAGTTTGGGCCCCAGCGTTTGCTCATACTATTTTCTTTCTGTGTCAGTATTTCCTCTTGTCTAACCGCCATTACATGTTTGGGGGCTTTCTATTATCTTTGGGGTTCTGCTCCGGGCAGATAGCTTTCCTATTTCTATCTTTAGGTGTAGTTAGTTTCTCAGGCTGTGACGAGGCGTCTAGGACCATCGTAGGAACGCTCCACGGCTGCCTCTAGTTGCGGTGGTTAGTCAGGGTACTGCAATCTCATAGATTCCAACTGCTCTGGTGTATTTCCTTTTTTACCTGCACTCCTCAGCTACCGTAACATAACAGTATCACCGGCCATAAAAATTGTATGGTACTCACAGAAGGGAAAAAATATTTTGAAGGAAGAAAAGTTGTCAGAGATATTTTTCTGTTTGTTGCATTTTTTTTTTTTTTTTCCCTCTGTATCTCTGGGTGCTGGGGAGGATCTTTTCTCCCAATGGAGTTTGCACAGTTGTCTGGCCGTGTGGATCAGCTTGCCACTGAGGTTCGGAGTATTGCTGCATATCTTGCTAGGTTGCCTGTTGTGGAACCTAGGATCCCCATGCCAGATTTGTTTTCAGGGGATCGAGCTAAGTTTCAGAATTTCAAAAATAATTGTAAATTGTTTCTTGCCTTAAAATCTAAGTCCTCAGGAAACGCAGCGCAGCAGGTTCAAATTGTCATCTCTCTCCTGCGCGGCGATCCTCAGGATTGGGCTTTTTCCCTCACACCTGGGGATCCTGTTTTGAGTGATGTTGATGCATTTTTTCAGGCTTTGGGGTTATTGTACGATGAGCCTAATGTTACTGATCAAGCTGAAAAAGCCTTGTTGGCATTAAATCAGGGGCTTGATGACGCTGAGTTATACTGTCAGAGATTCCGTAGGTGGGCAGTCCTGACCAAATGGAATGACGACGCTTTGGCGGCCCTTTTCCGGAAGGGTCTGTCGGATAATGTAAAGGATGTTATGGTGGGATTCCCTGTCCCCTCTGGTCTCAATGATTCTATGTCATTAGCGATTCAAATTGACAGACGTTTGCGTGAGCGGAGAAGTATGCGTGGAGTGGTGTTGCCTTGTGAGCCAGCTGCTGAGCCCATGCAGTGTGATGGAGTGGTGTCTGGGGCACAGCGTCATGAGTTTCGAAAGCGCAATGGGTTATGTTTCTACTGTGGTGATGCCTCTCATGCTATTTCAGTCTGCCCTAAGCGGGGAAGACGTTTTGCACGCTCAGTTGTCTTGGGTAGTGTTCAGACTAAGTTTTTATTAACTGTCACTCTGATATGCTCTCTGTCCTCATTTTCTGCTCAGGCTTTCGTTAATTCTGGAGCAGCTATTAACCTGATGGATTATGATTTTGCTAAACGTTGTGGATTTCCCTTGATACCCCTACAGAAGTCTATTCCCCTACTGGGGATCGATTCTACCCCTTTGGCTGAGAATAAACCCCAGTTTTCTACTCAGGTGATAATGAGGGTTGAACCTGATCACCAGGAGTGCTGCAAATTTTTGGTTCTATATAATCTGCATGACATTATCGTGCTGGGTTTCCCTTGGTTACAGTCTCATAATCCTGTTTTGGATTGGAAATCTGTGTCTGTAACCAGTTGGGGCTGCCAATGTGTTAATACCAACACTCCTGTTTTTTCTGCCTCCCCCCAGGCTCAGGATGTTCCTGACTTTTTGTTTGATTTTTCTGATGTGTTTAGCGAAAGTAAATCTGCATCCTTACCTCCCCATAGGAGCTATGACTGCGCTATTGAATTAGTGCCAGGTAGTAAATTCCCTAAGGGTCGCCTTTTTAACTTGTCTGTACCTGAACATGACGCTATGCGGTCTTATATCAAGGAATCATTGGAGAAGGGTCATATCAGACCATCCTCTTCACCCTTAGGTGCCGGTTTTTTCTTTGTGGCCAAAAAAGATGGTTCATTAAGGCCGTGTATTGATTATCGTCTCTTGAACAATATTACTGTGAAATATCAATACCCGTTACCCTTGATTTCTGACCTGTTTTCCAGGGTGAAAAACGCTACTTGGTTTACCAAGCTTGACCTCAGGGGGGCGTATAACCTTATTCGCATTAAGCACGGGGATGAATGGAAGACGGCATTTAACACCCCTGAAGGGCATTTTGAGTACCTTGTGATGCCCTTTGGGCTCACTAATGCTCCTTCCGTCTTCCAGTCCTTCATGAATGACATTTTCAGGGATTTTGTGGACAAGTTTCTGATTGTTTATTTGGATGATATCTTGATTTTTTCTAATGACTGGGACTCTCATGTGAAACATGTTCGAACTGTATTCCAGATTTTGAGAGAGAATGCTCTGTATGTGAAGGGATCAAAGTGTCTTTTTGGCGTACAGAAGATCTCATTTCTGGGATTCATTTTGTCCCCATCTGTTATTGAAATGGACCCGGTCAAGGTTCAGGCCATCTGTGATTGGGTCCAACCTACTTCATTAAAGGCTCTTCAGAGATTTTTGGGTTTTGCCAATTTTTATCGTAAATTTATTGGTAATTTCTCTGTTATTGTTAAACCATTAACTGATTTGACCAGAAAGGGTTCTGATGTGGTGAATTGGCCTCCTGAGGCAGTCTCTGCGTTTCAGGAACTTAAGCAGAGATTCACTTCTGCTCCTGTTCTACGGCAGCCTGATGTTTCTCTGCCATTTCAGGTGGAGGTTGATGCCTCTGAAATTGGGGCAGGTGCCGTTTTGTCCCAAAAAGATCCAGAGACCTCTAAAAGTAACCCTTGTGCCTTTTTCTCTCGAAAATTTTCTCCTACTGAACGTAATTATGACGTGGGTAATCGGGAGTTATTGGCCATGAAGTGGGCTTTTGAAGAGTGGAGACATTGGCTGGAGGGAGCCAAACATCAGGTGGTGGTCCTTACGGACCATAAGAATCTGGTCTATCTGGAATCTGCCAAGCGACTCAATCCTAGACAGGCCAGGTGGGCCTTGTTTTTCACACGTTTTAATTTTGTGGTTTCCTTTCTTCCTGGCACTAAGAATGTTAAGGCGGATGCCCTCTCGAGGAGTTTCCTTGCGGACTCTCCTGAGCTATCTGATCCCTCTGTTATTTTGAAGGAGGGTGTAGTTCTTTCCGCCATCTCGCCTAATTTGAGACTTGCTCTGGAGGGGTGTCAGGAGGATAGGCCCGAGCGCTGCCCTGTTGGAAAATTGTTTGTCCCGGACCAATGGAAAAAGAGTGTGATGTCTGAGATTCATTGTTCCGCATTGGCTGGGCATCCCGGAATTTTTGGTACCAGAGACTTGGTTAGTCGGTCCTTTTGGTGGCCTACCTTGTCTCGCGATGTCAGGGAATTTGTGCAGTCCTGCGGGACTTGCTCTCGCTCCAAGCCTTGCTCTCGCTCTAGTGGTTTGTTGATGCCATTGCCTGTGCCCAAGAGACCATGGACCCATATCTCTATGGATTTCATTTCCGATCTTCCTGTTTCTCAGAGAATGACCACCATCTGGGTAATTTGTGATAGGTTTTCCAAAATGATACATCTTGTGCCATTACCTAAGTTGCCTTCCTCCTCTGAATTGGTGCCGTTGTTCCTTCAGCACGTGGTTCGTTTACACGGCATTCCTGAGAACATTGTGTCTGACAGAGGAGTCCAGTTTGTTTCCAGATTTTGGAGGACTTTTTGTTCTAAACTGGGTGTTCAATTGTCTTTCTCCTCGGCATTTCATCCTCAGACCAATGGTCAAACTGAGAGAACAAACCAGACATTGGAGACTTATCTAAGATGCTTTGTGTCTGCTGATCAGGATGACTGGGTCTCTTTTTTGCCTTTGGCTGAGTTTGCTCTTAATAATAGGGCTAGCTCTGCCACTTTGATGTCTCCGTTTTTTCTGTAATTCTGGGTTTCACCCTCGATTTTCTTCAGGACAGACGGAGGCTTCTGTCTGTCCAGGTGTTGACTCTGTTGTGGGCGTATGCAACAGATTTGGGACCAGGTAGTGGAGAGGTTGTCCCTCTCTCAGGAGAGGGCCCAGCGGTTTGCTAACCGGCATGGGACTGATGGTCCTCGGTTTGGAGTGGGGGACTTGGTCTGGTTGTCCTCAAAGAATATTCCTATGAGAGTAGCATCTCCTAAATTTAAGCCTAGGTTCATTGGACCTTATAAGATCATGGAGATTATTAATCCTGTTTCTTTTCGTTTGCTTCTTCCAGGGACATTTAAGATCCATAACGTGTTCCACAAGTCCTTGTTGAAGAGGTTTGTTGAGCCAGTGGTTCCTGCTGCTGTGCCTCCTGACCCTGTTTTGGTTGAGGGCAATCTGGAGTATGTGGTTGAGAAAATATTGGATTCTCGTTTTTCTAGACGAAGACTCCAGTATTTGGTTAAATGGAGAGGTTATTGTCAGGAAGATAATTCTTGGGTGTTTGCTTCGGACATCCATGCTAGGAGACTTATCCGTGCGTATCATAGAACTCATCCTGACCGACCTGGTTGCTCAAATGAGGGTTCGGTGACCCCTCCTCAAGGGGGGGTACTGTTGTGAATGGGTTTGAGATGAGTTCTGAGCAGAGGCTCCCTCTGGTGGTTACAAGCGGTACTAGTGAGGATTGGGAATCAGGTGTTACTGATTGGTCTTATTTAAGGGAATCATTTTCCCATCAGGGTTGCCGGTGATCAATAGTTCTGGTCTGAATCCTTCTTTCCAGTTTCCCTTGTAGCCTGCTGTGTCGTGTCTGCATCTCCTGCTATCAGATAAGACAATTTCTTATTTTGTGTTTTTGCTATATTTTTGCATTTTGTCCTGCACTTCTGTGGGGGCCTTCTGGTCCCCTCCGGGGGCTTTTGCCCTCTCAGTTTAGTCCAGCCACTGTGTTTTGTACTTTTGCTTTTTGCAGTTTTTTCAGTGGCTGCTGTTTTTGTTACACCAGAGAACTAATTTAGGTGGTAGAGGTCGTGTGATCTCAGGTGATTTTGAAATTAGTAGAGTTGGTGTTTTTCAGGGTTTTCTGGGATTGCAGTAAGTACCCTTCCTGTCCTTTTCTATTTAGATAGTTTGGGCCCCAGCGTTTGCTCATACTATTTTCTTTCTGTGTCAGTATTTCCTCTTGTCTAACCGCCATTACATGTTTGGGGGCTTTCTATTATCTTTGGGGTTCTGCTCCGGGGCAGATAGCTTTCCTATTTCTATCTTTAGGTGTAGTTAGTTTCTCAGGCTGTGACGAGGCGTCTAGGACCATCGTAGGAACGCTCCACGGCTGCCTCTAGTTGCGGTGGTTAGTCAGGGTACTGCAATCTCATAGATTCCAACTGCTCTGGTGTATTTCCTTTTTTACCTGCACTCCTCAGCTACCGTAACATAACACTTCTGTCTGTCCAGGTGTTGACTCTGTTGTTGAGCGTATGCAGCAGATTTGGGACCAGGTAGTGGAGAGGTTGTCCGTCTCTCAGGAGAGGTCCCAGCGGTTTGCTAACCGGCATAGGACTGATGGTCCTCGGTTTAAAGTGGGGACTTGGTCTGGTTGTCCTCAAAAAATATTCCTATGAGAGTGGCATCTCCTAAATTTAAGCCTAGGTTCATTGGACCTTATAAGATCAAGGAGGTTCTTAATCCTGTTTCTTTTCGTTTGCTTCTTCCAGGGACATTTAAGATCCATAACGTGTTCCACAAGTCCTTGTTGAAGAGGTTTGTTGAGCCAGTGGTTCCTACTGCTTTGCCTCCTGACCCTGTTCTGGTTGAGGGCAATATGGAGTTTGTGGTTGAGAAAATATTGAATTCTCGTTTTTCTAGACGGAAACTCCAGTATTTGGTTAAGTGGAGAGGTTATGGTCAGGAAGACAATTCTTGGGTGTTTGCTTCGGACATCCATGCTAGGAGACTCATCCGTGCGTATCATAGAACTCATCCTGACCGACCTGGTTGCTCAAGTGAGGGTTCGGTGACCCCTCCTCAAGGGGGGGGTACTGTTGTGAATGGACTTGAATTGAGTTCTGAGCAGAGGCTCCCTCTGGTGGTTACAAGCGGTACTGGACTGTCCAGTGAAGATTGTGAGGATTGGGAATCAGGTGTTACTGACTGGTCTTATTTAAGGGAGTCGCCTTCCCTTCAGGGTTGCCGGTGATCAATTGTTCTGGTCTCAATCCTTGATTCCTGTTTCCTTTGTAGCCTGCTGTGTCGTGTCTGCATCTCCTGCTAACAGATAAGACATTTTCTTCTTTTTGTTTTTGTGCTTGATTTTTGCATTTTGTCCTGCACTTCTGTGGGGTCCTTCAAGGTCCCCTCCGGGGGCTTTTGCCCTCTCAGTTTAGTTCAGCCACTGATGTTTTGTACATTTGCTTTTTCCAGTTTTTTCAGTGGCTGCTGTTTTGATTTTGTTACACCAGAGAACTAATTTAGGTGGTAGAGGTCGTGTGATCTCAGGTGGTTTTGAAATTAGTAGAGTTGGTGCTTTTCAGGGTTTTTTTGGGATTGCAGTAAGTGCCCTTCCTATCCTTTTCTATTTAGATAGTTTGGGCCCCAACGTTTGCTCATACTATTTTCTGTCTGTGTCAGTATTTCTTCTTGTCTAACCGCCATTACATGTTTGGGGCTTTCTATGTTCTTTGGGGATCTGCTCCGGGGCAGATAGCTTTCCTCTTTCTATCTTTAGGTATAGTTAGTTTCTCAGGCTGTGACGAGGCGTCTAGGACCAACGTAGGAACGCTCCATGGCTGCCTCTAGTTGTTGTGGTTAGTCAGGTACTGCAATCTCATAGATTCCAACTGCTCTGGTGTATTGCCTTTTTACCTGCACTCCTCAGCTACCAAATCATAACAGACCCCCCAAGGAGGTTATCTAGATGTGTAGTGAGCACTTTGAACCCCCAAGTGCTTCACAGAAGTTTATAAAACGCAGAGCAGTGAAAATAAATCATTTTTGTTTCTCAAAAATGATTTTTTTAGCCTATTTTTTTATTTTCCCAAGGGTAACAGGATAAATTGGACACCAAAAGTTGTTGTCCAGTTTTTCCTGAGTACGCTGGTGTCCCATATGAGGGGGGAACCACTGTTTGGGTGCACAGCAGGGCTCAGAAGGGAAGGAGCGCCATTTGACTTTAATGGAAAATTAGCTCCAATCGCTAGCGGACACCATGTCGTGTTTGGAGAGCCCCTGTGTGCCTAAACTTTGGAGCTCCCCCACAAATGACCCCATTTTGGAAACAAGCCCCCCTAAGGAACTTATTTAGATGCACAGTGAGCACTTTGAACCCCCAGGTGCTATACAGATGTTTATAACGCACAGCCTTGAAAATAAAAAATGATTTTTTTTCTCAAAAAATGATTTTTTTAGCCCCCTATTTTTTATTTTACAATGGTTACAGGAGAAATTGGACCCCAAAAGTTGTTGTCCAGTTTGTCCTGAGTACGTTGTTACCCCATATGTGGGGGTAACCACTGTTTGGGCACACGTCAGTGCTCGGAAGGGATGTAGTGACGCTTTGAAATGCCGACTTGATGGAATGGTCTGCGGGCATCTTGTTATGTTTGCAGAGCCCCTGATGTGCCCAAACAGTAGAAACCAACAACAAGTGACCCCATTTTGTAAACTAGATCCCCAAGGAACTTATCCAGATGTGTGGTGAGCACCTTGAACCCCCACGTGCTTCACAGAAGTTTATAATGCAGAGCTGTAAAAACAAAAAATCATTTCTTTCCTCAAAAACTGATTTTTTAACCCACAATTTTTTATTTTCACAAGGGTAACAGGGTAACAGGAGAAATTGGACCCCAAAAGTTGTTCTACAGTTTGTCCCGAGTACACTGGTACCCCATATGTTGGAGAAAACTACTGTATGGGCACACGTCGGGCTCGGAAGGGAAGTAGTGATGTTTTGAAATGCCGACTTGATGGAATGGTCTGCGGGCGTCATGTTACGTTTGCAGAGCCCATGATGTGCCTAAACAGTAGAAACCCCCCCAAGTGACCCCATTTTGGAAACTAGATCCCCAAGGAACTCCTCTAGATGTGTGGTGAGCACTTTGAATCTCCAAGTTCTTCACAGAAGTTTATAACGCAGAGTTGTGAAAATAAAAAATCATTTTTTTTCCACAAAAATAATTTTTTTAGTCCCCAATTTTTCTTTCCCAAGAGTAACAGGAGAAATTAGACCCCCAAAGTTGTTGTGCAATTTTTACTGAGTACGCTGATACCCCATATGTGGGGTAAACCACTGTTTGGGCACACGTCGGGGCTCGGAATAAAGGGAGCACTGTTCGCTTTTAACAGCCAATCAGAGCGATCGTAGCCACGTAGGGGTTAAGTCAACCCCCCTGTGGTGAAGCACAAAGGGTCTTGTACCTGCGTGTTGGGTGACCTTTCAGTGACCCCGGTCACCCGACCCGCAGGAACGCGATCCTTTCATGACACATACGCTGTGTCACAGGTCGTGAAGGGGTTAAAGTGTTTACAAGAGCCATTTGAAAGACAAAGCTACAATCAGATGATTATAGCCTGTGCTTGCATTAGCCACAAAATAATTTTTGCACAATGTTTACAAATGAAACACTTTAAAGCAAAATTCCATTAGATGCCTATAATTGTTCATTGCTATGTTATTTTCACAAAATCTTAGGTGTCTACTTTCAGAAAATGTAAGGGAATACAAGTAGAAAAATATATGGTTATAAATTACAATTAAGGTTTATTTGTGTAGAACAAAATTGTGTAAGAGCACTAGCTTATATTATTGATTTATTATTCTTTGATTCTATACCACCATCATATTCTGCAGAGCTTTACAGACATCATCAATGTCCCCATTGGGGCTCACAATCTAAATTTCTTATCAGTACGTCTTTGGAGTGTGGGTGGAAACCAGAGAACCAGGAGGAAACTCAGGCAAACGCAAGTAGAACATACAAACTCCTTGCAGATGTTATCCTTGGAGGGATTTGAACCCAGGACCCCAGCGCTGCCAAGTAACACTGCTAACCACTGAGCCATCATGCTGCCTACTTTACCAAAGCTACTCATCTAGCAGATTCCATGGGAACTCAGGTTTTTAACTTCAATACAGCTATATGCAGGGCCTCCTCGTTGCGTTCAAGAAGTGGCTGTTGTCTATTGGTGTAGGCTCGCAGAGAATATTTAAAATGCTGGGCCAGACCCAGGAGTTTAACCCCTTTCTTACATCGGGCGTAAATTTACGCCAATGTCGGACTCCCTCTCTTTGACGTGGGCTCTGGCGGTGAGCCCACATCTTTCCTGGCACATATCAACTGTTTTGAACAGCTGACATGTTCCTGGAACAGCCGCAGGTGGAATAGCGATCCAGCCGTGGCTATAAACCCATTAAATGCTGCTGTCAAACTCATGCGCTTCCGGCAATCGTGCCGGAAATCCGCCCATCGGTGACTACCG
>JARQOD010000009.1:9252789-9302638 GCA_033576555.1 Oophaga sylvatica
CCAGATTCATTAGGTTGTTAGAAAATCAACACCAGCCACCAATAACACAAACAGATAAAGCAAAAATGGAGTTCAAATAGTAGCTGAAAAACGAGAATTACACTAGGGGTTGGGGGGAAAGATCTCAGGCTATAAACCCTATTTAGAGATCCCTACCTACCAGCGGAGGTTTACACACCCTAATTTGTATTGGTGCCCCCGCTCAGTGTCGGCTGTCCCTTAATAGCCCTAGCTGTCTCCCTCTAATTTTCCACAGGGTTTATGTACCAGCAAGAAGGGAGGACAGGGGTATTGTGTGGGTAAAGGGATCAGGGTATAATTTTCTGGACTGCTGAGCTGACCAAAACCTCCAAACCCCAAAAACTAATAGTACAGCAACAAATTTATCAGGTACTATAGAAGAGCAGAACAAAAATAGGTGGCACAAAGACCCCTTATTCAAGCCAAATGCGATTATTCTATCTATGGCTAAAGCGGTAGTCAAATCATCTTGTCAGATACTATCAATGTTGTAACAATACACTTTAGCCACAACATAAGTAGACAATGTTATATTGACGTAAGTAGACAATGTTATATTGACATAAATAGAAAATGTTATATTGACTACCATACAAATATCATAAATGCTATATTGCTACACGCCCTTATATTGCACTAAATCTGCGCCATCTCTGATGTTCTGAGTGAGCGCAGAAATTACCATGTGCCTTCTGAGGAACTCCTATCATGGGAGGGAAGCACGTCGAGGCGAGCTGAGGCTGAATTAGCATTGAGTTAAGTCTTTTTCTTTTTAGCAGCTGATCTGCAATTTGGATTTAGTGAAATATAAGGGCGTGTAGCAATATGAGCATTTATGATATTTGTATGGTAGTCAATATAACATTATCTATTTATGTCAATATAACATTGTCTACTTATGTCAATATAACATTGTCTACTTATGTTTGTGGCTAAAGTGTATTGTTACAACATTGATAGTATCTGACAAGATGATTTGACTGCCGCTTCAGCCATAGATAGAATAATCGCATTTGGCTTGAATAAGGGGGTCTTTGTGCCACCTATTTTTGCTCTGCTCTTCTATAGTCCCTCATAATTTGTTGCTGTACTATTAGTTTTTGGGGTTTGGAGGGTTTTGGTCAGCAGTCCAGAAAATTATACCATGATCCCTTTTCCCATACAATACCCTGTCCTCCCTTCTTGCTGGTACATAAACAATTAGACAATTAGAGGGAGACAGCTAGGGCTATTAAGGGACAGCCGACGCTGAGCGGAGGCACCAATACAAATTAAGGTGTGTAAACCTCCGCTGGTAGGTGGGGATCTTTAAATAGGGATTATAGCCTGATATCCCTCCCCCCAACCCCTAATGTAATTCTCGTTTTTCAGCTACTATTTCAACCCATTTTTGCTTTATCTGTTTGTGTTATTGGTGGCTGGTGTTGATTTCCTAGCAACCCTTTGAATCTGGACTGTTTAAGTATATGGGACCAAGCATTGTGGTTATCTAGCTGTGTGTTATTTGATGTATTGGTGTTTATTATTTAGAACAGGGTTTACTGGGTGATTAGGACAGCCGCCGTGGAGCGGGGGCGCCAATTGCGTTCAAGAGGGTGTCAACCTCCGCTGTTAAGTAGGGGTGATTGGTAGGGCCCATTAGGGTTATTCCAGCCATCTATCCAATATCCCCTTTCATCAATTTTTTGGGGTACAATATGTGATTTTATCAACAGAAGGTTGCTTGGTTTTTCTTTAAATTTATGTTTTTTTAAAATTGACTAATAAAGCATATATTTTTATTAATTAGTTTTTTGTATAAGAGCCCTGCTATAACTAATTATTTCATATCGTTTTTTCATATTCTTAATTTTGAAACTTACCATCATTCCCTGCTGGTTCAGTGACTGCAGAAAGACTGCTCTGTTCATTTACATTGTAGCCAGAGTTATAATAAGTAGGAATGGGAAAGACAAATAACTTTTCTGATGTATTATAGTACTTCACTAATTGGTAGTGTATTAGCCGGTTAAAAAACCTTTCTGTTGATTCTGAATTCTATTGTAATATGTAATCCTCATCTTTTAGCTGTTGCAACTGTCTTAAATTTTCTCTTAATTTTATGGAAGGATACAGCATAGAGGTTGAAATTGAACTCTTTGGAATACTGTTAATATTTTTCAACAGTTCTTGCATTACTGCTTTTTTAGCTGGCTCATTTGGAATATGCTTGTCCTGTAACTATAAAACAGAAGATAAAGCTACATACTGTATATGCAACAATATCCTGAATTAAATGTCCATAAAATGTAGATTTAACCATTTAACTATCAAGGATGTGAGTAATATGTCATGACTTTAAATATTGCTCGACCCTAAGTATATTATTAAATTGGACTTCAACTCTCATGGAGCAGGAAGAGGAGAGGAAAAGAGAGCAAACCAAAAGAAAGTGGCAGAGCAAGCCAGAAGTGGAGAAAGATGGCAAGCAGGGAAGCGGAGAAAAGCAAGGTAGGTGGATCGGCAGGAAGACATGGATCAAAAATAGGAGCAAGAAGGATGAGCAGGAGACCTAGAAGAGGGGATGAAAAATGTGTAGGTTGGACCCAAAATAATTACACCATGTTGCACTATGATCTTACACTGTTAAATGGTTGGCACTGTGTACTTGGGGTGTATTTTTTTTTACTTAAACTGTACATTGGTGATATTATTTTTGTGATTGACACTCTATATACATGGATATTGCTTTTGTGTCTGCCACTGTACATTAAGTGATTATTACTTTTGTGACGGTTCTGTATATTTGGTGCTTCTGTATGTTAGTATAACGCTGGTGGGTGTGGACCCACTATGCCCTAGAGGGGTATGAGTAAGCAACTACCTGGTTTTCACTAGAATCTCTGGTGGTGAGGGTAGACTTGGACATAGGTAGTCACCAGGTACCACTCTAGAGCAGTCCCTAGCACTGCAACAGCTGACCGGAGGGTCAGAGACATATTATGAGGTACAGAGGGCAAAACAGAGGCGTAGTCAAGCGGTCCAAGGTCAAGGCAGGCAGCACAGGATCAAGGGACAGTTTATTTACTTCTGAGGTAGAGCCTATTATGATATGGTAACAGAGGAGGACAACAAAGAAATGGCTAGGCCGCACAACACAAGAGAGGTTGGTAACTTAGCGGATTGCAGACCCCTAAACTGACAACACAACTAGAATTAGCCGTGGGACGTACTATGATGACCCAGACACCTCGACACAGCCAAAGAGTTAACTAAGCCTAAAGAGAGAAAGGGGAAAACTAACTGCCCGGAGTACAGCTCCAAAGGAATAGATAGCCCCCAAACATATATTGACGATATTGGGAAGGCTGTTCACTTAAATCTCCCCAGTCAGCAACACCTGGTCTCCAATTATCCTCTCAGGTGATAGACTTCTGATAGGCAGAGCAGCTTCATTACCATCAGCAACCACCAGAGGGAGCCAAAACTCAGAAGCCGGATTTAACCCTTCATGACCTTGCCATTTTTTTGAAATTCTGACCAGTGTCCCTTTATGAGGTAATAACTCAGGAATGCTTCAACGGATCCTAGCGATTCTGAGATTGTTTTTTCGTGACATATTGGGCTTCATGTTAGTGGTAAATTTAGGTCGATAATTTTTGCATTTATTTGTAAAAAAATGGAAATTTGGCGAAAATTTTGAAAATTTTGCAATTTTCAAATTTTGAATTTTTATTCTGTTAAACCAGAGAGTTATGTGACACAAAATAGTTAATAAATAACATTTCCCACGTGTCTTCTTTGTATCAGCACAATTTTTGAAGCAAAATTTTTTTTTAGGAAGTTATAAGGGTTTAAAAGTTGACCAGCGATTTCTCATTTTACAGCAAAATTTACAAAACCATTTTTTTAGGGACCACCTCACATTTGAAGACACTTTGAGGGGTCTATATGGTAGAAAATACCCAAAAGTGACACCATTATAAAAACTGCAACCCCTCAAGCTACTCAAAACTACATTGAAGAAGATTATTAACCCTTCAGGTGCTTCACAGGAACTAAAGCAACGTGGAAGGAAAAAATGGACATTTTAATTTTTCCAACAAAAATTTTATTTTAGCATCAATTTTTTCATTTTTGCATGGGCAACAGGATAAAATGGATCCTAAAATTTGTTGGGCAATTTCTCCTGAGTACACAGATACCTCATATGTGGTCATAAACCACTGTTTGGGCGCACGGCAGGGCTCAGAAGGGAAGGAGCGCCATTTGACTTTTTGAATGGAAAATTAGCTCCAATCATTAGCGGACACCATGACGCGTTTGGAGAGCCCCTGTGTGCCTAAACAATGAAAAAACCCACATGTGACACCATTTTGGAAACTAGACCTCTTATGGAACTTATCTAGATGTGTTGTGAGCACTCTGAACCCCCAAGTGCTTCACAGAAGTTTATAACGCAGAGCAGTGAAAATAAAAAAATCATTTTTTTCCTCAAAAATGATTTTTTAGCCCGCTATTTTTTATTTTCACAAGGGTAACAGGAGAAATTGGACCACAAAAGTTGTTGTGCAATTTGTCCTGAGTACACCAATACCCCATATGTGGGGGGGAACCACTGTTTTGGCGCATGGGAGAGAACAGAAGGGAAGGAGCGCCATTTTGGAATGCAGACTTGATGGAATGTTCTGCGGGCGTCATGTTGCATTTGCAGAGCCCCTGATGTGCCTAAACAGTAGAAACCCCCCACAAGTGACCCCATTTTGGAAACTAGACCCCTGTTGTGAATGGACTTGAATTGAGTTCTGAGCAGAGGCTCCCTCTGGTGGTTACAAGAGGTACTGGACTGTCCAGTGAAGATTGTGAGGATTGGGAATCAGGTGTTACTGACTGGTCTTATTTAAGGGAGTCGCCTTCCCATCAGGGTTGCCGGTGATCAATTGTTCTGGTCTCAATCCTTGATTCCTGTTTCCTTTGTAGCCTGCTGTGTCGTGTCTGCATCTCCTGCTAACAGATAAGACATTTTCTTCTTTTTGTTTTTGTGCTTGATTTTTGCATTTTGTCCTGCACTTCTGTGGGGGCCTTCAAGGTCCCCTCCGGGGGCTTTTGCCCTCTCATTTTAGTTCAGCCACTGATGTTTTGTACATTTGCTTTTTCCAGTTTTTTCAGTGGCTGCTGTTTTGATTTTGTTACACCAGAGAACTAATTTAGGTGGTAGAGGTCGTGTGATCTCAGGTGTTTTTGAAATTAGTAGAGTTGGTGCTTTTCAGGGTTTTTTTGGGATTGCAGTAAGTGCCCTTCCTATCCTTTTCTATTTAGATAGTTTGGGCCCCAACGTTTGCTCATACTATTTTCTGTCTGTGTCAGTATTTCTTCTTGTCTAACCGCCATTACATGTTTGGGGGCTTTCTATGTTCTTTGGGGATCTGCTCCGGGGCAGATAGCTTTCCTCTTTCTATCTTTAGGTATAGTTAGTTTCTCAGGCTGTGACGAGGCGTCTAGGACCAACGTAGGAACGCTCCATGGCTGCCTCTAGTTGTGGTGGTTAGTCAGGTACTGCAATCTCATAGATTCCAACTGCTCTGGTGTATTGCCTTTTTACCTGCACTCCTCAGCTACCAAATCATAACAGTATCACCGGCCCAAACTGAAATTTATATGGTACTCACAGAAGGGAAAAATATTGTGGAAAAAAAAAAAAAGGTTGTCAGAGTTGTCAGAGAAATTTTTCTGTTTGTTGCATTTTTTTCCCTCTGTATCTCTGGGTGCTGGGGAGGATTTTTTTTTCTCTCTCTCAATGGAGTTTGCACAGTTGTCTGGCCGTGTGGATCAGCTTGCCACTGAGGTTCGGAGTATTGCTACCTATCTTGCTAGGTTGCCTGTTGTGGAACCTAGGATTCCCATGCCAGATTTATTTTTGGGGATCGAGCCAAGTTTCTGAATTTCAAAAATAATTGTAAATTGTTTTTTGCCCTAAAATCTAAGTCCTCAGGGAACGCAGCGCAGCAGGTTCAAATTGTCATCTCTCTCCTGCGCGGCGATCCTCAGGATTGGGCTTTTTCCCTGACACCTGGGGATCCTGTTTTGAGTGATGTTGATGCATTTTTTCAGGCCTTGGGGTTATTGTACGATGAGCCTAATGTCACTGATCAAGCTGAAAAAGCCTTGTTGGCATTAAATCAGGGGCTTGATGACGCTGAGTTATACTGTCAGAGATTCCGCAGGTGGGCAGTCCTGACCAAATGGAATGACGACGCTTTGGCAGCCCTTTTTCGGAAGGGTCTGTCAGATAATGTAAAGGATGTTATGGTGGGATTCCCTGTCCCTCTGGTCTCAATGATTCTATGTCATTAGCGATTCAAATTGACAGACGTTTGCGTGAGCGGAGAAGTATGCGTGGAATAGTGTTGCCTTGTGAACCTGCTTCTGAACCCATGCAGTGTGATAGAGTGGTTTCTGGGGCACAGCGTCATGAGTTTCGAAAGCGCAATGGGTTATGTTTCTTCTGTGGTGATGCCTCTCATGCTATTTCAGTCTGCCCTAAGCGGGAAGACGTTTTGCACGCTCAGTTGTCTTGGGTAGTGTTCAGACTAAGTTTTTATTAACTGTTACTCTGATATGCTCTCTGTCCTCATTTTCTGCTCAGGCTTTCGTTGATTCAGGAGCAGCTATTAACCTGATGGATTTTGATTTTGCTAAACGTTGCGGGTTTCCCTTGATACCCCTACAGAAGTCTATTCCCCTACTGGGATCGATTCTACCACTTTGGCTGAGAATAAACCTCAGTTCTCTACTCAGGTGATAATGAGGGTTGAACCTGATCATCAGGAGAGCTGCAAATTTTTGGTTCTGTATAATCTGCATGACATTATCGTGCTGGGTTTCCCTTGGTTACAGTCTCATAATCCTGTTTTGGATTGGAAATCTGTGTCTGTAACCAGTTGGGGCTGCCAATGTGTTAATACCAACACTCCTGTTTTTTCTGCCTCCCCCAGGCTCAGGATGTTCCTGACTTTTTGATTGATTTTTCTGATGTGTTTAGCGAAAGTAAATCTGCATCTTTGCCTCCCCATAGGAGCTATGACTGCGCTATTGAATTAGTGCCTGGTAGTAAATTCCCTAAAGGTCGCCTTTTTAACTTGTCTGTACCTGAACATGACGCTATGCGGTCTTATATCAAGGAGTCATTGGAGAAGGGTCATATCAGACCATCCTCTTCACCCTTAGGTGCCGGTTTTTTCTTTGTGGCCAAAAAGGATGGTTCATTAAGGCCGTGTATTGATTATCGTCTTTTGAACAATATTACTGTGAAATATCAATATCCGTTACCCTTGATTTCTGACCTGTTTTCCAGGGTGAAAAACGCTACTTGGTTTACCAAGCTTGACCTCAGGTGGGCATATAACCTTATTCGCATTAAGCACGGGGATGAATGGAAGATGGCATTTAACACCCCTGAAGGGCATTTTGAGTACCTTGTGATGCCCTTTGGGCTCACTAATGCTCCTTCTGTCTTCCAGTCCTTCATGAATGACATTTTCAGGGATTTTGTGGATAAATTTCTGATTGTTTATTTGGATGATATCTTGATTTTTTCTAATGACTGGGACTCTCATGTGAAACATGTTCGAACTGTATTCCAGATTTTGAGAGAGAATGCTCTGTATGTGAAGGGATCAAAGTGTCTTTTTGGCGTACAGAGGATCTCATTTTTGGGATTCATTTTGTCCCCATCTGTTATTGAAATGGACCCGGTCAAGGTTCAGGCCATCTGTGATTGGGTCCAACCTACTTCATTAAAGGCTCTTCAAAGATTTTTGGGTTTTGCCAATTTTAATCGTAAATTTATTGGTAATTTCTCGGTTATTGTTAAACCATTAACTGATTTGACCAAAAAGGGTTCTGATGTGGTGAATTGGCCTCCTGAGGCAGTCTCTGCATTTCAGGAACTTAAGCAGAGATTCACTTCTGCTCCTGTTTTACGGCAGCCTGATGTTTCTCTGCCATTTCAGGTGGAGGTTGATGCCTCTGAAATTGGGGCAGGTGCCGTTTTGTCCCAAAGAGATCCAGAGACCTCTAAAAGTAACCCTTGTGCCTTTTTCTCTCGAAAATTTTCTCCTACTGAACGTAATTATGACTTGGGTAATCGGGAGTTATTGGCCATGAAGTGGGCTTTTGAAGAGTGGAGACATTGGCTGGAGGGAGCCAAACATCAGGTGGTGGTCCTTACTGACCATAAGAATCTGGTTTATCTGGAATCTGCCAAGCGACTTAATCCTAGACAGGCCAGGTGGGCCTTGTTTTTCACACGTTTTAATTTTGTGGTTTCTTTTCTTCCTGGCACTAAGAATTTTAAGGCGGATGCCCTCTCGAGGAGTTTCCTTGCGGACTCCCCTGAGGTATCTGATCCTTCTGTTATTTTGAAAGAAGGTGTAGTTCTTTCCGCCATCTCGCCCAATTTGAGACTGGCTCTGGAGGGGTGTCAGGAGGATAGGCCCGAGCGCTGCCCTGTTGGGAAATTGTTTGTCCCGGACCAGTGGAAAAAGAGTGTGATGTCTGAGATTCATTGTTCCGCGTTGGCTGGGCATCCCGGAATTTTTGGTACCAGAGACTTGGTTAGTCGGTCCTTTTGGTGGCCTACCTTGTCTCGTGATGTCAGGGAATTTGTGCAGTCCTGCGGGACTTGCTCTCGCTCCAAGCCTTGCTCTCGCTCTAGTGGTTTGTTGATGCCATTGCCTGTGCCCAAGAGACCATGGACCCATATCTCTATGGATTTCATTTCCGACCTACCTGTTTCTCAGAGAATGACCGTCATCTGGGTGATTTGTGATAGGTTTTCCAAGATGATACATCTTGTGCCATTACCTAAGTTGCCTTCCTCCTCTGAATTGGTGCCTTTGTTCCTTCAGCACGTGGTTCGTTTACACGGCATTCCTGAGAACATTGTGTCTGACAGAGGAGTCCAGTTTGTTTCCAGATTTTGGAGGACCTTTTGTTCTAAGCTTGGTGTTCAGTTGTCTTTCTCCTCGGCGTTTCATCCTCAGACCAATGGTCAAACTGAGAGAACAAACCAGACATTGGAGACTTATCTAAGATGCTTTGTGTCTGCTGATCAGGATGACTGGGTCTCTTTTTTGCCTTTGGCTGAATTTGCTCTTAATAATAGGGCTAGCTCTGCCACTTTGATGTCTCCATTTTTCTGTAATTCTGGGTTTCACCCTCGATTTTCTTCAGGACAGACGGAGGCTTCTGTGTTGTGAATGGGTTTGAGATGAGTTCTGAGCAGAGGCTCCCTCTGGTGGTTACAAGCGGTACTAGTGAGGATTGGGAATCAGGTGTTACTGATTGGTCTTATTTAAGGGAATCATTTTCCCATCAGGGTTGCCGGTGATCAATAGTTCTGGTCTGAATCCTTATTTCCAGTTTCCCTTGTAGCCTGCTGTGTCGTGTCTGCATCTCCTGCTATCAGATAAGACAATTTCTTATTTTGTGTTTTTGCTATATTTTTGCATTTTGTCCTGCACTTCTGTGGGGGCCTTCTGGGTCCCCTCCGGGGGCTTTTGCCCTCTCAGTTTAGTCCAGCCACTGTGTTTTGTACTTTTGCTTTTTGCAGTTTTTTCAGTGGCTGCTGTTTTTGTTACACCAGAGAACTAATTTAGGTGGTAGAGGTCGTGTGATCTCAGGTGATTTTGAAATTAGTAGAGTTGGTGTTTTTCAGGGTTTTCTGGGATTGCAGTAAGTACCCTTCCTGTCCTTTTCTATTTAGATAGTTTGGGCCCCAGCGTTTGCTCATACTATTTTCTTTCTGTGTCAGTATTTCCTCTTGTCTAACCGCCATTACATGTTTGGGGGCTTTCTATTATCTTTGGGGTTCTGCTCCGGGGCAGATAGCTTTCCTATTTCTATCTTTAGGTGTAGTTAGTTTCTCAGGCTGTGACGAGGCGTCTAGGACCATCGTAGGAACGCTCCACGGCTGCCTCTAGTTGCGGTGGTTAGTCAGGGTACTGCAATCTCATAGATTCCAACTGCTCTGGTGTATTTCCTTTTTTACCTGCACTCCTCAGCTACCGTAACATAACAGTATCACCGGCCATAAAAATTGTATGGTACTCACAGAAGGGAAAAAATATTTTGAAGGAAGAAAAGTTGTCAGAGATATTTTTCTGTTTGTTGCATTTTTTTTTTTTTTTCCCTCTGTATCTCTGGGTGCTGGGGAGGATCTTTTCTCCCAATGGAGTTTGCACAGTTGTCTGGCCGTGTGGATCAGCTTGCCACTGAGGTTCGGAGTATTGCTGCATATCTTGCTAGGTTGCCTGTTGTGGAACCTAGGATCCCCATGCCAGATTTGTTTTCAGGGGATCGAGCTAAGTTTCAGAATTTCAAAAATAATTGTAAATTGTTTCTTGCCTTAAAATCTAAGTCCTCAGGAAACGCAGCGCAGCAGGTTCAAATTGTCATCTCTCTCCTGCGCGGCGATCCTCAGGATTGGGCTTTTTCCCTCACACCTGGGGATCCTGTTTTGAGTGATGTTGATGCATTTTTTCAGGCTTTGGGGTTATTGTACGATGAGCCTAATGTTACTGATCAAGCTGAAAAAGCCTTGTTGGCATTAAATCAGGGGCTTGATGACGCTGAGTTATACTGTCAGAGATTCCGTAGGTGGGCAGTCCTGACCAAATGGAATGACGACGCTTTGGCGGCCCTTTTCCGGAAGGGTCTGTCGGATAATGTAAAGGATGTTATGGTGGGATTCCCTGTCCCCTCTGGTCTCAATGATTCTATGTCATTAGCGATTCAAATTGACAGACGTTTGCGTGAGCGGAGAAGTATGCGTGGAGTGGTGTTGCCTTGTGAGCCAGCTGCTGAGCCCATGCAGTGTGATGGAGTGGTGTCTGGGGCACAGCGTCATGAGTTTCGAAAGCGCAATGGGTTATGTTTCTACTGTGGTGATGCCTCTCATGCTATTTCAGTCTGCCCTAAGCGGGGAAGACGTTTTGCACGCTCAGTTGTCTTGGGTAGTGTTCAGACTAAGTTTTTATTAACTGTCACTCTGATATGCTCTCTGTCCTCATTTTCTGCTCAGGCTTTCGTTAATTCTGGAGCAGCTATTAACCTGATGGATTATGATTTTGCTAAACGTTGTGGATTTCCCTTGATACCCCTACAGAAGTCTATTCCCCTACTGGGGATCGATTCTACCCCTTTGGCTGAGAATAAACCCCAGTTTTCTACTCAGGTGATAATGAGGGTTGAACCTGATCACCAGGAGTGCTGCAAATTTTTGGTTCTATATAATCTGCATGACATTATCGTGCTGGGTTTCCCTTGGTTACAGTCTCATAATCCTGTTTTGGATTGGAAATCTGTGTCTGTAACCAGTTGGGGCTGCCAATGTGTTAATACCAACACTCCTGTTTTTTCTGCCTCCCCCCAGGCTCAGGATGTTCCTGACTTTTTGTTTGATTTTTCTGATGTGTTTAGCGAAAGTAAATCTGCATCCTTACCTCCCCATAGGAGCTATGACTGCGCTATTGAATTAGTGCCAGGTAGTAAATTCCCTAAGGGTCGCCTTTTTAACTTGTCTGTACCTGAACATGACGCTATGCGGTCTTATATCAAGGAATCATTGGAGAAGGGTCATATCAGACCATCCTCTTCACCCTTAGGTGCCGGTTTTTTCTTTGTGGCCAAAAAAGATGGTTCATTAAGGCCGTGTATTGATTATCGTCTCTTGAACAATATTACTGTGAAATATCAATACCCGTTACCCTTGATTTCTGACCTGTTTTCCAGGGTGAAAAACGCTACTTGGTTTACCAAGCTTGACCTCAGGGGGGCGTATAACCTTATTCGCATTAAGCACGGGGATGAATGGAAGACGGCATTTAACACCCCTGAAGGGCATTTTGAGTACCTTGTGATGCCCTTTGGGCTCACTAATGCTCCTTCCGTCTTCCAGTCCTTCATGAATGACATTTTCAGGGATTTTGTGGACAAGTTTCTGATTGTTTATTTGGATGATATCTTGATTTTTTCTAATGACTGGGACTCTCATGTGAAACATGTTCGAACTGTATTCCAGATTTTGAGAGAGAATGCTCTGTATGTGAAGGGATCAAAGTGTCTTTTTGGCGTACAGAAGATCTCATTTCTGGGATTCATTTTGTCCCCATCTGTTATTGAAATGGACCCGGTCAAGGTTCAGGCCATCTGTGATTGGGTCCAACCTACTTCATTAAAGGCTCTTCAGAGATTTTTGGGTTTTGCCAATTTTTATCGTAAATTTATTGGTAATTTCTCTGTTATTGTTAAACCATTAACTGATTTGACCAGAAAGGGTTCTGATGTGGTGAATTGGCCTCCTGAGGCAGTCTCTGCGTTTCAGGAACTTAAGCAGAGATTCACTTCTGCTCCTGTTCTACGGCAGCCTGATGTTTCTCTGCCATTTCAGGTGGAGGTTGATGCCTCTGAAATTGGGGCAGGTGCCGTTTTGTCCCAAAAAGATCCAGAGACCTCTAAAAGTAACCCTTGTGCCTTTTTCTCTCGAAAATTTTCTCCTACTGAACGTAATTATGACGTGGGTAATCGGGAGTTATTGGCCATGAAGTGGGCTTTTGAAGAGTGGAGACATTGGCTGGAGGGAGCCAAACATCAGGTGGTGGTCCTTACGGACCATAAGAATCTGGTCTATCTGGAATCTGCCAAGCGACTCAATCCTAGACAGGCCAGGTGGGCCTTGTTTTTCACACGTTTTAATTTTGTGGTTTCCTTTCTTCCTGGCACTAAGAATGTTAAGGCGGATGCCCTCTCGAGGAGTTTCCTTGCGGACTCTCCTGAGCTATCTGATCCCTCTGTTATTTTGAAGGAGGGTGTAGTTCTTTCCGCCATCTCGCCTAATTTGAGACTTGCTCTGGAGGGGTGTCAGGAGGATAGGCCCGAGCGCTGCCCTGTTGGAAAATTGTTTGTCCCGGACCAATGGAAAAAGAGTGTGATGTCTGAGATTCATTGTTCCGCATTGGCTGGGCATCCCGGAATTTTTGGTACCAGAGACTTGGTTAGTCGGTCCTTTTGGTGGCCTACCTTGTCTCGCGATGTCAGGGAATTTGTGCAGTCCTGCGGGACTTGCTCTCGCTCCAAGCCTTGCTCTCGCTCTAGTGGTTTGTTGATGCCATTGCCTGTGCCCAAGAGACCATGGACCCATATCTCTATGGATTTCATTTCCGATCTTCCTGTTTCTCAGAGAATGACCACCATCTGGGTAATTTGTGATAGGTTTTCCAAAATGATACATCTTGTGCCATTACCTAAGTTGCCTTCCTCCTCTGAATTGGTGCCGTTGTTCCTTCAGCACGTGGTTCGTTTACACGGCATTCCTGAGAACATTGTGTCTGACAGAGGAGTCCAGTTTGTTTCCAGATTTTGGAGGACTTTTTGTTCTAAACTGGGTGTTCAATTGTCTTTCTCCTCGGCATTTCATCCTCAGACCAATGGTCAAACTGAGAGAACAAACCAGACATTGGAGACTTATCTAAGATGCTTTGTGTCTGCTGATCAGGATGACTGGGTCTCTTTTTTGCCTTTGGCTGAGTTTGCTCTTAATAATAGGGCTAGCTCTGCCACTTTGATGTCTCCGTTTTTCTGTAATTCTGGGTTTCACCCTCGATTTTCTTCAGGACAGACGGAGGCTTCTGTCTGTCCAGGTGTTGACTCTGTTGTGGAGCGTATGCAACAGATTTGGGACCAGGTAGTGGAGAGGTTGTCCCTCTCTCAGGAGAGGGCCCAGCGGTTTGCTAACCGGCATGGGACTGATGGTCCTCGGTTTGGAGTGGGGGACTTGGTCTGGTTGTCCTCAAAGAATATTCCTATGAGAGTAGCATCTCCTAAATTTAAGCCTAGGTTCATTGGACCTTATAAGATCATGGAGATTATTAATCCTGTTTCTTTTCGTTTGCTTCTTCCAGGGACATTTAAGATCCATAACGTGTTCCACAAGTCCTTGTTGAAGAGGTTTGTTGAGCCAGTGGTTCCTGCTGCTGTGCCTCCTGACCCTGTTTTGGTTGAGGGCAATCTGGAGTATGTGGTTGAGAAAATATTGGATTCTCGTTTTTCTAGACGAAGACTCCAGTATTTGGTTAAATGGAGAGGTTATTGTCAGGAAGATAATTCTTGGGTGTTTGCTTCGGACATCCATGCTAGGAGACTTATCCGTGCGTATCATAGAACTCATCCTGACCGACCTGGTTGCTCAAATGAGGGTTCGGTGACCCCTCCTCAAGGGGGGGGTACTGTTGTGAATGGGTTTGAGATGAGTTCTGAGCAGAGGCTCCCTCTGGTGGTTACAAGCGGTACTAGTGAGGATTGGGAATCAGGTGTTACTGATTGGTCTTATTTAAGGGAATCATTTTCCCATCAGGGTTGCCGGTGATCAATAGTTCTGGTCTGAATCCTTCTTTCCAGTTTCCCTTGTAGCCTGCTGTGTCGTGTCTGCATCTCCTGCTATCAGATAAGACAATTTCTTATTTTGTGTTTTTGCTATATTTTTGCATTTTGTCCTGCACTTCTGTGGGGGCCTTCTGGGTCCCCTCCGGGGGCTTTTGCCCTCTCAGTTTAGTCCAGCCACTGTGTTTTGTACTTTTGCTTTTTGCAGTTTTTTCAGTGGCTGCTGTTTTTGTTACACCAGAGAACTAATTTAGGTGGTAGAGGTCGTGTGATCTCAGGTGATTTTGAAATTAGTAGAGTTGGTGTTTTTCAGGGTTTTCTGGGATTGCAGTAAGTACCCTTCCTGTCCTTTTCTATTTAGATAGTTTGGGCCCCAGCGTTTGCTCATACTATTTTCTTTCTGTGTCAGTATTTCCTCTTGTCTAACCGCCATTACATGTTTGGGGGCTTTCTATTATCTTTGGGGTTCTGCTCCGGGGCAGATAGCTTTCCTATTTCTATCTTTAGGTGTAGTTAGTTTCTCAGGCTGTGACGAGGCGTCTAGGACCATCGTAGGAACGCTCCACGGCTGCCTCTAGTTGCGGTGGTTAGTCAGGGTACTGCAATCTCATAGATTCCAACTGCTCTGGTGTATTTCCTTTTTTACCTGCACTCCTCAGCTACCGTAACATAACACTTCTGTCTGTCCAGGTGTTGACTCTGTTGTTGAGCGTATGCAGCAGATTTGGGACCAGGTAGTGGAGAGGTTGTCCGTCTCTCAGGAGAGGTCCCAGCGGTTTGCTAACCGGCATAGGACTGATGGTCCTCGGTTTAAAGTGGGGGACTTGGTCTGGTTGTCCTCAAAAAATATTCCTATGAGAGTGGCATCTCCTAAATTTAAGCCTAGGTTCATTGGACCTTATAAGATCAAGGAGGTTCTTAATCCTGTTTCTTTTCGTTTGCTTCTTCCAGGGACATTTAAGATCCATAACGTGTTCCACAAGTCCTTGTTGAAGAGGTTTGTTGAGCCAGTGGTTCCTACTGCTTTGCCTCCTGACCCTGTTCTGGTTGAGGGCAATATGGAGTTTGTGGTTGAGAAAATATTGAATTCTCGTTTTTCTAGACGGAAACTCCAGTATTTGGTTAAGTGGAGAGGTTATGGTCAGGAAGACAATTCTTGGGTGTTTGCTTCGGACATCCATGCTAGGAGACTCATCCGTGCGTATCATAGAACTCATCCTGACCGACCTGGTTGCTCAAGTGAGGGTTCGGTGACCCCTCCTCAAGGGGGGGGTACTGTTGTGAATGGACTTGAATTGAGTTCTGAGCAGAGGCTCCCTCTGGTGGTTACAAGCGGTACTGGACTGTCCAGTGAAGATTGTGAGGATTGGGAATCAGGTGTTACTGACTGGTCTTATTTAAGGGAGTCGCCTTCCCTTCAGGGTTGCCGGTGATCAATTGTTCTGGTCTCAATCCTTGATTCCTGTTTCCTTTGTAGCCTGCTGTGTCGTGTCTGCATCTCCTGCTAACAGATAAGACATTTTCTTCTTTTTGTTTTTGTGCTTGATTTTTGCATTTTGTCCTGCACTTCTGTGGGGTCCTTCAAGGTCCCCTCCGGGGGCTTTTGCCCTCTCAGTTTAGTTCAGCCACTGATGTTTTGTACATTTGCTTTTTCCAGTTTTTTCAGTGGCTGCTGTTTTGATTTTGTTACACCAGAGAACTAATTTAGGTGGTAGAGGTCGTGTGATCTCAGGTGGTTTTGAAATTAGTAGAGTTGGTGCTTTTCAGGGTTTTTTTGGGATTGCAGTAAGTGCCCTTCCTATCCTTTTCTATTTAGATAGTTTGGGCCCCAACGTTTGCTCATACTATTTTCTGTCTGTGTCAGTATTTCTTCTTGTCTAACCGCCATTACATGTTTGGGGGCTTTCTATGTTCTTTGGGGATCTGCTCCGGGGCAGATAGCTTTCCTCTTTCTATCTTTAGGTATAGTTAGTTTCTCAGGCTGTGACGAGGCGTCTAGGACCAACGTAGGAACGCTCCATGGCTGCCTCTAGTTGTTGTGGTTAGTCAGGGTACTGCAATCTCATAGATTCCAACTGCTCTGGTGTATTGCCTTTTTACCTGCACTCCTCAGCTACCAAATCATAACAGACCCCCCAAGGAGGTTATCTAGATGTGTAGTGAGCACTTTGAACCCCCAAGTGCTTCACAGAAGTTTATAAACGCAGAGCAGTGAAAATAAATCATTTTTGTTTCTCAAAAATGATTTTTTTAGCCTATTTTTTTATTTTCCCAAGGGTAACAGGATAAATTGGACACCAAAAGTTGTTGTCCAGTTTTTCCTGAGTACGCTGGTGTCCCATATGAGGGGGGAACCACTGTTTGGGTGCACAGCAGGGCTCAGAAGGGAAGGAGCGCCATTTGACTTTAATGGAAAATTAGCTCCAATCGCTAGCGGACACCATGTCGTGTTTGGAGAGCCCCTGTGTGCCTAAACTTTGGAGCTCCCCCACAAATGACCCCATTTTGGAAACAAGACCCCCTAAGGAACTTATTTAGATGCACAGTGAGCACTTTGAACCCCCAGGTGCTATACAGATGTTTATAACGCACAGCCTTGAAAATAAAAAATGATTTTTTTTCTCAAAAAATGATTTTTTTAGCCCCCTATTTTTTATTTTTACAATGGTTACAGGAGAAATTGGACCCCAAAAGTTGTTGTCCAGTTTGTCCTGAGTACGTTGTTACCCCATATGTGGGGGGTAACCACTGTTTGGGCACACGTCAGTGCTCGGAAGGGATGTAGTGACGCTTTGAAATGCCGACTTGATGGAATGGTCTGCGGGCATCTTGTTATGTTTGCAGAGCCCCTGATGTGCCCAAACAGTAGAAACCAACAACAAGTGACCCCATTTTGTAAACTAGATCCCCCAAGGAACTTATCCAGATGTGTGGTGAGCACCTTGAACCCCCACGTGCTTCACAGAAGTTTATAATGCAGAGCTGTAAAAACAAAAAATCATTTCTTTCCTCAAAAACTGATTTTTTTAACCCACAATTTTTTATTTTCACAAGGGTAACAGGGTAACAGGAGAA
The DNA here is from genome assembly GCA_033576555.1 of Oophaga sylvatica. Classification (NCBI taxonomy): domain Eukaryota; kingdom Metazoa; phylum Chordata; class Amphibia; order Anura; family Dendrobatidae; genus Oophaga; species Oophaga sylvatica. The sequence continues at coordinate 9,270,304 of JARQOD010000009.1, forward strand.
ATTGGACCCCAAAAGTTGTTCTACAGTTTGTCCCGAGTACACTGGTACCCCATATGTTGGAGAAAACTACTGTATGGGCACACGTCGGGGCTCGGAAGGGAAGTAGTGATGTTTTGAAATGCCGACTTGATGGAATGGTCTGCGGGCGTCATGTTACGTTTGCAGAGCCCATGATGTGCCTAAACAGTAGAAACCCCCCAAGTGACCCCATTTTGGAAACTAGATCCCCAAGGAACTCCTCTAGATGTGTGGTGAGCACTTTGAATCTCCAAGTTCTTCACAGAAGTTTATAACGCAGAGTTGTGAAAATAAAAAATCATTTTTTTTCCACAAAAATAATTTTTTTAGTCCCCAATTTTTCTTTCCCAAGAGTAACAGGAGAAATTAGACCCCCAAAGTTGTTGTGCAATTTTTACTGAGTACGCTGATACCCCATATGTGGGGGTAAACCACTGTTTGGGCACACGTCGGGGCTCGGAATAAAGGGAGCACTGTTTCGCTTTTAACAGCCAATCAGAGCGATCGTAGCCACGTAGGGGTTAAGTCAACCCCCCTGTGGTGAAGCACAAAGGGTCTTGTACCTGCGTGTTGGGTGACCTTTCAGTGACCCCGGTCACCCGACCCGCAGGAACGCGATCCTTTCATGACACATACGCTGTGTCACAGGTCGTGAAGGGGTTAAAGTGTTTACAAGAGCCATTTGAAAGACAAAGCTACAATCAGATGATTATAGCCTGTGCTTGCATTAGCCACAAAATAATTTTTGCACAATGTTTACAAATGAAACACTTTAAAGCAAAATTCCATTAGATGCCTATAATTGTTCATTGCTATGTTATTTTCACAAAATCTTAGGTGTCTACTTTCAGAAAATGTAAGGGAATACAAGTAGAAAAATATATGGTTATAAATTACAATTAAGGTTTATTTGTGTAGAACAAAATTGTGTAAGAGCACTAGCTTATATTATTGATTTATTATTCTTTGATTCTATACCACCATCATATTCTGCAGAGCTTTACAGACATCATCAATGTCCCCATTGGGGCTCACAATCTAAATTTCTTATCAGTACGTCTTTGGAGTGTGGGTGGAAACCAGAGAACCAGGAGGAAACTCAGGCAAACGCAAGTAGAACATACAAACTCCTTGCAGATGTTATCCTTGGAGGGATTTGAACCCAGGACCCCAGCGCTGCCAAGTAACACTGCTAACCACTGAGCCATCATGCTGCCTACTTTACCAAAGCTACTCATCTAGCAGATTCCATGGGAACTCAGGTTTTTAACTTCAATACAGCTATATGCAGGGCCTCCTCGGTTGCGTTCAAGAAGTGGCTGTTGTCTATTGGTGTAGGCTCGCAGAGAATATTTAAAATGCTGGGCCAGACCCAGGAGTTTAACCCCTTTCTTACATCGGGCGTAAATTTACGCCAATGTCGGACTCCCTCTCTTTGACGTGGGCTCTGGCGGTGAGCCCACATCTTTCCTGGCACATATCAACTGTTTTGAACAGCTGACATGTTCCTGGAACAGCCGCAGGTGGAATAGCGATCCAGCCATGGCTATAAACCCATTAAATGCTGCTGTCAAACTCATGCGCTTCCGGCAATCGTGCCGGAAATCCGCCCATCGGTGACTACCGTCACGTGATCGCGGGTCACTGATGGGTTGGCATGACAACCAGAGGTCTCCTGGAGACCTCTATGGTTGTCAGTGATGGATTGCTATGAGCGCCGACCACCGCATAGCTAGTAAGGTATTCTGCTACATACAGGTGATCTAATCATCGCCTGTTTGGAGCAGAGCCGATCGGGTTATGGCAGCTTCTAGTCTCCCATTGAGACTATTGAAGCATGCCAAAAGTGAAAAAAAGTTTTTAAAAATAGAAAAAAAATAAAAAATATATAAAAGTTCAAATCATCCCCCTTTTGCCCCATTCAAAATAAAACAATTAAAAAATCAAACATATACATATTCGGTATCGCCGCATTCAGAATTGCCTGATCTATCAATAAAAAAGGATTAACCTGATTGTTAAATGGCGTAGAGAGAAAAAAGTCAAAACGCCAGAATTGCGCTTTTTTGGTTGCCGCGACATTCCATTAAAATGCAATAACGGGCGATCAAAAGATCGTATCTGCACCAAAATTGTATAAATAAAAACGTCAACTCGACACACAAAAAATAACCCCTCACCCAACACAAGATCATGAAAAATAGAGACGCAACGGGTATCAGAAAAAGGAGCAATTTTTTTAACAAAGTTTGGAATTTTTTTTCACCACTTAGATAAAAAAGAACCTCGACATGTTTGGTGTCTATGAACTCGTAATGACCTGCAGAGTCATATTTGCAGGTCAGTTTTAGCATTTATTGAACCTAGTAAAAAAGCAAAACAAAAAACAAGTGTGGGATTGCACTTCTTTTTGCAATTTCACCGCACTTGGAATTTTTTTTACCGTTTTCAAGTACACAACATAGTTAAACCAATTGTGTCATTCAACAGTACAACTCGTCCTGCAAAAACAAGCCCTAACATGGCCATTTTGACCAAAAAATAAAAAAGTTATGGCTCTGGGAAGAAGGGGAGCAAAAAATGAAAATGCAAAACCAAAAATACCTCTGGTCGTTAAGGGGTTAAGGTCAGGAACAAAATGAAGAGGCAGTTGGGTAGTTAAAACACAAGCCAAGGTCAAGGACAGGAATAAACAGACAGAGCAGAGTAGCAGATGTTAACCAGAGAAAGTATAACCTGTAACTGGCAGCCAGAGATTAAAGGTACTGCCACACTAAACAATCCAGCTAGCGATCACGATAACGACGCATACTAATGCGATTGCTAGCGGGATTGTTTCTATATCGCTGATAGCGGCTTAACTTAGCGATGTCGTTAAGGACGCTATCGCGGTTAGCGATCTCCTTAACGACTTTAGCGGTACAAAAGTACCGCTAAATCGCTAAAAAAGGTGCCACACTCAGCGATATATACTTACCCAGCGGGACGCCGACGATCAGAATAGGGTCCGGAACGATCAGGACGACGGACGAGATCACAGCAGGGGCCACGTCGTTGCTGCATGCCGCACACAGCAACATCGCTAACGGGATCGCTAAATAGTGACGTTTTTTAGCGATCCCGTTAGCGATGTTGTTTAGTGTGGCATACCCTTAACTGCTGGGGGTTTAAATAGTATGACAGATACTGCAAATTGCTGAAATAAAATAGAAGTCCACTAAACTAACTAATAATATTATCACTGATAAAAATGAAAAAAATAGAATGTATATATACAGATATTCTGTTTAGTTTTGATTATAATGATATATTTCAATATTTAAAACATTTGGTTCTATAATATGCTAAAATATTGTATTATTGCACTTTATTGTAGTGTATTGTGACCCTATGAGGAAGCAAGAGAATGAAAAGAGGTGAAAAAACATGCAACACAAAAGAGCTACAAAAACCTGAACATTCACTTTAGTACTGGTTAAATAGCTGTGATGATAAACAGCTTAGTTCAACTTTAAAGACTATAATTCTAAGTGAGGGCAGTAATAAAAGTGCAATATTGTGCATTCTTGAATTCAGAAATGTATTTCATTACATTTTAGTTATTCATATTATGTCAGAGCAGTGTGCTCATTTATTAAGCACTACAATGTAATCAAAATAGTATCAATGTGCGCCTGTCTCACCCCACTGCTACTTTTAATTATGATCTATCAGTGCAGTATATGCATATGTTATTTTGACTCATATATTTATTTTGCCTCAATGCGTTTCTCCTACTATATGTACACTGGGTGCATCAGTAGGCTAAATACAGCTATTAAAGTGCTCAAATCAGAGTAAAAAAATCAGATAGCTGTCTGAGAAAAAATTATTACAGATCAAAAATAAGGAGCCCAGATGATGGATTCTAAGAATTATAAATTGTAGATAAAATGCAACATGATCCAAGTCAGAGACCTGATGTTGGACTCCAAGGGCCCTGACGCTGGACTCTGGTAAAATAAAATGTACTAAACAATACTAATGTGGGACATCTGATGGTTGTCTCTAGCACACCAAAAAATAATGAAGTACAATAATTTGTACAAAGACCAGAGTCCCAGTGGTGGACTATACAGCCAAAGTCCACCATCAGGGTTCTGGTATCTGTACAATGGCTGGCAACCAAAATTGGATAATATGATTAATACCAGTGACCTGCAAGTACTGAATTATGGGATTCATCATGAACACACAGACGAAACTGTGGAGTGGGGAAAAAGTAATTTTTAAGTTGGGGTATTGTCACAGGGAAGGAAATTAGATTCACCAATTAGAGGCCTCCTGATGAACCGTGACAGCGAGGAAATGCGTTAAGGCGCATCTATTCTATGATAAGTCTAAATGAAATGAAAAGAGATGGCACTTACCGGAATAAAGTCCAAACTTTATTGGTCCAAAAAATGTTTAAAACATCTAAGGCAGGTAGGGGGCTGAAGATTACAAAGACGATGGCCGTTTAGAGCTGTATTGCGCTTCTACAGGTCACTGAAGTGAAGGGGGAGGAGGGAGGTGATAACACCACCTTTTCCCCTTTTCCAAACGTGGAAAAGGTGGTGTTACCCCCACAAGGGGGCAATCTTCACAGACTTCTCCTACAGAGGGAGGCTAAGTGGATAATGCACACTCAAGTCCCACATGCTTTAATGATCGCATTGATATGTCAGTGTTTCTCTGATTTTCTGCTTGTATGATGTGTATTTTGCACTGATGGATTTAATGTGTCATTTTTTTTCTGGTGCTTGTTGTTTTTTATTTTATGTTATCTACTAATTGTTTGTTGTATTTTGTCGCATTTTAAGTGAGGCTTGGTGGGCGGGTTATACCCTCCCCTGGAGTATTTAATCTCCCTCCTCCCCCTTCACTTCAGTGACCCGTAGAAGTGCAATACAGCGCGAAACAGCCGTGGTCTTTGCACTCTTCCGCACCCCACCTGCCTAAGATGTTTTAGGCTATGTGTACACGTTCAGGATTATTTGCATTTTTTTCGCGTTTTTTCGCGGGAAAAAACACGTCAAAAACACATGAATTAAGCATCCTATCATTTAGAGTGAATTCCGCAATTTTTGTGCACATGGTACGTTTTTTTCCGCGAAAAAAAGGCATCTTGGAAAAAGAACCAACATGTTTATTAATTTCGCGGAATTCTAGCGTTTTTCCTGCTATATTATTGACCTAGAAAGATCAGGAAAAAATCGCGGTAAAAACGCATAAAATCCGTGCAAAAATCGCACCAAAAACGCGCAAAAAACGCACGTTTTTACCGCGAAAAAAGTCCGGTTTTGCTCAGGAATATTCTGCAAACATTCCTGACGTGTGCACTTAGCCTTAAACATTTTTTGGACCAATAAAGTTTGGACTTTATTCCGGCGAGTGACACCTCTATTAATTTCATTTGGATTATGCATCTTGTTCCGGTGTGCACCTGAAGGGAAAAAAAGGTTTTATGCCTGCGGTATCTTTGTCCAGTCGATGGTATTGGCTCTATGTAACACTGGTGGTGCTCGGCATTTTCTATTCTTTGTTATTGATCTATGATAAGTCTGAATGGTTATGTGAATTTGTACTATGTTGTATCTGTGTTTAATAACAATTTTATATGGTGAATCTAATTTCCATCCCTGACCATACTATCCTGTTTTAGGCTAGAGAAAAGTAATATCAACAAAGAAATTCTTACTTGTCCCATAGGCGTTGTCACAGGGACGGATATTTAATCTATATTCAGGTTAGTTATCATCATTGTATCTATATAACCTATAGGGGATTGTATCTTTATTTATATAAGCTAATTTTTTCCTGGAAATTTTTTCATCTCTCATCTATATTTTTTCCCACCTGTCTAGTAGTAGGGATATCTAGGGAAGTAAGGGATAGTCCTTGTTGAGTGGGGGTGCCAAAAAATCGTGTTCTTAGGATGCCAACCTCCACTGCTAGGCAGGAGTCAATTAGGACTACTTTAGGGTTTTTTAGATACCATGTGTTATCAATTTGGTCTTTGCTCACATTTATTCGGTTTTTTAATTGGTTTTAATTGTTTGTTACACTGGGTAGGTGTCTTTTAACACTTTAATTGAAATAAAATTGTTTTTAAGGGATTGTATGTTCACAATTTGTGGTTTACCCATAGTTATTACTAACTACAATTTATAGGATGTTATTCCTTTTTGGGCACACACACGGTTTTATTTGCCCTTCCTGGTTATTTGTGAATTTTTATGTGTGTAATTTTTAATTATTTTTAACTTGTTCTTTGGCATCCATGTTTCTAATAAAGCCGTTTTCATTTATACTCTCAGGTGTGTGCACTATTTTCTTGCGCAATCTTTAATCTATCTTTTTCACCTAATTCTGTGGCCATACTATATCAGCCAATAAGTACTGATTATTAATTTAGTCACAGATGACTGACAGGTCTGGGCCTAGGGTTGTAAAACAGTTGGTTAAAAGAGGGAAGGGTACATTCAACATGTGTGGGAAAAAGCGAGGTTGTGGTAGAAGGGGAAATTGGGTTGGTGTTTGACGTGTACGTTGGTTAGGTATTAATGTTAATGAAAGCTCAAGTGAACAAACATCATCGCCCTATCCAAAGACCACTCACAACATCTGTTACTAGATGGGCTACTCGACTTCCTTTCTTTGGCAGCCACACAGTGGTCCTTGTAGATGAGGCTCAGAAAGAGCATATGTTCCAGTGGATTGCAAGCGCTGCATCAATTGGCCTCTCTTCCTCTTCCTCCACCTCAACATCACACACAGTACAATCATCAGAGGAGGCATCCCAATCACCCTTGTTTCAATCTGTGTCACAAATTTCCAAACGCCCAACTGATTGTGATGAACCACATACTATTCCATGTGCAGCAGAGGTCTGCTCCGAAGAATCACGGAATCCAGAGGAGAAAAGCATCTGCACCAATGCCCAAAATTGTTTTCATATTGGATCCGTGTCCGGACAAAGTAGCAGAATCCAGACGATAGTCATCAGATGTTAACCACCGGGGTGGAGGTGATCCTGATGAGACTTGGATACCAGAGGCGCACGCGAACCATACTGTGGTGTCAGGGCACGAAGAGGAGGAGGGTGACTCTCAGCATGAGAGAGTGAGAACAGAAAGAATGATGATGAGGTTGAAGATTCCACTTGGTGTGAACCCAGAGGAATGCAGCTGAGTAGCTCAGCAGAGGAGATGGAGGAGGAGGAAGACAAGAAGGTTACTCTGCAGCTTCCCGCACAGTCACAAAGTAATGAAAACACGACAAGCACTGCATCCTCAGCTACAACTATGGCTGTGACCAGAACCAATCGTGAGTGTGCAGTTCGCATGGACTAGAAGGGTTGCCTAGCCTGGGCCTTTTTTGAGATCCAACTCAGGTTATCTGGGAAATTTAAAAAAAACTTAGCAGAGACAAAAATTGCAATAATTTGACAACTACATGCAAGAACCGCTACGTGTGAGATAAACATAAATTAGTCTGGGAATCTCACTGCTCTATAATGCCGACTAGTGGGCCTCGCCAACCACCGGCCATCCCATAAACCCCATCTGCTGCTTCTTCTCCGTCACCATGCCAAGTCTTCTCACACAGGTCTCTGGCCGCCGATACTCCACTGAGTGCGATGAGTGAGAGCCTGTCAGCTGTTGCGGAAATAGTCTTGACTGCTGCTTTTGTGTCACCTAGAACAACACATCTTTCTCAATCCACCATAACATCTACGCCAGCCCCTCACTCACAGTCCAGCAGCTTGTCCTGTTCTCTGTACTCCACACTCTCTCAGCACAGAAGCCAGCCCTCGGTCCCGCAGTTGTGGTCATGTAAAACAATGTTTCCTCCTACACATGCCAAAGCTAAAAGTTTGAACTCCATCAGCTCCAATCTGTTGGCCATGTAAATGCTGTGTCACGCACAGTGTATGACAGACTAAGCGCAACACAAAGGGATAAGGGAAGGGGAACCAAACACTAGGGATGGGGGAAGTGGAGACCCCTTAATTGATCTAATATCACCCTGTCTGTCCTACCATCTCTATATAGATTCCGCACCTATCTCCGAACAGGATACCTAGTCTCTGTGTGACCCTGGCCATAAGCCCTGCATTGGGTAGGACAGGATGAACGCTAGTCAATCCCACTAAAACTAAAGACAATAAGGATAAATGAAACCAGGGGGACACTTAGTTTGAGAAGACACAGAGTGACATGCTGAAGCCCTCAAAACTCCAAGAGGACACTAGCAGACTGCTACAGCTCCAAACTTCAACAGAAAAGTACAAACAGGACATAACACCTGCACCTCCCAACAGGAAGTAGGGAGTTATAAACACCCAGGTCCAGTTGTGGTCATTAGCACCGGGGGGAGAGGTGGCCACTAGTCTGCAAAGCAAACAACCGAGACTTTTTGCAGACAGATGTAGTGCCACAGTCTCTGACACATCCATGACATGCCTTTCCGCCTGGTGGATACAGACTATTTCAGAAAGTTGATGGCTGTCGCAGTCCCCCAGTAACAGTTGCCCAGTCGCCATTACATCTCTATAAAGGCTGTGCCTGCGCTAAATCAGCATGTTTCCAAAAACATCACCTGTCCCTGAAAAAATCTATCTCTGCCAGGGTGCATCTCACGACTGACACATGGGTAGGGGCGTTACATCTCACTGACTGGGTACTGGGTAACTGTGGTGGCTTGAAGGGCAGGTGGTCAAAGGGGTGCTCCACAAATCTTTGAATCCCCAAGACTTGCGGGACAAACCTTTGTACTTAATATTTCCTCCACTGTTTCTAGCTCCTCAAACTCCTCTAGGGCCTCCATCTGTGCCCACAACCTCTTCGTTAATTCAATACGCATTCCAACAGTGCAAATAAATCCCCCCCACATTCGTACTGCGCAGCCAGGGCTCAATGCAATCAGGCGGTGTTTAAAATAATATGCTTTGGAGATTGCAATCACACAGCACAATAGTTGTGGACAGCTATACAGGCCGAATTAGAGCAATTGCTGTCTCCACTGAACCTGGAGGCAGGGAAGATCGTGTGCAAAAACGGCGCAAACCTGGTGGGGTCCCTGCATCAGGGCAACCTCACACACATGCCTTGTATGGCTCACATCCTCAACCTGGTGGTACAGCAATTTCTCCATCACTGTCCCGGCCTGGATGAGTTGCTGCAGAAAGCAAGGTCGCTGTGTGCTCACTTGCATGCTGGAGCACACTTTAAATAGTCTGCGTGAGGAAGTGGTGGTCCCAGAGGAAGGGATGGAAGCAGGGGTGGATGCGGAAGGCATAAGAGTAGCTAAAATTTACGGACTGTCAAAGCACAGGCGGGTGCTATGGGAGAGTGGTTTATAGCGATCGAGGGGGGCTCATGGTACCAGACAAACTGTTAGTGATGGACGCACAACAGTCGTTGCATGAAGAGGATAATGATCCCCTCTCTGTTTATGATTGTCAGAGGTATATTATATTGTTTCTACTCTGTAAAAATTGATGCCACTTTAGTGGTGTGTGACATTTATTTCTTGAAATATTGAGACTCCAAGTTGGGTGTAAGTAGGGCTCCCAGACAGGCAGGCCTGCACTTACATTTAGTCAACAACCTGTGTTACTTTCCTTCCATTTTTCTACCAATATTACTGTATGAAACTGATACAGGAAAGATGTATATCTTTGTACCGTCTTAGCCAGTAGATAGAAAAATATTCAGAATTGAGAGTCCTCAGTGGTTGATACCTTTTAATGGCTAACTGAAAAGATGGTAACAAATTGCAAGTTTTCAAGACTACTCAGGTCTCTTCATCAGGTTAGACTAATTCAACATCTGAAGAATCACATATTTATACACAACACAGCACAGAAACAATGCAATAGATAAGACAAGTGACGTGAAGCAGAACTATCATTATGGGAGAGTGATAGACACGTATGACCATAAATATTGGAACAGTTCATAGATAAGGAGTGAAAGTTTTATTGTCTTCTGATTAGGGTCTGGTAATGTGTTGTGATGCCCCCACAAGGTATTAGGAGCAAATTCCTTAATTGATGTAAAAAGACATAAATCCATGCGACACATTCATTCCTGCTCTGAGTGTGTCAAAGGTCATCATAAGTTTGTACATCCAGACTCTTCTGTCTCTCTGAGATTTGAAATTACCTTTCAATATAAGTAATTTCATGTGTATGGTGCTGTGATCAGGGATACAAAAAGGGAGCGTCTGACAATGATGCTTCTTAGTCTTGGGGGCTTCCTAAAACACAGCAGTGGGGGTCTGGAAATATGGTTTGTAATCGGGCATCTTTTTGTAGTAAAGGTTGTAACTTCCGTGCAGCTCCCCTTCCAGATTTGGGTTGTAGGTGACTACTAGAGGCACCCGATTATTTTCTTCTTTAGCTTTGTAATGTAGCAGGTGATTCCTTGACATTCTGCTGGCTCTTGTAATTTGGTTTTGAATTGTTCTTGGATGGTAGCCCTGATTCAAAAAGGTATTTTTGAGGCAACCAAGGTGTTCATCTCTACCCATGAGGTTGGAACATACATGATGGTATCTGATGGCTTGGCTGTGGATAATAGAGTTTTTTTATGTGTTTTGGGTGGAAACTGTCCCATTTAAGGTTGATTGCTTCTGGTACAGGGATATCTCTATTTCATTGTTCTTTAGCTTAATGATTGTGTCCAAAAAGTTATTCTCAGTGCTGGAGTAGTTGAGTGTTAAGTTGATGGTGGGATGAAATTGATTAAACTATTCGTGGAGCATCTTTAGCTGTGGCTCAGACATCGTCCACATGATTAAAATACCGTATATACTCGTGTATAAGCCGACCCGTGTATAAGCCGACCCCCCTAATTTTGCCACAAAAAACTGGGAAAACTTATTGACTCGTGTATAAGCCGGGTGTATAAACTGCCCTCCTGCTCTGTGCTGCCCCCGTCCTGCTCCTTGCTCCCCCATCCAGCTCTGTGCTCCCCCATTCTCCTCTGTACTCCCCCCTCCTGCTCCGTCCTCCGCCTGTGCTCCCCCATTCCTTCTCCGTACTCCTGTGCCCCCGTCCTGCTCCATGCTCCTCTGTGCCGTCCATCCTCTCCCCCCGTCCTGCTCCGTGCTCCTCTGTGCCCTCCATCCTCCCCCTGTCCTGCTCCGTGCTCATTGTCCTCCTCCATGCTTCCCCCTCCTCCGTTCTCCCCCCGTCCTCCTCCATGCTTCCCCCGTCCTCCCCCCGTCCTGCTCCATGCTTCCCCCGTCCTCCGTTCTCCCCCCCGTCCTCCTCCATGCTTCCCCCGTCCACCGTTCTATCCCCCGTCCAGCTCCGTGCTCCTTGTCCTCTCCTCCATCATACTCACCCCTCCCCGTGCCATCGCTGAGCGTCCCTGCAATCCTGCGTTCTCCCCGGCTTCCTGCAGCTCTCCAGTGCTGTAATACCGCTCATTAAGGCCATGAATATGGAGGCCACGCCCATGGAAGTGGCGTCGCGTCCATATTACATGACCTTAATGAGCGGGTATTACGTCACCGCTCAGTGCTGGAGAGCTGCAGGAAGCCGGGGAGAACGCAGGATTGCAGGGACCCTCAGCGATGGCACGGGGAGGGGTGAGTATGATCCCAGCCACCGGCTCCTGCCGCAGCATCCCCTCCCCTGGTTTCTGCCCTATGACTCGTGTATAAGCCGAGGGGGCATTTTCAGCACGAAAAAAGGTGCTGAAAATCTCGGCTTATACACGAGTATATACGGTATGATCAATGTAGCGGTAGTAGGCCAGAGGCCTGATGGGACATAAGGACAAAAAGTCGCTTTCAAGATTGGCCTTGAAAAGATTTGCATATTGTGGAGCCATTTTACTTCCATAGCTGTGCCAGTCTCCTGTAGATATATCTTGTTGTCAAATTCAAAGTAATTATGGGTGAGGATGAATTTTATAAGTTTTACCACAGAATCAGCATCAGTCCCTGTGTTTTCCATGAAGAATTTGCAGGCATTTAATCCATCCTGGTGTGGGATATTAGAGTAGAAAGATTCCACATCCATGATGGCCAGGATGGTTCCTTTTGGTAAAGGACCTATTACTGCTTGTTTACTCAATAGGTCAGTTGTGTCCTGAATGTAGCTGGGTGTATCCTTTACCAGTCATTTAAGAATACCCTCTACCCATCCAGATACCTGCTCAGTAAGGGTGCCCACACATTAAATTATTGTTCTTCCTGGATTTCCATATTTGTGAATTTTGGGAAGCATGTAGAATGTCCCTATTCTTGGACTCTCTGGAAATCAGGTCATCGGCTCTTGTAGATTCGTCAGGCAGACAAGATACCAACTTATTTAGTTCCTTTTAATAGTCCTGTGTAGGATCCGACTCCAATTTTCTGTAGTAGCGTGTGTCCATAAGTTGTCTGTTTGCTTCCTTCATGTAGTCTGGCGTATCATGACTATTGCACCTCCCTTGTCAGCAGGTTTAATGATAATTTCTTTGTTGGTTTCCAAAGACTGAATGGCTTTTCTCTCCTGGGCACTGATGTCGGATGTTTGTCTCCTGCTACTGTCTATGATGGTGTATTTTATCAAACGTCTGAAGGAGTCTATATATTTATCCAAATGAGGGTTGCGACCATGTGGAGGTGTCCAGTCTGACCTCTTCTTGGTTGTTAGGATCCCTTTTCTTTCAGTCTGAGTGTTTTCTGAATCTTCTGTATCATTGAAATATTCCCTCAGGCGCAGTCTCCTGAAAAAATGTTCCATATCACTGCAGAGTTCAGTTCTATCTAGGGCTTAGTGGGACAAAATGAGAGTCCTCTAGAAAGCACGGCCAGCTCCACTTTGTTGGGTTTATAATGGAGTGGTTGTCCAAGTTGTCAGGTTTTGGCTTTGTTTTGTATCTGTTTGTATAGAGTCCTGAATTGAGGTGCAATATGTGCAGTTTCTTTTCCTTGTTATGAATCAGAAAGGTCCATAGTTTGTTATAGTATTGTTGTAATTTTTGCTCTGTATTTTCTGTAAGTGTTTTCCTCAGAGTTTCAAATTGTCCTTGGACTTTACTCCTTAGGCTGTAGCAGGCATGTAAAAGGTGGATCCTTAGTCTCTCAGAAGTCCTGTGACAAAGGTTTTGTACATAATGGGTATTGTAGGTATGAAGAATTGGGTTTGTAATCCAGAATCCTTTGGGAATTAGAGTCTCCTTTTTACATTTAGATAAGAAAAAAATGTCGCTGTTTGTTTGTGCACGTTTCTTCAGAAGTGGTTTTAGTTCCATAAAGATGCTGTACATTCTGGTATCCTCCATTTTGATACAGGAAAGATGCATATCTTTGTACCGTGTTAGCCAGTAGATAGAAAAATATTCAGAATTGAGAGTCCTCAGTGGTTGATACCTGGCTAACTGAAAAGATGGTAACAGATTGCAAGCTTTCAAAACTACTCAGGTCTCTTCATCAGACATTGACTAATACAAAATCTGAAGAATCATATATTTATGCACAACACAGCACAGAAAAAATGCAATAGATAAGACAAGTGACGTGAAGCAGAGCTATCATTATGGGAGAGTGATAGACAGTTATGGCCATATATATTGGAACAGTTTATAGATAAGGAGTGAAAGTTTTATTGTCCTCTGATTAGGGTCTGGTAATTTGTTGTGATGCCCCCACAAGGTCTTTAAGAGCAAATTCCTTAATTGATGTAAAAAGACATAAATCCATGTGACACATTCATTCCTGCTCTGAGTGTGTCAAAGGTCGTCATAAGTTTGTACTCCCAGACTCTTCTGTCTCTCTGAGATTTGAAATTACCTTTCAATACAAGTAATTTCATGTGTATGGTGCTGTGATCAGGCATACAAAAATGTTTTGCCACAGGTAGATCCATCCTTTTTTCTCTTATTCTGTAGCGATGAGAATTCATCCTTGTTCTCAGGTTTTGCCTTGTCTCCCCCACATAAAGACCCCCAGTTGGACATTTAGTATAAATAATTAAGTACACCACATTTGATGTGATGCAGCTGAAAGTTCCTGGGATCTTGTAGTCCAGATGTGAATTGGGGATCTTTATCTTGTCTGTGGTCATTATAAATGGACAGGTTTTACATTTTTTCTGGTTGCAAGGAAAGGTTCCTGCAGCTGTTGGAGAGGACAAGGAGCTTCTGACAATGATGAAACTGATGTTTATGCCATCTGAGTGTGGCTGTAAAAAAATGGAGGTGTTGCATGAGGTATCAGGGCTACCAGCTAAGAAGGCTCACTTAACCATCTCATTGAAACTTCAATTCCAAGCTGTAAATGCTGGGCCAGACCCTGATACCTCATGCATGGCCATGGCTGACTGCTGCTGTGCCATTTGCAAATTTCTACTATTGGTCATTTGATTCCACTTTTCATGGCGTCTGTCCCTAATTGTAGCTGTTTGAGAAGCTTTTTGACACCCCTTAAAGTGTTGTGTATACGTTTGGTTTGGCCTCTGATTGAATCAAATGGGGTTCGGGTACGTTCGTTGAACATCTAAACGTTAGGTGCATCAAACCAAACCAAACCTTGAAAGATTCGCTCATCTCTATTTAAAATGGACAGAAACTTCAAGAGGGAGAACAGGCTTTAACATTTTTAGTATTACATCTAAATGTCACCACAAAATCAAAGCTAGAGAAGAATAAAGCTTCCCCCATCTCTTGGTTGATTATTGATAAGTAAGATTATTGCATGGTACCTTTTTGAAAGTGGTGCCATTTCTCTAAAGCACACTTGATTATGATTACCAATATCATAATTTCTCTTGGCAGATGAAATCTTTTGTGAAAAGAAGGTGCACAGATGGAGTTGAGGTAGAGATAGTGTACCTTGTGATACCACTGCTACAACTTCAACATTAGGGGCTTCTCCATCCTCTACAAATGGGCGCACCAGATCATGCTGGACTAATACAGGGTCAGATGAGAAGTGTTCCTTTAACTGAGTCAAGGCACAGACTGCCTCAAGTTTCAAGGTTGTAAGAGAAAAGTGACTGTCACATCCAAACTAGTGTGAATTAGGTGCATACCAGGAGCAGCTACCTCTATAGACAATATACAAAAAAATGTTGCACTCTATCATGCCAAAGCATGTCAATGTGAAATATGAAACATCAATAGCAATATGGCTTTTGAATATTAGGAAAAAAATGAATGAGACGCTTTGCACAAAATTTGGCCAAAAAATGCCAATCCATAAACCATCGTCAAGGTGGTCTCAAAACTTATGGGTCCCTGCCTATGTGAACATACCTCTATTAGGCTAATATCTGAATTCCTGGGTGAATGTGGACACCTCTGTCAGTAAAGCTTGCCTTTATGGGTAAGTAGGGACCTGCTGTAATTAAAATCACCACATGGTGATGGACGGAGTGCTCAGTCAGTAAGCTAACACAGAAGTAAGAGAAAACTGACTGGCACATCCAAACTACTGTGAATTAGGTGCATACCAGGAGCATCTACCTCCATAGACCATATACAAAAAAGGTTGCACTCTATCGTGCCAAAGCATGTCAATGTGAAATATGAAACATGAATAGCAATATGGCTTTTGAATATTGGGAAAAAATGAATGAGACGCTTTGTACAAAATTTGGCCAAATAATGCCTGCACAAAAACCATCGTCAAGGTGGTCTCAAAACTTATGGGTCCCTGCCTATGTGAACATACCTCTATTAGGCTGATATCTGAATTCCTGGGTCAATGTGAGAAAAAAAATATTTAGAATTGAGAGTCCTCAGTGGTTGATACCTTTTAATGTGAACACCTCTGTCAATAGACATGGTTTATGGGCAGGCATTATTTGGCCAAATTTTGTGCAAAGCGTCTCATTCATTTTTTCCTAATAGTCAAAAACCATATTGCTATTCATGTTTCATATTTCACATTGACATGCTTTGGCACGATAGAGTGCAACCTTTTTTTGTATCAAGTTTCTAGGTTGTCACATCTGCCACTTTCTTAGTTGAATCAGCGAAAAGTTTGATCACAATTTGTAATACATTTAAGATTGCAATTAATGAATCCTAGAAAGCTCTGAATAGCTTTCGGAAATGTAGGTTGTATATAATCCTTAACAGCTTGGACCAAAGAGGGATCCATTTGGAAACCTGTAGAGGACACAATATACCTGTCATGATTCAGTCCAGGGTTTGTTTTCTGCTATCTTCTCTCTGGACTGGTAATGTGGGGGTTAATCCCCTCTGCCTCGTTATGGAGCTGGCTGGGCTATTTCAGTCCTCTACAACCTGCTGGCCAGCATCAGCTATAGTTCATGCTTCCAGGCTGGAGAAACTGACTCATATACCCTAGTGATCCTTCTGCCTCTGACTTCCCGTATTTGTGTGTGACCCATTCCCTATCCCTGACTTAGTGTGCGTCTAGTGATTTCCTTACAGTGTATGACTCGGCCTGATCTCTGAACCCCGCCTCTTGTTTTCCGTCCATGATACCGTATTCCCCGACTGGCTTTGACTCAATGGCTTGTTCCCCAACTACGTCTTACGTCTCATGTTTTGGATACCACGTTCCCATTAGGCTCTGACTTCTGGCTTGTCTCTGACTACATGCATTGCTGTGACCTTTGGTACTTCTGCTCCTGACAGTTTCTGACTCTGCTTCTCTGACCACTCTTTCGTTACCTATGACACCTGTGTTGCTACTCAGTATTGCTACAATGTGCGTGTGCAACCTCTCTTCCCTCACCATCACCCCCTGGTGGAAGTTGCGCTATACTGCACTGCAGTAGCATTACATTATAGCTGACCCACACATTTAAAGGGGATTTTGCTTTTTTTTCTCTGCTCATGGATCCGCTTTGTAGCTTGACGGATCAAGTGTCCAGTTTGATACAGATGATGCAGGATTTTTCGGTGTAACATCGGGCCCTTGCCACATTTCATACACACTTACAGAAAAAGCTGATAGAGACTGTTAAAACCATGCAGGGAACCACCCCTCATGCTGTTAGTCGACCTGATGATTCAGTAGATGTTGTTTGCACTCTCTTGAACCCTCGGTTAAGCTCCCTGTCACCTTTTCTGGCGAAAAAGATAAATTTCGTACGTTCAGGGAGAGTTGTAAATTATTGTTTTCCCTTAGACCTCGATCGTCTGGGAATGAGACTCAGCGGGTAGGAATTATTATCTCCTTACTTTGGGAGGGTTCCCAATCTTGGGCTTTCTCGCTGCCCCCTATTGCCCCTGAACGGATATCGGTAGATAGGTTCTTTGAGGCCCTAGGACTTATCTATGATGAACCAGACTGTGTAAGGTTGACAGAGGACACTATTATGGGTCTGGGTCAGGGAAAGCGCTCAGCCGAGTGGTACAGCTCCGAGTTCCATCAATGTTCCACTGAGGTGTCCTGGGATGACTCCGCGCTTAGATGTCAGTTCAGGAGTGGACTGTTGGATTACCTGAAGGATGCTTTGGCTCTCCATCCACCTCCAAGCTCATTGGAGGAAGCTATGACTCAGGCTATCCATATGGATCAGAGGCTACGGGAGAGAGGTGTTACACAGCAAGAGGTTCTGTTGCTCCCTACTGGTCTTGTTGTTCTGCCTCCGTTTGAACCTATGTAGGTGGGGGCTGCCAATCTCGTGGAGAAGGAAAGGAGATGGCGGCGTGAAGGACAGCTGTGTTTTTTCTGCGGAGATCCCGGACATTGGAAAAAGGACTGGTCCTCCTGCTCACCATCTAACAAGCGGCTGAGTCTGGGTGATTGTTGTGGAAGTCACCCAGACTCTCAGGTACCTTTTTCTGCATTTTCTAAAATTTTGTTGGAAGTGGAACTTTGTTGTGGGAGTGGCTCCGCGCCTACTTCTGCCTTCGTGGATTGCGGGTCGTCCATGAACTTTATTGACTCTGACTTGGTGTCCAAGTGTAAGTTAGGGACAGTTAGGCTGGAGACTCCTATTCATGTTGTTGCCATCGACAAAACACCACTGGCTAAAAATGTCATCAAATTTGTTTGAGAGGAGTTTCTCCTTAAAGTGAGTTCCTTGCATCAGGGACATATTTCATGTTTTGTTATGGACAATCTGCCTGCTGGACTGGTGTTAGGGTTCCCCTGGTTGCAATTACATAATCCTGTGATAAACTGGGAATCTCAGGATATTGTTAAATGGGGTCCCAATTGTGCTAAGAAATGTCTTGTTTCTGTATTAGTGTCATCCGTCAGTCTAGAGGGTATTCCGGAGTACCTAAAGGACTTTGAGGATATGTTCTCTGAAAAGGAGGTTGAGGTTCTACCACCTCACCGCCCATTCGATTGTGCTGTTGATCTTGTTCCCAGTGCCAAATTGCCCAAAGCCCATCTGTACAATTTCTCTGCCCCTGAGCGGGCCGCTATGAAGGAGTATATCTCTGATAGCATTCGTAAAGGGCACATTCGGCCATCTGTCTGTCCCGTGGTGGCGGGGTTCTTTTTTGTGAAGAAAAAAAGATGGTGGTTTACGCCCATGCCTCGATTTTCGAGAACTGAATAAAATCACTATAAGAAACAATTATCCCCTCCCACTTATACCCGATTTGTACAATCAATTATCGGGGGCCAGGTGGTTCTCTAAGTTGGACCTCAGGGGAGCATACAATATCATCCGTATGAGGGATGGAAATGAATGAAAAACAGAATTTCTCACCTCGGAGGGTTTGTTTCAGGATTTGGTTATGCCCTTTCGCCTAACGCGCCAGCAGTATTCCAGAATTTGATGAATCATGTTTTCTCAAATTTTATTGGGCATTTCATGGTAGTTTATTTGGATGACATCCTTATATATTCTTCTGACAAACAGAGTCACATGGGCCACCTCCATGCTGTTCTTCAGAGGCTTAGACAGAACTCACTATTTGCTAAACCGGAGAAGTGTTCATTTTTTGCACAAGAATTGTCGTTTGTAGGGGTCATTTTGTCTGCTGAGGGGTTTCGTATGGACCCTAGGAAGGTACAGGCTATTGTGGATTGGGTGCAACCCAGAGATCTCAAGGGTTTTCAGCTTTTTCTGGGTTTCGCTAATTATTATAGAAAATTCATTAAGGGGTTTTCTCAGGTGGTCAAACCCCTCACTGATTTAACTCGTAAGGGGGCTGATCTCAAAAACTGGTCAGCCCCAGCTGTGGCGGTGTTTTTTTCTTTGAAGAACTGTTTCATGACTGTTCCTGTACTGGTTCAACCTGATTTGTCTAAACCATTTATTGTAGAGGTGGACGCTTCGGAGTTGGGAGTGGGGGCTGTGTTGTCCCAGGGGCCCACTATGCTGACTAACTTAAGACCCTGTGACTTTTTTTTGAGGAAATTATGATGTGGGTAACAGGGAGCTATTGGCCAATAAATTGGCGTTTGAAGAATGGAGGCATTTTTTGGAGGGGCTGTACATCGTATCACTGTCATTACTGATCACAAGAACCTTTCTTACATCGAGTCCGCCAAACGTTTAACTCCGAGACAGGCAAGGTGGTCACTTTTTTTTTCCCAGATTTCAGTTTTCAATTACTTTCAGACTGGGGTCCAAGAATGTGAAGGCTGATGATTTATCTTGTAGTCTTGATCCTATATCACCTTTTGAACCTCCTTCCTCCTTTCTGCAGCGCGGAGTGGTGGTGGCTGCGGTGTCATTGGCATTGGAATGGGAGATTTGTGAGGCCCAATCACTTGCTCCTTCGTCCAAACCTGATAATAAGCTCTTTTTGCCAGTTCTGTATCGGATAAGGGTACTTCGGGAGTTCCATGACTCGGCTCTGAGTGGGCATCCTGGAATCTCGGCCACATGTAAAGCCATCACTAGGTTGTTTTGATGGCCTTCGCTGGCATCTGACGTCACTGGGTTTGTGTCCTCCTGTGAAACTTGTGCCCGCACTAAAACCTCCCGTAACCGGCCAGCCTGGGAATTGGTGCCACTGCCAATTCCAGATAAACCGTGGACTCATCTGTCCATGGATTTTATCACCGATCTTCCTCCCTCTAATGGCAAAACCGTGATCTGGGTAGTTGTTGATAGGTTCAGTGAGCAGGCGCATTTTGTACCTTTGGCGGGCCTCCCCAATGCTGAAACTCTATCAAAACTATTCATTGAGCATGTGGTCTGATTGCATGGTGTGCCTGTCAGTGTGGTGTCTGATAAAGGGGTGTAATTTGTGGCAAAATTCTGGAGGGCCTTTTGTAAAAGGCTGGGTATCATTCAGACCTTTTCATCGGCCTACCATCTTGAGACAGCTGACCAGCGGTGGATACCACATCGCTGATGACTGCACGCCGGTACCCCCACCCACCCATGTATTATCTGATACAGGCTACATGCCTGGTGGCTAGTGCATGACCAGTCACATTTAAAGTGACTATGGTGTCACTCCTATTATCGCACTGAACGCGATTAACTACTATACTGCAGTCTGTTACTGATGAAAACCAGTGAGAAAGAAATGTCTATTATTTTCTTGCTACAATAAAAATCCAAAAAAATATTCTAGAAGTTGAGTGCCAAGTTTTCTGTATTACCATCCTGAGACCAACGGTCAGACTGAAAGTACCTATCAGTCTTTGGAGCAGATATTGCGGTGTCTTGACTCGTCTAGACAGGATGATTGGTGCTCTGGGGTACCCATGGTGGAATTTGCTTTCAATAATCGTGTCAATCAGTCCACTGATACTTCACCGTTCTTCTGAAACTATGGTTTCACCCTCACTTTGGTGAGTTTTCCTGGCTGGATTAGGGGTGTCCAGGGGCTGATTCGGCCTTTCTGTGGTTGGGAGAGATCTGGAGGGAGATTCAGAGAAACACTGGAGTGGCTCAGGGCAAGTATAAATTTTTTGCAGATAAAAGACGCTCTGTGGGGCTGGCTTACCAGGTGGGGGATAAGTTATGGTTATCCACCAAAAATATTGGATTGAGGAATCCCTCTGTTAAGTTGGGTCCCAAGTTTATTGGCCCTTATGAAATTTTAGAGGTGGTTAATCCTGTAGCCTTTTGCCTGCGCTTGCCTCTGTCGTTGCGGATCCCCAATGTATTCCATAAGGGGCTTCTGAAGCCATTCCTCAGGTGAGTCTCCTCGCACCCGCCGCCTGTTGTGGTGGATGGTCAGACCGAGTATGAGGTGGAACGGGTGGTGGATTCTTGTATGTTCACTTCAGTACTTGGTTCATTGGAAAGGTTACGGTCCCGAGGACTGGTCGTGGGTGCCAACGCGTTAGGTCCATTAGAATCGGTTGGTCTGGGCCTTTCACACTCGTTGTTCAGGGAAGCCTAGGGGTCCTGTGGCCCCGATTGAGAGAGGGGTACTGTCATGATCCAGTCTGGGGTTTGTTTTCTGCTATCTTCTCTCTGGACTGGTCATGCGGAGGTTAATCCCCTCTGCCTTGTTTTGGAGCTGGCTGGACTATTTCAGTCCTCTGCAGCATACTGGCCAGCGTCAGCTATAGTTCATGCTTCCAGGCTAGAGCCGCTGACCCGTATACTCTAGTGATCCTTCTGCCTCTGACTTCCCGTATATGTGTGTGACCCGTTTAATATCCCTGACTTAGTGTGTATCTGGTGATTTCTTTACAGTGTATGACTCGGCCTGATCTCTGAACCGCGCCTCTTGTTTTCCGTCCCTGATACTGTGTTCCAGACTGGCTTTGACTCACTGGCTTGTTCCCTGACTACGTCTTACGTCTCACGTTTTGGATAGTACATTCCCATTAGGCTCTGACTTCTGGCTTGTCTCTGACTACGTGCATTGCTGTGACCTTTGGTACTTCTGCTCCTGACAGTTTCTGACTCGTTTTCTCTGACCAGTCTTTCCTTACCTGTGACACCTGTGTCTCTGCTCAGTGTTGCTACACTGTGTGTGTGCAACCTCTCCTCCCTCACCAGCACCCCCTGGTGTAGGTTGCGCTATACTGCACTGCAGCAGCAAGACAATACCACAGGAAGTTTACTTCTTGAACCAGAATTTTTTTTTGAAGTTTAGCATTTAATCCCTTCACCCTGAAGTGTGTTTTCACCTTCCTGACCAGGTCAAATTTTACAAAATTTACCCGTGTCATTTTATGAGGTTCAGTGATATCAGTGTATCAGTGATACATATCTACAGACTATAATTCTGACATGTAGAAATCAACTTCATTCACTGTAGATGGTAAAATGATAATTAATGCAGTTAGAATAATCAGTACAAATTTCTCCAGCTTCAAAAAAATCACAGACGCCAATGTTTTTTACAGACAGGGCAAAACAGTGCCCAATTTTTACAGACTGTCCTGAAATTTCAGGACTGTTGGCAACCCAGACGGGGATAGTGATGATGTCTGTAAAGCACTGTGAAATATGATGGTGCTATATAGACAACAACAAAAAAATAAAAACCACATCAATAGGGCAGTCATAAAATTATTCAGACAGAATGACATCAGTAAAGTGTCTAAATAGTTCAGGTAAATCACAGGACCAAGCTTTTGCCAAATTCACCAATAAGGTCATACATTTGTTCTGACACTCAGGGTCACAGCATACTGTAGAATATCGCCCTGGTGCCAGTCAGTAACCCAGTTATTTTTACATAACCAAGGCATGTCTAAGACCACAACTGTGAATAAGTTTACAAGAACAAAAAGAAATTGATTGGAAATGTAATGTGCAATGAGCACTGACATCTCCGTAGTGATATATTTCACTACTACATCTTAGAGGTGTATTATCAATAGCAGTGACTTTCATAGTAAAACTTAATTTTAGCAAGGGTACAACAAGCTATTTTTTTACTTTTGAATCAACAAAATTAGCTGCAGAACTGCAATTAATAAAGGCTTTTAGCCAAACATATTTTTCTAGATAAGATAAATGAACTGAACAGGAGACTCATAGGGGAATGCTTGTAGGTCCTGGATGTTAATTTACTTTCTGAAAATTAAAAAGAAAAGGGCACACTGGCACTCCACTGAGAGCTGAGATAAAGAGAAGGAAAGCTGCTGGTGATAACACAGGGTCTGTGTATGCACCTGTCTGAGAGTGTAAAAAAGATTCAACATATCAAATAATCACCGCGCTAGGATTATGGGGCTAAGAGATCACCCAACCATATATAAACTTAGTACAACCACTAGTAATGATTAGTAAAGATAATAAGCTCCAATGTATGCTAATGGTCGTGGTATAGCGTGCCGGTGTTTTGGTGAGCTAGACCTGCACCAGGACAGGATTCATGCTGGTAGAGGTAATATGGCATGCAGCGGACCCCTGGCTTGTCACAGGGGCACCAAAGTATATAGATAACTCCTGTACATTGACAAGAGATAGCGCTTTTAATATGGAATTCCTTTAGTTTGTTGGAGTCCATAAAAGTGGTCTGGAGTGTCTTTTTAAAAGATGTGCGTTTGCAGCAGGAACATTTTCCGCATGGCATGAAACCCATTCTCTGAGACATGGGTTTCTTTGAGGGTAATGCTTTATTTAAAAAGACCGCCTTCGTAGTCAGGGCTAGGAGTAGGCCCAAGTTTTGGACCTTTGTGTACACAAATCTGGGGTTAGTTGGTAATAGGTCAGTGGACACTCAGATCTACCTCTCTGGCTCAGACGTCACCTCTCTGCTGTCCAGAATCCCTGAGTGTCTATCAGCCATATCCTCCTTCTTCTCCTCCCGCTTCCTCAAACTCAATGTGGACAAATCTGAACTCATCATCTTTCCCCCATCCCACAGATCTTCCTTACCTGACCTATCTATCACAATTAACGACATCACGCTTTCCCCCGTACCAGAAGTCCGCTGCCTCGGAGTAGCCCTTGACTCTGCCCTGTCCTTCGAACCGCACATTCAAGCTCTTTCTACCTCCTGTTGCCTTCAGATCAAAAATATTTCAAGAATCCGTCCTTTCCTCAACCCTCAATCTACTAAAATGATTGTGCACGCCCTCATCATCCTCGACTACTGCAACACCCTTTTCTCTGGCCTCCCTGCTAACACCCTCGCACCTCTCCAGTCCATCCTTAACTCTGCTGCCCGACTAATTCATCTCTCTCCTCGCTACTCCTTCACTTCTCCCCTCTGCAAATCTCTTCACTGGCTCCCACTCCCTCAGCGTATCCAGTTCAAACTACTAACACTGACTTACAAGGCCATCTATAACCTGTCTCCTCCATATATCTCTGAACTAATCTCCCGATATCTTCCCTCACGTAATCTCCGATCCTTCCAAGACCTCCTTCTCTCCTCCACACTTATTCGCTCCTCACCCAACCGCCTCCAAGACTTCACCCGAATATCCCCCATCCTCTGGAATTCTTTGCCCCAACACGTCCGACTATCAACCACATTCGGATCCTTCAGACGGAACCTGAAAACCCACCTCTTCAGGAAAGCTTACAGATTGCAATGACCCTGCTACCTCCTCACCACTACCGGAGATATCGCCTCAACCAACACTGAAACTGCTGCGACCCACCAACCTGCTGTCTCCTTCCCCACCATCCTGTAGAATGTAAGCCCGAAAGGACAGGGTCCTTTCCCCTCTGTATCAGTCTGTCATTGTTAGTTTGTTTACTGTAAGTGATACCTGTAATTTGCATGTAACCCCTTGTCATGTACAGCACCATGGAATCAATGGTGCTATAGAAATAAATAATAATAATAGGTCCCCAAAACTTTTATCGCCCTGCAAAATAGGCCAACGTTTACGGATAATACTTGTGAATTTTTTGTACCCAGAATGAAATTGTATTATTGTAGAAAGCACAGGATCGCGGGATGCAGTGACGAAGGGAGGCAGAGCAAGGGTTAACAGGTTTATTTACAGGGGAATACTCCATGTAGGGAGGTAGAAGGTTAAACAAGGGATAAACAGTATAAATGGCAAAAGATATGGTGAGGTGAAGAATAACGGTCTCGTAACAGCAGTTTTGACGAGAGTCAATGATTCCTAAGTCCATGAAATGGATAGCGCCGACAACAGCTGGTGCAGTGTCTTTTCCTGGAAGGTCCTGTGGGCTTCAATGCCCCGTCTTCTGGCGGCAGCGGTCAGTCTCCGGTACCTTCCGGTGAGCCCTAGTCCATATACTGATGTGGCCAGAGGAACGTGGGCCACGACACTGAGCCCGACGTGGCCCCTGTACAGCACGACTCTCCTCACAGTCTCTGTAGCAGTGGTGGTGGCAGTGCTTGGTTGTGGGCCTACACTGTACGGATGCTATGGGACCGAAGCACTCACTGATCCCTGCTGTAGTGTCTGACAAGGGTACAGGCCACAGTCCTGTACGAGCCCAACATGGCTCGGCAAATATTTACTGGCACAGTCAGGGTGCAAGTGTCTGTCCTGTCCCGGGTCACTCTTATGGGACACGTGTGTTGTACTCATGGACACGAAACATTCCGCGCCTTGCTTTCTGGTAGTCACTGGGCTCACACGTCTCTTTCTCTCTGGTCCCCGCTGTTGACGGTGGGCGACAACGGGCACCAGCTTGCACTCTGCTGGTGTTCTTAGGGCGGAGCACTTCTCTCTCTGGCTGCTGCCCGGCTGGCTCGGCTCTGCTTGGTGTGCACGGCTCTTTTATACATGGCTCTGCTCTGCACAGCGGTCCCTCTCTCTTGATCAATGCTAGGCACACTGCTTCACTCAGCGCAGCAGTCCCTATCCTTCTGATCTGCTGACGCAGCGCCGATACTCTCTGGAGGGACTGGGAGCATAGCGCACCGCTCACCTGCCTGCACGCTGTCATCTGTTCGCGCCCAACTGCTCTGCCCCGCGTGCTTTTTGCTTCTCTTTCTCTGCCCCCCTCTGACAGCAGGAAGCCCTGCCTCGCTCTGGCTTCCCCCAGGCAACAGGGGAAGGTCCGCCTCACTCAAGCTTCTCCCTGGGAACAGTGGATGCAGCCTCTCAAGTTCCGACCTGGCACGCAGGTACCCGCTGCCTCTTTGTCCCCCCTACATTATTAGGGGTAATTGATTGATTTCTTGTTGCAGGTTGGGCAGATTGGGATTAAGTTGAGCTTTATGCATTAAAGTTTCCCTTGGTATTCAGCCCACTTCTTGTCTAGCTTTGTTCAAAGCTTGTGAGTGGTAACCTTTTTTCTCAAACTGCTTAGTGAGGTGTTTAGTTTCGGTATAGTAACCTTCAAAAATTTGTGCAATTTATCCTAATTCTTGTATATTGGCCTTTGGGAATGTTTGCAAGCCAGATTGGTTAAATGACTGGTGATATGTATAAAACTGTTTGAGTCTACATCTTTACGATAACATTTGGTTATTAATTTGTTATTTTCCGCACCAATAGTTAGGTCCAAGAAATTGACTCTAGTGGAACTAGTGGTGGGTGTGAACTCCAAACCAAAGTTGTTAATGTTTACATTTGAAAGGAGCAGATGTAGATCAGTTGTCTTTCATTCCCAAATAAATAAATAAAATGTCTTTGAAACGACACCACAGTTTCAGTCCCTTTCGTGGTAGGCCATCTTTAACCCCTTCATGACCCAGCCTATTTTGACCTTAAACACCTTGCCATTTTTTGCAATTCTGACCAGTGTCCCTTTATGAGGTAATAACTCAGGAACGCTTCAACGGATCCTAGCGATTCTGAGAATGTTTTTTCGTGACATATTGGGCTTCATGTTAGTAGTAAATTTAGGTCGACAATTTTTGCGTTTATTTGTGAAAAAATGGAAATTTGGCAAAAGTTTTTAAAATTTTGCAATTTTCAAATTTTGAATTTTTATTCTGTTAAAGCAGAGAGTTATGTGACATAAAATAGTTAATAAATAACATTTCCCACATGTCTACTTTATATCAGCACAAGTTTGGAAACAAAATTTTTTTTTGTTAGGAAGTTAAAAGGGTTAAAAGTAGTGTTGAGCATTCCGATACTGCAAATATCGGGTATCGGCCGATATTCGCTGTATCGGAATTCGATTCCGAGTACCGATATTTTCGTCATATCGGATACCGGAATCGTAATTGTCGTGTCACTGTCGCTGTCCGTCGGTCGGGTCTGTCAGGAGTCAGCGGCACTTACCTGGCAGAAGATCTCCGGCGGTCACGTCCTGGACTGCTTGATGGCCGCCATCATCTTCTCCCTGGCGGTCACATGCAGTTTCTCGCGATAACTGCAGTGACTGCCGGGTAATCGCGGCCATGAAGCAGTCCGATGACGTCACCGCCGGGGAAGCAGGTAATCAGCTGTGCTCCCTCGGGATGTTAGGCCCTGCCTGGCATTCCGATGTAGCAGAGCTGGATCGTCGTGGGACCCTCGTTACTATGGACTGCTTCGGACAGGTGGTATACTGTTGGTTTGTTTTTTTTCTTTTTTACAGGAGATCGATGGCGTCGCAGGATGAGCGTGTAATAAAATTAATGAAAACTGTGTTGTCTCTTTTATTTCATTAAAATACTTTTTTCTTGCTGTGTCTTTTTTTAAACATTTAAAAACCTTGGGATTAATAATGTATCGGTGTCTTATTGACGCCTCTCCATTATTAACCAGGCTTATTGTCACCGTGCAATCAACGGTGACATTAACCCCTTATTACCCCGCTTGCCACCGCTACAGGGCAAGTGGGAAGAGCCGGGTAAAGTGCCACAATTGGCACATCTTTTGATGCTCCAAATGTGGGGCTGCTGCAGCCTGGTATTATCAGGCTGTTGAGGGCCAAAATCCATGGGCCTTGACAGTCTTTTAATACCAGGCCGCAGCAGTCTGCATTTTACTTGGCTGGTTAACAAAAATAGGGGGATCCCCACTCCATTTTTTTTTTTCGAGGGGATCCCCTATTTTTGTTAACCAGCCAAGCTAAGCAGACTGCTGCGGCCTGGTATTATCAGGCTTGCAAGGTCCATGGATATTGGATCCTTACCAGCCTGAAAAACCAGGCCTCAGCAGTCTGCTTCATGTGGCTGGTTAACAAAAATAGGGGGACCCCACGCCAATTTTTTTTCGAAGGGAACCCCTATTTTTGTTAATCAGTTCCCTCTGATGTCATTGATGGTGTCCTTGGCTGACCTGAAGTGAAAGTGGAAAGCAATCAATTAAGCTTTCCACTTCCTCTCCTGTCAGCCAGGAGAGGAGCTCATTCATTTGGGGGTTTACTGTGAGGCTGCAGCATTAGCTGCGGTCCCTGCAGTAAACATTAACCCTTTCTAAAGGATTACACCGTGGGACCTGACTGTGCATGGGATAGGTAAGAATAATTTTGCTTTTTTATTTTTATTACAGGAAATGGTTTTTGCAGTAAAATAAAAGATGGTCAAAAACATGTGTCTTTATTTCATTAAAATGATTTTTAATTAAAGTGTGTGTGTTTTATTTTTATTTCATGCAATAGGATTAATAATTGATAGTTGTCTAATTGACAGCTCTCAATTATTAACCTGGCTTAAGGTCACCTTTCAATAGCAAGGTGGCTTTAACCCCTTATTAACCCATTCACCACCGCTACAGGGCAATGGGAATAGACGGGCAAAGTGCCAGAAAGGGCGAATCTAATTATAGATTTGTCTTT
The DNA here is from genome assembly GCA_033576555.1 of Oophaga sylvatica. NCBI lineage: Eukaryota > Metazoa > Chordata > Amphibia > Anura > Dendrobatidae > Oophaga > Oophaga sylvatica. The sequence goes on from JARQOD010000009.1 coordinate 9,298,805, forward strand.
TCTGGGGTGTCTGGGGGCAGATGTTAGTAGCCAGGGGGGGGGCAAAAATAATGGTCCCTCTCTGGGCTATTATTATCTGCCCCCACTCGCTGGCTTTGTCTGTCTGGTTGCGAAAATAGGGCGGGAGCCCACACATTTTTTTCAACAATTTTACACCTCATATATATATATATGTCATTGAATTTGTGACACATATATATATATATATATATTTATATTTATAGTTCATACACTTCTACATAGTATAATAGCCGCTAATTCAATTGCCGGCTTTTGTGAAAATGCAGAACCCGACATGAAATGACACATGGTTTACATAGAGTTAACCATGTCATTTCAAGTTGTTTGATCTATTGTTTTCACTAACAATTACATGAGTGTATGTGTGCAAAATTTCACACCTGTAGGGGTTAATTAAAGGTGTAAATTCGTAGCAAAAAAGTCTGGTTTTTTTACAACGAATTTACACCTTTAATTAACCCCTACAGTTGTGAAATTTTGCACACATACACTCATGTAATTGTTTGTGCAAATCAGATATCAAACTACATGAAAAGACATGGTTAACTCTATGTAAACCAAGTGTCATTTCATGTCGGGTGCTTCTGTATTTTCACAAAAGCCGGCATTACCCGGCAATTGAATCAGAGGCTATTTTACTATGTAGAAGTGTATAAACTATAAATATATGTATATATATATGTCACAATGACATGTATATATATATATATATATATATATATGTATTCTATGTGTGTATATTTAGTGTTTACAAGGAAAGAAAGGGTTTTTTTTAGTTACGATATTTCTGTCCCATAGACTTGCATTGGATTTCCGGTATCGGAATCGGGTATCGCCGATACTTTTGGGGTATCAGCGATACCCATTCCGATCCGATACTTCTTGATATCGGAAAGTATCGCTCAACCCTAGTTAAAAGTTGACCAGCGATTTCTCATTTTTACAACAAAATTTACAAAATCATTTTTTTTAGGGACCACCTCACATTTGAAGTCACTTTGAGGGGTCTATATGGCAGAAAATACCCAATAGTGACACCATTCTAAAAACTGCACCCCTCAAGCTACTCAAATCTACATTCAAGAATATTATTAACCCTTCAGGTGATTTACAGGAACTAAAGCAATGTGGAAGGGAAAAATGGACATTTTAATTTTTCCAACAAAAATTTTCTTTTAGCATCTATTTTTTCATTTTTACATGGGCAACAGGATAAAATTGATCCTAAAATTTGTTGGGCAATTTCTCCTGAGTACACCGATACCTCATATGTGGTCATAAACCACTGTTTGGGCGCACAGCAGGGCTCAGAAGGGAAGGAGCGCCATTTGACTTTTTGAATGGAAAATATGCTGGAATATTTAGTGGTTGCCATGTTGCATTTGGAGAGTCCCTGTGTGCCTAAACATTGGAGCTCCCCCAAAAGTGACCCCATTTTGGAAACTAGACCCCCCAAAAAAACTTATCTAGATGCATAGTGAGCACTTTGAACCCCCAGGTGCTTCACAAATTGATCCGTTAAAAAAATAAAGTACTTTTTTTTCACAAAATTTTTCTTTTAGCCTCAGTTTTTTCATTTTCACATGGGTAACAGGATAAAATGGATCTTAAAATTTGTTGGGCAATTTCACCTGAGTGCACGATACCTCATATGTGGTCATAAACCACTGTTTGGGTGCACGGCAGGGCACAGAACGGAAGGATCGCCATTTGACTTTTTGAATGGAAAATTAGCTCCAATCGTTAGCGGACACCATGACTCGTTTGGAGAGCCCCTGTGTCCCTAAACAGTGAAAAATCCCCACAAGTGACACCATTTTGGAAACTAGACCCCTTAAGGAACTTATCTAGATGTGTTACGAGCACTCTGAACCCCCAAGTGCTTTACAGAAGTTTATAACGCAGAGCAGTGAAAATAAAAAAAAATCATTTTTTTCCTCAAAAATGATTTTTAGCCCGCTATTTTTTATTTTCACATGGGTAACAGCTGAAATTGGACCAAAAAAGTTGTTGTGCAATTTGTCCTGAGTGCGCCGATACCCCATATGTGGGGAGGAACCACTGTTTTGGCATATGGGAGAGCTCAGAAGGGAAGGAGCGCCATTTTGGAATTCAGACTTGATGGAAGGTCTGCGGGCGTCATGTTGCGTTTGCAGAGCCCCTGATGTGCCTAAACAGTAGAAACCCCCCACAAGTGTCCTTATTTTGGAAACTAGACCCCCCAAGGAGCTTATCTAGATGTGTAGAGAGCACTTTGAACTCCCAAGTGCTTCACAGAAGTTTATAAACACAGAGCAGTTAAAATAAAAAAATATTTTTTCCTCAAAAATGATTTTTTAGCCGGCTATTTTTTATTTTCCCAAGGGTAACAGGATAAATTGGACCCCAAAAGTTGTTGTCCAGTTTGTCCTGAGCATGCTGGTACCCCATATGTGGGGGAAACCACTGTTCGGGCACACGTCGGGGCTCAGAAGGGAAGGAGCGCCTTTTGACTTTTTTGAATTGAAAATTAACTCCAATCGTTAGCGGACACCATGTCGTGTTTGGAGAGCCCCTGTGTGCCTAAACTTTGGAGCTCCCCCACAAATGACCCCATTTTGGAAACTAGACCCCCTAAAGAACTTATCTAGATGCATAGTGAGCACTTTGAACCCCCAGGTGTTAGGGAACGAGTTCCCACTGCATCACAAGAGGAATCTCGAGCCAGTCCCGCTGCGGTCCCCCATCCATCTCCAGCCGCAGTGGAGCCTGCTCAGCAGAGACGTCAGTCCCAGCGTCTCGCCCAGTTTAACACTGTGCAGAGGCTTGTTGCGGTCTTTCCTGGTTCCTCTATTATAACCAGTGCTGGAGCAGGCAGTTTGGGAACTAAGTCCCTGCTTTCTCCATCTGAGCATGCCCAGGGCAAGATCTCCCATTGGAGATCAGGGGTCACATGCTCGGTTACAGCAGCGACTCCCATTGGTCCGCCAGGAAGGTCCTGAAACTACATGTGTTCTGGTATGGTTTCGCATTGGTCCTTTTCTGGTAGGTCCTGCAGTTGCTACTATAAAAGGGTGGCATGGCAGGGCCACCATGTGCTAGCATCTAATCTGTTACGTGCTTGCGCCAGTGTGGTCGTGTATAGGTCTGGCTGAAATAAGCCCCTAGAATACAGGCACCTCTGGTGAGGAGATTGTATGCACGTGTTCAGGGCTCGGCTGAAAAAGCCAATAGAATACCGGCTACTCCGGTGAGGAGATTATTGCTTGTGTTCTGACTGCATGACCACAGACTGCAATCCGCTTAGCAGTCATCTCTGTTCCCTGTGAGTCTAACAGGACACAGTGTTTTTCTCAGCGGCTCTGTGACGCAACAGGGTTCGCTTTATAACGCTGGTCAGCGCCCTAGCGTTTTACTTTGCGGTTCACTGAAGCTAAGTGAGTTCGCACTTATCGCCATATAGCACTGTGGCATTCCCGCTAGCAGCTCTGGGGATTAACAGAGTTCGCACTAACTGCCACAGCGCGCTACGGCGTTTATTTTAGCGACTCTGCGGGATAACAGAGTTCGCTACTTACGCCATCTTACTAGCAGCGGGCTCTGCCTGCACGGTGGACCCCGGGCTGCGAACGCACCTCTCTACATTATCTATTAGGTGCGTTCCGCAGACCCTAACACATGTGCTTCACAGTAGTTTATAACGCAGAGCCGTGAAAATAAAAAATCATTTTTTTTCCTCAAAAAATCATTTTTTAGTCCCCTATTTTTTATTTTCACAATGGTTACAGGAGAAATTGGACCCCAAAAGTTGTTGTACAGTTTGTCCTGAGTATG
>JARQOD010000009.1:9302738-9347440 GCA_033576555.1 Oophaga sylvatica
TAGTGGTTGCCATGTTGCATTTGGAGAGTCCCTGTGTGCCTAAACATTGGAGCTCCCCCAAAAGTGACCCCATTTTGGAAACTAGACCCCCAAAAAAACTTATCTAGATGCATAGTGAGCACTTTGAACCCCCAGGTGCTTCACAAATTGATCCGTTAAAAAAATAAAGTACTTTTTTTTCACAAAATTTTTCTTTTAGCCTCAGTTTTTTCATTTTCACATGGGTAACAGGATAAAATGGATCTTAAAATTTGTTGGGCAATTTCACCTGAGTGCACGATACCTCATATGTGGTCATAAACCACTGTTTGGGTGCACGGCAGGGCACAGAACGGAAGGATCGCCATTTGACTTTTTGAATGGAAAATTAGCTCCAATCGTTAGCGGACACCATGACTCGTTTGGAGAGCCCCTGTGTCCCTAAACAGTGAAAAATCCCCACAAGTGACACCATTTTGGAAACTAGACCCCTTAAGGAACTTATCTAGATGTGTTACGAGCACTCTGAACCCCCAAGTGCTTTACAGAAGTTTATAACGCAGAGCAGTGAAAATAAAAAAAAATCATTTTTTTCCTCAAAAATGATTTTAGCCCGCTATTTTTTATTTTCACATGGGTAACAGCTGAAATTGGACCAAAAAAGTTGTTGTGCAATTTGTCCTGAGTGCGCCGATACCCCATATGTGGGGAGGAACCACTGTTTTGGCATATGGGAGAGCTCAGAAGGGAAGGAGCGCCATTTTGGAATTCAGACTTGATGGAAGGTCTGCGGGCGTCATGTTGCGTTTGCAGAGCCCCTGATGTGCCTAAACAGTAGAAAACCCCCCACAAGTGTCCTTATTTTGGAAACTAGACCCCCCAAGGAGCTTATCTAGATGTGTAGAGAGCACTTTGAACTCCCAAGTGCTTCACAGAAGTTTATAAACACAGAGCAGTTAAAATAAAAAAATATTTTTTTCCTCAAAAATGATTTTTTAGCCGGCTATTTTTTATTTTCCCAAGGGTAACAGGATAAATTGGACCCCAAAAGTTGTTGTCCAGTTTGTCCTGAGCATGCTGGTACCCCATATGTGGGGGGAAACCACTGTTCGGGCACACGTCGGGGCTCAGAAGGGAAGGAGCGCCTTTTGACTTTTTTGAATTGAAAATTAACTCCAATCGTTAGCGGACACCATGTCGTGTTTGGAGAGCCCCTGTGTGCCTAAACTTTGGAGCTCCCCCACAAATGACCCCATTTTGGAAACTAGACCCCCTAAAGAACTTATCTAGATGCATAGTGAGCACTTTGAACCCCCAGGTGTTAGGGAACGAGTTCCCACTGCATCACAAGAGGAATCTCGAGCCAGTCCCGCTGCGGTCCCCCATCCATCTCCAGCCGCAGTGGAGCCTGCTCAGCAGAGACGTCAGTCCCAGCGTCTCGCCCAGTTTAACACTGTGCAGAGGCTTGTTGCGGTCTTTCCTGGTTCCTCTATTATAACCAGTGCTGGAGCAGGCAGTTTGGGAACTAAGTCCCTGCTTTCTCCATCTGAGCATGCCCAGGGCAAGATCTCCCATTGGAGATCAGGGGTCACATGCTCGGTTACAGCAGCGACTCCCATTGGTCCGCCAGGAAGGTCCTGAAACTACATGTGTTCTGGTATGGTTTCGCATTGGTCCTTTTCTGGTAGGTCCTGCAGTTGCTACTATAAAAGGGTGGCATGGCAGGGCCACCATGTGCTAGCATCTAATCTGTTACGTGCTTGCGCCAGTGTGGTCGTGTATAGGTCTGGCTGAAATAAGCCCCTAGAATACAGGCACCTCTGGTGAGGAGATTGTATGCACGTGTTCAGGGCTCGGCTGAAAAAGCCAATAGAATACCGGCTACTCCGGTGAGGAGATTATTGCTTGTGTTCTGACTGCATGACCACAGACTGCAATCCGCTTAGCAGTCATCTCTGTTCCCTGTGAGTCTAACAGGACACAGTGTTTTTCTCAGCGGCTCTGTGACGCAACAGGGTTCGCTTTATAACGCTGGTCAGCGCCCTAGCGTTTTACTTTGCGGTTCACTGAAGCTAAGTGAGTTCGCACTTATCGCCATATAGCACTGTGGCATTCCCGCTAGCAGCTCTGGGATTAACAGAGTTCGCACTAACTGCCACAGCGCGCTACGGCGTTTATTTTAGCGACTCTGCGGGATAACAGAGTTCGCTACTTACGCCATCTTACTAGCAGCGGGCTCTGCCTGCACGGTGGACCCCGGGCTGCGAACGCACCTCTCTACATTATCTATTAGGTGCGTTCCGCAGACCCTAACACATGTGCTTCACAGTAGTTTATAACGCAGAGCCGTGAAAATAAAAAATCATTTTTTTTCCTCAAAAAATCATTTTTTAGTCCCCTATTTTTTATTTTCACAATGGTTACAGGAGAAATTGGACCCCAAAAGTTGTTGTACAGTTTGTCCTGAGTATGCTGGTACCCCATATGTGGGGGGGTAACCACTGTTTGGGCACATGTCAGGGCTCGGAATGGAGGGAGGACTGTTTGACTTTTTGAATGCAAAATTGACTGGAATAAATGGTGTCGCCATGTCGCGTTTGGAAACCCCCTGATGTGCCTAAATAGTGGAAGCCCCTCAATTCTAACTCCAACCCTAACCCCAACACACCCCTAACCACAACCATAACCCCAAGACATCCCTAACCCTAATCCCAACCCTAACCATAACCCTAACCCCAACACACCCCTAATCATAATCCCAACCCTAACCATAACCCTAACCACAAGCCTAACCCTAATCCCAACCCTAACCCCAACACACCCCTAACCCTAATCCCAACTCTAACCCTAACCACAAGCCTAACCCTAATCCCAACCCTAACCCTAATTCTAACCCTAATTCTAAATCTAACCCTAATTCCATCCCTAACCCTAATTCCAACCTTAACCCTAGTTCCAATCCTAACCCTAATCCTAACCCTAATTCTAACCCTAACGCTAACCCTAATGCTAACCCTAATGCTAACCCTAACCCTAATTGTAACCCTAACCCTAGTTCTAACCCTAACCCTAATGCTAACCCTAATGGAAAAATAAAAAATATTTTCTTTATTTTATTACTTGTCCCTACCTAAGAAGGTGATAAAGGGGGTGTTTATTTACTTTTTTTGTTATTTTGATCACTGTGAGAGTTTATCACAGTGATCAAAATAAATTAATGGAGTCTGCCGGCCGGCGGGCGCACTGCGCATGCGCCCGCCATTTTCCAAGATGGCGGCGCCCATGAAGAATCCCGGAGGGACTCCGGGACTGCCACTTGGACATCGTAGATACCGGGAGAGGTGAGGGGGGATCGGAAATTTTCACCAAATTTCATTGGTGAAATATTACAAATCGCTCTGATTGGCTGTTTCACTTTTAACAGCCAATCAGAGTGATTGTAGCCACGTGGGGGTTAAGCCACCCCCCCTGTGGTGAAGCGCAAAGGGTCTTGTGCCTGCGGGTCGGGTGACCTTTCAGTGACCCCGGTCACCCGACCCGCAGGAACGGGATTTATACCATGACGCCTACGTAGGCATCACAGGTCGGGAAGGCACAGGTTTTCATGACACCTACGTAGGCGTCATGGGTCGGGAAGGGGTTAAAGATGTATTCTTGTTCCAATTTGCCCACGTATAAGTTTGCATAACTGGGTGCAAAGTGTGTACCCATTGTGGTGCCCCACGTTTGCAAATAGAATCGTTTTTCGGATATAAAATAATTGTGCTTTAAAATAAACTCAATGTTATCTATAATGAATTAGATCTGGAGTTACTTATAGGACCCTAAGGACTGGAGAAAGAAATTCGCTGCCTGGCAGCCCTTTTCGATGTTAATCACAGTATAGAGTGATTTGATGTCTAGTGTGCCCAATTGCAATTGTGTTTCCACTCAATGGGTTCTAGAATTTGTATAGTGTTACTGGTATCTTTCAAACAAGCTGGTAATAGTGACATGCATTTTCGTAAGTGTGTTTCTATGTACCTGGATAGGTTAGCCGTTTGACAATTTATACTTGATATGATTGGACAACCCGGAGGGCTTGTTGTGCTTTTATGAACCTTTGGAATATGATAGAATATGGCTACAAATGGAGTTTTGTTATTAATATGTAAAGTGCTGCGGATATGTCGGCGCTTTAGAAATAAAATTATTATTATTATTATTACTAATATAATGGAATTCTTTTTTATAAAGAATCCCTAAGGATTTGCCCTTTAAGGCTAATGCATTGAGTTTCTTGATGTAATTTGTGGTAGGGTCAAAAACTATTTTCTTATATGTGATGGTGTCACATAGGAGTCTTAAAGATTCATTGTGATACATATCACGATCAAGTACCAAAATACCGCCTCCTTTGTCCGCAGGGCGAATAATGATGTTGTGGATATCCTGGAGATCAATAATTAATTTTCTCTCTCACCATGACTAAGGTTATGCATAGAAACTTGGAGTTCCATTTGCAGATTTTTTTATATCTGCGGTGAATACAGTTTCAAAGGACCGAAAGGCGTTAGAGTATTCATTTATTGGGTTGAAGGCGGACCTGTTGTGAATGGACTTGAAATGAGTTCTGAGCAGAGGCTCCCTCTGGTGGTTACAAGCGGTACTGGACTGTCCAGTGAAGATTGTGAGGATTGGGAATCAGGTGTTACTGACTGGTCTTATTTAAGGGAGTCGCCTTCCCATCAGGGTTGCCGGTGATCAATTGTTCTGGTCTCAATCCTTGATTCCTGTTTCCCTTGTAGCCTGCTGTGTCGTGTCTGCATCTCCTGCTAACAGATAAGACATTTTCTTCTTTTTGGTTTTGTGCTTGATTTTTGCATTTTGTCCTGCACTTCTGTGGGGGCCCTTAGGGTCCCCTCCGGGGGCTTTTGCCTTATCAGTAGAGTTGAGCGATACTTTCCGATATCCAAAAGTATCGGAATCGGAATGGTATCGCCGATACCATTAAAATATCGGCGATACCCGATACCGATACCGGAAATCCAATGTAAGTCTATGGGAACAAAATATCGTAACTAAAAAAACCCCATTCTTTCCTTGTAAACACTAAATATACACACATAGAATACATATATATATATATATATATATTATATATACATGTCATTGTGACATATATATATACATATATTTATAGTTTATACACTTCTACATAGTAAAATAGCCTCTGATTCAATTGCCGGGTAAAGTCGGCTTTTGTGAAAAGACAGAAGCACCCGACATGAAATGACACTTGGTTTACATAGAGTTAACCATGTCTTTTCATGTAGTTTGATATCTGATTTGCACAAACAATTACATGAGTGGCTGTGTGCAAAATTTCACACCTGTAGGGGTTAATTAAAGTTGTAAATTCGTTGTAAAATAAACTGACTTTTTTGCTACGAATTTACACCTTTAATTAACCCTACAGGTGTGAAATTTTGCACACTTACACTCATGTAATTGTTTGTGCAAATCAGATATCAAACTACATGAAAAGACATGGTTAACTCTATGTAAACCAAGTGTCATTTCATGTCGGGTTCTGCATTTTCACAAAAGCCGGCAATTGAATTAGCGGCTATTATACTATGTAGAAGTGTATGAACTATAAATATATATATATATATATGTGTCACAAACTCAATGACATGTATATATATATATGAGGTGTAAAATTGCTGAAAAAAAATGCGTGGGCTCCCGCCCTATTTTCGCAACCAGACAGACAAAGCCAGTGAGTGGGGGCAGATAATAATAGCCCAGAGAGGGACCATTATTTTTGGCCCCCCCCGGCTACTAACATCTGCCCCAGACACCCCAGAAAGGGCAAATCTCTAATTAGATTTGCCCTTTCTGGCACTTTGCCCGTCTATTCCCATTGCCCTGTAGCGGTGGCGAATGGGTTAATAAGGGGTTAAAATGACCTTGCAATTGAAAGGTCACTTTAAGCCAGGTTAATAATTGAGAGCTGTCAATTAGACAACTATCAATTATTAATCCTATTGTATGAAAGAAAAATCAAACACACACACTTTAATAAAAAAGAAGTTTAATGAAATAATCACAGTTTTTGACCATATTTTATTTACCTGCTAAAACCATTTCCTGTAATAAAAATAAAATAATAAAGCAAAATTATTCTTACCAATCCGATGCACAGTCAGGTCCCACGGTGTAATCCTTCAGAAAGGGTTAATGTTTACTGCAGGGACCGCAGCCTCACAGTAAACCCCCAAATGAATGAGCTCCTCTCCTGGCTGACAGGAGAGGAAGTGGAAAGCTTAATTGATTGCTTTCCACTTTCACTTCAGGTCAGCCAGGGACACCATCAGTGACGTCAGAGGGAACTGATTAACAAAAATAGGGGTTCCCTTCGAAAAAAAAATGGCGTGGGGTCCCCCCTATTTTTGTTAACCAGCCAGATGAAGCAGACCGCTGAGGCCTGGATTTTCAGGCTGTTAAGGAGCCAAGATCCATGGACCTTGCCAGCCTGATAATACCAGGCCACAGCAGTCTGCATATCTTGGCTGATTAACAAAAATAGGGGATCCCCTCGAAAAAAATTGGCGTGGGGTCCCCCCTATTTTTGTTAACCAGCCAGATGAAGCAGACCGCTGAGGCCTGGTTTTTCAGGCTGGTAAGGATCCAATATCCATGGACCTTGCAAGCCTGATAATACCAGGCCACAGCAGTCTGCTTAGCTTGGCTGGTTAACAAAAATAGGGGATCCCCTCAAAAAAAAAACGGCGTGGGGATCCCCCCTATTTTTGTTAACCAGCCAAGTAAAATGCAGACTGCTGCGGCCTGGTATTAAAAGACTGTCAAGGCCCATGGATTTTGGCCCTCAACAGCCTGATAATACCAGGCTACAGCAGCCCCACATTTGGAGCATCAAAAGATGTGCCAATTGTGGCACTTTACCCGGCTCTTCCCACTTGCCCTGTAGCGGTGGCAAGCGGGGTAATAAGGGGTTAATGTCACCGTTGATTGCACGGTGACAATAAGCCCGGTTAATAATGGAGAGGCGTCAATAAGACACCGATCCATTATTAATCCCAAAGTTTTTAAATGTTTAAAAAAAAGACACAGCAAGAAAAAAGTCTTTTAATGAAATAAAAGAGACAACACAGTTTTCATTTCTTTTATTACACTCTCATTCCTGCGACCCCATCGATCTCCTGTAAAAAAAGAAAAAAAAAAAACCAACAGTATACCACCTGTCCGACGCAGTCCATAGTAACGAGTGTCCCACGGCGATCCAGCTCTGCTACATCGCAATGACAGGCAGAGCCTGACATCCCGGTGCAGCACAGCTGATTACCTGCTTCTCCGGCGGTGACGTCATCGGACTGCTTTACGGCCGCGATTACCCAGCAGTCACTGCAGTTATCGCGAGAAACTGCATGTGACCGCCAGGGAGAAGAGGATGGCGGCCATCAAGCAGTCCGGGATGTGACCGCAGGTAAGTGCCGCTGACTCCTGACAGACCCGACAGACGGACACTGACAGTGACAGTGACATTCCGATTCCGGTATCCGATATGACGAAAATATCGGTACTCGGAATCGGAATTCCGATACAGCCAATATCGGCCGATACCCGATATTTGCAGTATCGGAATGCTCAACCCTACTTATCAGTTTAGTTCAGCCACTGATGTTTTGTACATTTGCTTTTTCCAGTTTTTTCAGTGGCTGCTGTTTTGATTTTGTTACACCAGAGAACTAATTTAGGTGGTAGAGGTCGTGTGATCTCAGTTGTTTTTGAAATTAGTAGAGTTGGTGCTTTTCAGGGTTTTTTGGGATTGCAGTAAGTGCCCTTCCTTTCCTTTTCTATTTAGATAGTTTGGGCCCCAACGTTTGCTCATACTATTTTCTGTCTGTGTCAGTATTTCTTCTTGTCTAACCGCCATTACATGTTTGGGGGCTTTCTATGTTCTTTGGGGATCTGCTCCGGGGCAGATAGCTTTCCTCTTTCTATCTTTAGGTATAGTTAGTTTCTCAGGCTGTGACGAGGCGTCTGGGACCAACGTAGGAACGCTCCACGGCTGCCTCTAGTTGTGGTGGTTAGTCAGGTTACTGCAATCTCATAGATTCCAACTGCTCTGGTGTATTGCCTTTTTTACCTGCACTCCTCAGCTACCAAATCATAACAGTATCACCGGCCAAAACTGAAAATTATATGGTACCCACAGAAGGGAAAAATATTGTGAAAAAAAAAAAAAAAAAAAAAGGTTGTCAGAGTTGTCAGAGATATTTTTCTGTTTGTTGCATTTTTTTTTTTTTTTCCCTCTGTATCTCTGGGTGCTGGGGAGGATTTTTTCTCTCAATGGAGTTTGCACAGTTGTCTGGCCGTGTGGATCAGCTTGCCACTGAGGTTCGGAGTATTGCTACCTATCTTGCTAGGTTGCCTGTTGTGGAACCTAGGATTCCCATGCCAGATTTGTTTTTGGGGGATCGAGCCAAGTTTCTGAATTTCAAAAATAATTGTAAATTGTTTTTTGCCTTAAAATCTAAGTCCTCAGGGAATGCAGCGCAGCAGGTTCAAATTGTCATCTCTCTCCTGCGCGGCGATCCTCAGGATTGGGCTTTTTCCCTGACACCTGGGGATCCTGTTTTGAGTGATGTTGATGCATTTTTTCAGGCCTTGGGGTTATTGTACGATGAGCCTAATGTCACTGATCAAGCTGAAAAAGCCTTGTTGGCATTAAATCAGGGGCTTGATGACGCTGAGTTATACTGTCAGAGATTCCGCAGGTGGGCAGTCCTGACCAAATGGAATGACGACGCTTTGGCAGCCCTTTTTCGGAAGGGTCTGTCAGATAATGTAAAGGATGTTATGGTGGGATTCCCTGTCCCCTCTGGTCTCAATGATTCTATGTCATTAGCGATTCAAATTGACAGACGTTTGCGTGAGCGGAGAAGTATGCGTGGAATAGTGTTGCCTTGTGAACCTGCTTCTGAACCCATGCAGTGTGATAGAGTGGTTTCTGGGGCACAGCGTCATGAGTTTCGAAAGCGCAATGGGTTATGTTTCTACTGTGGTGATGCCTCTCATGCTATTTCAGTCTGCCCTAAGCGGGGAAGACGTTTTGCACGCTCAGTTGTCTTGGGTAGTGTTCAGACTAAGTTTTTATTAACTGTTACTCTGATATGCTCTCTGTCCTCATTTTCTACTCAGGCTTTCGTTGATTCGGGAGCAGCTATTAACCTGATGGATTTTGATTTTGCTAAACGTTGTGGGTTTCCCTTGATACCCCTACAGAAGTCTATTCCCCTACTGGGGATCGATTCTACCACTTTGGCTGAGAATAAACCTCAGTTCTCTACTCAGGTGATAATGAGGGTTGAACCTGATCATCAGGAGAGCTGCAAATTTTTGGTTCTGTATAATCTGCATGACATTATCGTGCTGGGTTTCCCTTGGTTACAGTCTCATAATCCTGTTTTGGATTGGAAATCTGTGTCTGTAACCAGTTGGGGCTGCCAATGTGTTAATACCAACACTCCTGTTTTTTCTGCCTCCCCCCAGGCTCAGGATGTTCCTGACTTTTTGATTGATTTTTCTGATGTGTTTAGCGAAAGTAAATCTGCATCCTTGCCTCCCCATAGGAGCTATGACTGCGCTATTGAATTAGTGCCTGGTAGTAAATTCCCTAAAGGTCGCCTTTTTAACTTGTCTGTACCTGAACATGACGCTATGCGGTCTTATATCAAGGAGTCATTGGAGAAGGGTCATATCAGACCATCCTCTTCACCCTTAGGTGCCGGTTTTTTTCTTTGTGGCCAAAAAGGATGGTTCATTAAGGCCGTGTATTGATTATCGTCTTTTGAACAATATTACTGTGAAATATCAATATCCGTTACCCTTGATTTCTGACCTGTTTTCCAGGATGAAAAATGCTACTTGGTTTACCAAGCTTGACCTCAGGGGGGCATATAACCTTATTCGCATTAAGCACGGGGATGAATGGAAGACGGCATTTAACACCCCTGAAGGGCATTTTGAGTACCTTGTGATGCCCTTTGGGCTCACTAATGCTCCTTCTGTCTTCCAGTCCTTCATGAATGACATTTTCAGGGATTTTGTGGATAAATTTCTGATTGTTTATTTGGATGATATCTTGATTTTTTCTAATGACTGGGACTCTCATGTGAAACATGTTCGAACTGTATTCCAGATTTTGAGAGAGAATGCTCTGTATGTGAAGGGATCAAAGTGTCTTTTTGGCGTACAGAGGATCTCATTTCTGGGATTCATTTTGTCCCCATCTGTTATTGAAATGGACCCGGTCAAGGTTCAGGCCATCTGTGATTGGGTCCAACCTACTTCATTAAAGGCTCTTCAAAGATTTTTGGGTTTTGCCAATTTTTAGCGTAAATTTATTGGTAATTTCTCGGTTATTGTTAAACCATTAACTGATTTGACCAAAAAGGGTTCTGATGTGGTGAATTGGCCTCCTGAGGCAGTTTCTGCATTTCAGGAACTTAAGCAAAGATTCACTTCTGCTCCTGTTCTACGGCAGCCTGATGTTTCTCTGCCATTTCAGGTGGAGGTTGATGCCTCTGAAATTGGGGCAGGTGCCGTTTTGTCCCAAAGAAATCCAGAGACCTCTAAAAGTAACCCTTGTGCCTTTTTCTCTCAAAATTTTCTCCTACTGAACGTAATTATGACGTGGGTAATCAGGAGTTATTGGCCATGAAGTGGGCTTTTGAAGAGTGGAGACATTGGCTGGAGGGAGCCAAACATCAGGTGGTGGTCCTTACGGACCATAAGAATCTGGTTTATCTGGAATCTGCCAAGCGACTTAATCCTAGACAGGCCAGGTGGGCCTTGTTTTTCACACGTTTTAATTTTGTGGTTTCCTTTCTTCCTGGCACTAAGAATGTTAAGGCGGATGCCCTCTCGAGGAGTTTCCTTGCGGACTCTCCTGAGGTATCTGATCCTTCTGTTATTTTGAAAGAAGGTGTAGTTCTTTCCGCCATCTCGCCCAATTTGAGACTGGCTCTGGAGGGGTGTCAGGAGGATAGGCCCGAGCGCTGCCCTGTTGGGAAATTGTTTGTTCCGGACCAGTGGAAAAAGAGTGTGATGTCTGAGATTCATTGTTCCGCGTTGGCCGGTCATCCCGGAATTTTTGGTACCAGAGACTTGGTTAGTCGGTCCTTTTGGTGGCCTACCTTGTCTCGTGATGTCAGGGAATTTGTGCAGTCCTGTGGGACTTGCTCTCGCTCCAAGCCTTGCTCTCGCTCTAGTGGTTTGTTGATGCCATTGCCTGTGCCCAAGAGACCATGGACCCATATCTCTATGGATTTCATTTCCGACCTCCCTGTTTCTCAGAGAATGACCGTCATCTGGGTGATTTGTGATAGGTTTTCCAAGATGATACATCTTGTGCCATTACCTAAGTTGCCTTCCTCCTCTGAATTGGTGCCTTTGTTCCTTCAGCACGTGGTTCGTTTACACGGCATTCCTGAGAACATTGTGTCTGACAGAGGAGTCCAGTTTGTTTCCAGATTTTGGAGGACCTTTTGTTCTAAGCTTGGTGTTCAGTTGTCTTTCTCCTCGGCGTTTCATCCTCAGACCAATGGTCAAACTGAGAGAACAAACCAGACATTGGAGACTTATCTAAGATGCTTTGTGTCTGCTGATCAGGATGACTTGGTCTCTTTTTGCCTTTGGCTGAGTTTGCTCTTAATATAGGGCTAGCTCTGCCACTTTGATGTCTCCATTTTCTGTAATTCTGGGTTTCACCCTCGATTTTCTTCAGGACAGATGGAGGCTTCTGCCTGTCCAGGTGTTGACTCTGTTGTGGAGCGTATGCAACAGATTTGGGACCAGGTAGTGGAGAGGTTGTCCCTCTCTCAGGAGAGGGCCCAGCGGTTTGCTAACCGGCATAGGACTGATGGTCCTCGGTTTAAAGTGGGGTACTTGGTCTGGTTGTCCTCAAAAATATTCCTATGAGAGTGGCATCTCCTAAATTTAAGCCTAGGTTCATTGGACCTTATAAGATCATGGAGATTCTTAATCCTGTTTCTTTTCGTTTGCTTCTTCCAGGGACATTTAAGATCCATAACGTGTTCCACAAGTCCCTGTTGAAGAGGTTTGTTGAGCCAGTGGTTCCTACTGCTTTGCCTCCTGACCCTGTTCTGGTTGAGGGCAATATGGAGTTTGTGGTTGAGAAAATATTGAATTCTCGTTTTTCTTGACGGAAACTCCAGTATTTGGTTAAGTGGAGAGGTTATGGTCAGGAAGACAATTCTTGGGTGTTTGCTTCGGACATCCATGCTAGGAGACTCATCCGTGCGTTTCATAGAACTCATCCTGACCGACCTGGTTGCTCAAGTGAGGGTTCGGTGACCCCTCCTCAAGGGGGGGATACTGTTGTGAATGGACTTGAAATGAGTTCTGAGCAGAGGCTCCCTCTGGTGGTTACAAGCGGTACTGGACTGTCCAGTGAAGATTGTGAGGATTGGGAATCAGGTGTTACTGACTGGTCTTATTTAAGGGAGTCGCCTTCCCATCAGGGTTGCCGGTGATCAATTGTTCTGGTCTCAATCCTTGATTCCTGTTTCCCTTGTAGCCTGCTGTGTCGTGTCTGCATCTCCTGCTAACAGATAAGACATTTTCTTCTTTTTGGTTTTGTGCTTGATTTTTGCATTTTGTCCTGCACTTCTGTGGGGGCCCTTAGGGTCCCCTCCGGGGGCTTTTGCCTTATCAGTTTAGTTCAGCCACTGATGTTTTGTACATTTGCTTTTTCCAGTTTTTTCAGTGGCTGCTGTTTTGATTTTGTTACACCAGAGAACTAATTTAGGTGGTAGAGGTCGTGTGATCTCAGGTGTTTTTGAAATTAGTAGAGTTGGTGCTTTTCAGGGTTTTTTGGGATTGCAGTAAGTGCCCTTCCTTTCCTTTTCTATTTAGATAGTTTGGGCCCCAATGTTTGCTCATACTATTTTCTGTCTGTGTCAGTATTTCTTCTTGTCTAACCGCCATTACATGTTTAGGGGCTTTCTATGTTCTTTGGGGATCTGCTCCGGGGCAGATAGCTTTCCTCTTTCTATCTTTAGGTATAGTTAGTTTCTCAGGCTGTGACGAGGCGTCTAGGACCAACGTAGGAACGCTCCATGGCTGCCTCTAGTTGTGGTGGTTAGTCAGGGTACTGCAATCTCATAGATTCCAACTGCTCTGGTGTATTGCCCTTTTTACCTGCACTCCTCAGCTACCAAATCATAACACGGACCGTTGAGTAAGATTAGTATGGATATAACCCTGAGTATTCACTTTTGTGGAGTCTGGGTAAAATCTAAGGCCAACATCTCCCTTTTTCAAGAAATATTTTTTTAAGGCCAAATTTCACAGGAATTTTTTACGCTTATGTATAAATTAAAGGGATTAGCTCGAACCGTGGATTCCTGTGTGGGTGTATTTTTTTGGTGGCATCCAAACAGTTCATCAAAACCCTATGGGGGGTGACTATCTGAAATTCATGTCAAGGATAGAATCCAAATGGATCTTTACGCTTGACAGCCTAGTCCCAAAAGGATTAAACTATGAAATTGAATTACACTGTGTTCCAAATTATTATGCAAAACTTGTTTAGGAGTGATAAGGTAAGAATTTTTTTGTTTGTCAGTTAAACTCATTGATGGTGATGTGTGTCAGGGCTCTTTATATCACTGTAAGCAATTGCAGACACCTGTGCTAATTAGTTTGGCAGGTGTGTCCAATGAAAGGCAAGACTACTTAAGAAGGCTGTCCCACATTATTAAGCAGCCTACATTTTCTGCCAAAATGGGAAAGAAAAAGAATGTGTCGGCTGCTGAGAAGCAACAAATTGTGGAGTGTTTAGGTCAAGGCATGACTACAATCAACATTGCCAAGACACTTCATCGTGATCATCGCACAATCAAGAAGTATGTAGCTGATTCACAGTACACACGTGTGCGTGCTGATAAAGGAAAATTGAGGACTCTTTCCTACAGGCAATTACGTCAGGTTAAAAGAGCAGTGGTAAAAAATCCTTGTCATAGCAGCAGACAAGTTTTTGAAGCTGCTGGTGCCTCCAACGTCCCCCGAACAACAAGATGCAGGGTCCTTCAGAGGTTTGCAGCTGTGCGTAAGCCATCCTGTCGACCTCCTCTATCCACTGCACACAAGCAGAAACGGCTCCAGTGGGCCAAACAATACCTGAAGACTGACTTCAAAACTGTTTTGTTCACCGATGAGTGCCGTGCAACGCTTGATGGTCCAGATGGATGGAGTGGAGGATGGCTGCTTGATGGACACCCCATGCAAACACGGCTACGGCGCCAACAAGGAGGAGGTGGAGTAATGTTTTGGGCTGGAATCATGGGGAGAGAGATTGTCGGCCCCTTTAGGATCCCTGAAGGGGTAAAGATGAACTCCATAGTGTATGTTGAGTTTCTCAAACAGCACTTCCTGCCATGGTTCAAGAAGAAGAACCGTGCATTCCGCAGCAAGATCATTTTCACGCATGATAATGCACCGTCTCATGCTGCACATAACACACCTGCATCTCTGGTAGCTATGGGCATAAAAGGGGACAAACTTATGGTGTGGCCCCCATGCTCCCCTGACCTCAACCCCATTGAGAACCTCTGGAGCATCATCAAAAGGAGTGTCTATGATGGCGGGAGGCAGTTCACATCTAAGCAACAGCTATGGGAGGGTATTCTGTGCTCATGCAAAACAATTGAAGCAGAAACCATCCAAAACCTGACAAATTCAATGGACGAGATAGTTCACAAGCTCCTTTCGAACAAGGGGTCCTATGTGCAAATGTAACATCACCTAGAATAAAGTTTTGAGTTGAAAACTGTTTGATTTCAGTTTGTAATAACCTGCTAATGCTTATCATTTCAAAAATGACCATTTTTTTGTTCTTTATTAAAATGAAAAGGTTGAAAACGCTGCTGTGCATAATAATTTGGAACATGCATTTTGAGTGCAGTTTAAGTGTTTTATTTTTTTAAAAATATACTGTTATCATAGGCAGTTTGTACAAAAACCTTTCAATTGTACTCTAATAGTTATTTGACTGGAAAATTACAATGACTGAAATTCATATAGGTAATTTGGGAAAATCTGAGAAAATATTATTTGCATAATAATTTGGAACACAGTGTATACGCATTTTAACATCCTGATTAGTTAACAGAAGTACCCAAACTCATAGATATTAATAATCAAAGGGTAACATTGGGTATATATATATAACATATACCTTTATTTCCATTTTTATTTTTTGTTTTTAAGCAATTTTGGGTCTTGAAACTTAGCACGGTAAACAATTTTTGACCTGGCAATTTTTGGGGTACTATTTTAATGGATTTTCCTTTATTTTTATGGATATATGTACAGTACAGACCAAAAGTTTGGACACACCTTCTCATTCAAAGATTTTTCTGTATTTTCATGGCTATGAAAATTGTAGAATCACACTGAAGGCATCAAAACTATGAAGTAACACATGTGGAATTAGACAATACACTTTACAAAAAAGTGTGAAACAACTGAAAATAAGTCTTATATTCTAGGTTCTTCAAAGTAGCCACCTTTTGCTTTGATTACTGCTTTGCGCGCAGAAAAGGTGAACGGATGGACTCTACATGCCTGGTTCCCACGTGAAGCATGGAGGAGGTGGTGTGATGGTGTGGGGGTGCTTTGCTGGTGACACTGTTGGGGATTTATTCAAAATTGAAGGCATACTGAACAAGCATGGCTACCACAGCATCTTGCAGCGGCATGCTATTCCATCCGGTTTGCATTTAGTTGGACTATCATTTATTTTTCAACAGGACAATGACCCCAAACACAACTTCAGGCTGCGTAAGGGCTATTTGACCAAGAAGGAGAGTGTTGGGGTGCTACGCCAGATGACCTGGCCTCCACAGTCACCAGACCTGAACCCAATCGAGATGGTTTGGGGTGAGCTGGACCACTCACCGCTTCAATTTTGAATAAATCCCCAACAGTGTCACCAGCAAAGCACCCCACACCATCACACCTCCTCCTTCATGCTTCACGGTGGGAACCAGGCATGTAGAGTCCATCCGTTCACCTTTTCTGCATGCAAAGCAGTAATCAAAGCAAAAGGTGGCTACTTTGAAGAACCTAGAATAGAAGACATATTTTCAGTTGTTTCACACTTTTTTGTAAAGTGTAATGTATAATTCCACATGTGTTAATTCATAGTTGTGATGCCTTCAGTGTGATTCTACAATTTTCATAGTCATGAAAATATAGAAAAATCTTTGAATGAGAAGGTGTGTCCAAACTTTTGGTCTGTACTGTATATGCATGTATATATGTGTATTAACATACATACATATTTTATTCTCAACTTTTTTTCTCCAGTAATTTAAACCAATTTCTTCCCACTAAGGCTAGTTTCACACTAGAGTTCGTCAGGGCTGCGGAGGGCTGCGTAGTTCCTCCGTTAAGCCCCGCTAACTGCCGCACCTCTTCCTTTCAGTGCCGCCTACCTCTGCATTTTGTTGCGGTCGGCGCAACATCAAAACGACGCATGCGCAGGCATCTGCATACATTCGCATGGACTGCGTACCCAATGTTAAAGATATGGTACGCAGGACACATGTCGATGTAGGCGGAGCTGAAGGAAGAGGTGCTGCAGTGGGCGGGGCTTGACGGAGGAACTACGCAGCCTGCGCAGCCCTGCCGAAGGCTAGTGCGAAACTAGGTTAAATTGATCTAATATGCTCCATTAAGGGCTAATCATGTGATCCATATCACTTGTCCAGTTTTTTATCTTGTTTTTTTCTCATCTTCTACGTGACAAAAGTATTTATCCTCCTATTTATCCTTAGATAGACATAACAAGATTTTAATATGTTTTAATAGACACTAATAAAATATTGCCTTTTAACCTAATTAATACCATTCTTTACCTACCAACTCCCAAAAGAGTCTATATGGGTCTATACCATACAGGATATATGGAAATGCCAATCATTATGCATATTAGGCATATGTAAATACTCCCAAAAAACTTGCACCAAACATAAGCTGGATTTTTATTCAAACACACTTAAATAGACCCAGACATGCTAATGACCCATGTGGTTTGTGATCTACGATACTGGAACAGCCAGCGCAGACAGAGGCTGGCAGTGGTATATAAGGAGGGGCTAACCATGGGAATCATAGCCCTGACAAAGGAGTGCATCCTTTGAAACGCGTTGGCAAGTCTTTTGTTCCCCTCGCATTCCCGTCCAACAGCCCTGTGACGTCACGCAATACCACGCTCCCTGCTCGCCCCGCCACAGCCTCGGCGTTGCTTCCGGCCGGAGCACTCCAGGAGCTGGCGGTTCATTCTGCCCAACCTGGAGGATTATCCTCATGGGAGGATGCAACTGTACCCCTTACCCCCCGGCACAAGCCCGTCTCAGCACAAGAAGTCCAACCATTTTTTATAGCTCCTAACAGCGCAACCTGGGACAAGACCCTCTGGACCATCAACATGCTATACCACCATCGATAACACAAGTAAGTGACGAACAACCTTTTCTATCTTCCCTACTGGTTCACATTAGCATGTCAGCAAGGGGTCCGCTGCATGCCATATTACCTCTACCAGCATAAATCCTGTTCTAGTGCAGGTCTAGTTCACCAAAACACTGGCACGCTATACCACCACCTTTAACATACATTGGAGCTTACTAACTTTACCAATCATTACTAGTGGTTGTACTAAGTTTATATATATGGTTGGCTGATCTCTTAGCCCCATAATTCTAATTATTTAATATATTGAATCTTAATTTGTTTTCTGCTATACAGCATGGTTGACATTAAAGAGCCTAACAGCAACAAATAAAAAGTATTGGAGGAGAGTTCTAGAGCAGGCCTGCACAACCTACCCTCATGGGTGGCATACGGCTAGTGGTGCGGCCCGCCGAAGGATGTTGTGCAGCCCGCAGAGAAGAGCGAGACTCCAGTTCCCAACTTCCTGTGTTCAGCTGTATTTGAGTCTTTTTAGATGCGAATATGTGTTAAACATTATGCCGCTGGGACAAGTGTAGAGCAGAGGAGCGCTCATCAGCCCGACGTGCAATAGTGTGATGTGGTCACCACATTGTGATCTCATTATGCTGCATAGAAGAGGCTGTGTGTGTGTAGTGAGAGAAATAAGATGGAGAGGAGCAGTGTGCAATGGGGTAGTGTGTGTGTGTGTGGGGGGAATGTGTGTGGGGGGAATATGACTGAGAGAATCTGTGTGTGTGTAAGGAGGAAGACCGGATGGCGGGTGCCTGCATCATGCTGGGTCCAGAACTTCTGAGTCTGCGTCCCATGTTGCCCAGTGGAAAGTATAGGGGACTGGACAGGCCCCATGACCCGGAGAGTGATGAGTGGCTAAGCCAGGCGCCGAGGGAAAAGCGCACGAAGGAACAGTTATTTCCACCATCAGGGAGAGTGCAGCAGGGTGAACAGCGCGCTCTGGATCCAGCGCGGCAGCGCCAAGACGTGCCGCGACCCAACTGACCCGAACGATCCAGCAGGACAGTGTCGGTGGCAAGTACCGTGCATCCGGATAAACGTCGGGCAGCACTCGTACTGAGAAGTGTGGGCCGGACACAGGACACTGAGGCGCGGTTCTCTTTGCTGACTAGCGTGTATCAGCCCACGCTTGGTACAGAGACTTCTGCAGCTTCTTTCACTTTGGCTGCGCAGGCTTGTGGACTATTGGCTCAGCGGGTAAAACAGGAGACCTCCCGCTGCCTCCAGAAGTTGGATCGTTAATATTGGACTCCATTGGAGGACTCTACACCGGCTGTTGCCAGCACCACAACCCCCATCAGACTGTGGACTAAGAAGAACCAGCGGGAGCCACAATAAATATTGTTTAAACCTCAGACTGTCGCATTAATTCTTGCTCTTCTCTTAATTCTTGCTTACTGCTTACCAACTCCCTGCGAGGAGATCATTTGCATTTTTACTGTTAAATTAAACCATATTGTTATATTGCATTTGCTCTGCAATCCCTGCGCACTGCATCTCAGCATTTGCTCACATGTGTGTGTGTGGGGGGCTATGACAGAGAGGTGCTCTGTGTGTGAGTGGGGAATATGACAGAGAGGAGCGGTAGGGGTGTATATGGCAAAAGAGGAGCGCTTTGTGTGATGGGAATATGACAGCGAGGAGCTGTGTGGGGAAGAATATGATGGAGAAGAGCTGTGTGTGGGGGGAATATGATGGAGAGGAGCTGTGTGTGGGGGATATGACGGAGAGGAAGTGTGTGTGGAGAACATCACAAAGAGGATCTGTGTGTGGGGGTATATGATGGAGAGGAGTTGTGAGTGTGTGTGGGGGGAATATGATGGAGAGGAACTGTGTGTGTGGGGTCTATGTGACAAAGAGGAGCTGTGTGTGTGGGTGCGGGATATGATGAAGAGGAGCTTTGTGTGTTTGGGGAATATGACGTAGAGGAGCTGTGTGGGGAATATGATGGAGAGGAGCTGTGTGTGTGGGGAATATGATGACGAGGAGCTGTGTATATGGGGAATATGATGGAGAAGAATTGTGTGAGGAGGAGAATAGGATGAAGAGAAGCTGTGTGTGTGTGTGCAGGGAATATGACGGAGAAGTGCTGTATGTGTGAGTGAATATGACGGAGAGGAGCTGTGTTTAGGGGGGGAATATGATGAAAAGGAGCTGTGCGTGTGGAGGAATATGAAGGAGAGGAGCTGTGTTTTATGTGGTGGGAAGGGAATGCAAGTCCCAAATATTCAAAAGTTAAACTGAAACATACTATTGTCGCTCAGTAGCATCTACAGTATTAACCCCTTATTGACAGCCATCTTGAAGCTTAATGACCGGGCCAATTTTTACAATTCTGACCACTGTCAATTTATGAGGTTATAACTCTGGAACGCTTTAACGAATCCAGCTGATTCTGAGACTGTTTTTTCGTGACATATTGTACTTCACGTTAGTGGTAAAATTTCTTTGATCTGACTTGTGTTTATTTATGAAAAAAACGGAAATATGGCGAAAATTTTGAAAATTTAACAATTTTCAAATTTAAATTTTTATGCCCTTAAATCAGAGAGATATGTCACACAAATTTCTTAATAAATAACATTTTCCACATGTCTACTTTACATCAGCACAATTTTGGGAACAAAATTTTTTTTGTTACGAAGTTATAAGGGTTAAAAGTTGACCAACGATTTCTCATTTTTACACCATTTTTTTTAGGGACCACATCACATTTGAAGTCACTGGGGTCTATACGATAGAAAATACCCAAAAGTGACACCATTCGAAAAACTGCACCCCTCAACATGCTCAAAACCACATTCAAGGAGTTTATTAACCCTTTATGTGCTTCACAGAAACTGAAGCAATGTGGAAGGAAAAAATTAACATTTAACTTTTTTTGCAAAAACTTTACTTCGGAACCAATTTTTTTTATTTTCACAACTTTTAAAAGAAAAAATGAACCACAAAATTTGTTGTGCAATTTCTCCTGAATAAGCCGATACCCCATATGTGGGGGTAAACCACTTTTTGGGCGCACGGCAGAGGTCGCAAGGAAGGAGCGACATTTGACTTTTTCAAAGCAGAATTGGCTGGACGCCATGTCGCGTTTGTAGAGGTCCTGATGTGTCTAAACAGTGGAAACCCATCACAAGTGACCCCATTTTGGAAACTAGACCCCCTAAGGAACTTATCTAGATATGTTGTGAGCACTTTGAACCTCCAAGTGCTTCACAGAAGTTTATAACATAGAACAGTGAAAATAAAAAATCATATTTTTTCCACAAAAACAATCTTTTCACCCCAATTTTTATTTTCCCAAGGGTAACAAGACCCCAAAAGTTTTTGTGCAATTTGTCCTGAGCATGCTGATACCCCATATGTGGGGGTAAACCACTGTTTGGGTGCATGGCAGAGCTTGGAAGGGAAGGAGGGCCGTTTGACTTTTTCACCGCAGAATTGGCTGGACGTCATGTCGTGTTTGTAGAGGCCCTGATGTGTCAAAACAGTGGAAACCCATCACAAGTGACCCCATTTTGGAAACTAGACCCCCTAAGGAACTTATCTAGATGTGTGGTGAGCACTTTGAACCTCCAAGTGCTTCACAGAAGTTTATAACATAGAACCGTGAAAATAAAAAATCATATTTTTTTCCACAAAAATGATCTGTTCACCCCAATTTTTATTTTCCCAAGGGTAACAAGACCACAAAAGTTTTTGTGCAATTTGTCCTGAGCATGCTGATACCCCATATGTGGGGGTAAACCACTGTTTGGGTGCATGGCAGAGCTTGGAAGGGAAGGAGCGCCGTTTGACTTTTTCAACGCAGAATTGGCTGGACGCCATGTCGCGTTTGTAGAGGCCCTAATGTGTCTAAACAGTGGAAACCCCCCACAAGTGACACAATTTTGGAAACTAGACCCCCTAAGCAACTTATATAGATGTGTGGTGAGCACTTTGAACCCCCAAGTGCTTCACAGAAGTTTATAACTCCCGGGCATGAAAATAAAAAAGTCATATTTTTTCCACAAACCTGATCGTTTAGTCCCCAATTTTTTATTTCCCAAGGGTAACAGGAGAAATTAGACTACAAAAGTTGTTGTCCAATTTGTCCTGAGTACACTGATTCCCTATATGTGGGGGGGGACCACTGTTTGGGCGCACGGCAGGGCTTGGAAGGGAAGGAGCGCCGTTCGACTTTTTCAAACCAAAATTGGCTGGAATTGAAATTGGACGCCATGTCGCGTTTGGAGAGCCCCTGATACACCTAAACAGTGGAAACCCCCCACAAATGACACCATTTTGGAAACTAGACCCCTTAAGGAACTTATCTAGATGTGTGGTGAGCACTTTGAACTCCCAAGTGCTTCACAGAAATTTATAAACGTAGAGCCGTGAAAATAAAAAATAATTTTTTCCTCCTCAAAAATTATTCTTTAGCCCGCTATTTTTTTTATTTTCCCAAGGGTAACAGGAGAAATTGGACCACAAAAGTTGTTGTGCAATTTTTCCTAAGTACGCTGATACCCCATATGTGGGGTGAAACCACTGTTTGGGCGCATGGGAGTGCTTGGAAGGGAAGGAGCGCTATTTTGTAATGCAGACTTTGATGGAATGTTCTGCGGGCGTCATGTTGTGTTTGCAGAGCCCTTGATGTGCCTAAACAGTAGAAACCCCCTGCAAGTGACACCATTTTGGAAACTAGACCCCCCAAGGAGCTTATCTAGTTGTGTGGTGAGCACTTTGAACCCCCAAGTGCTTCACAGAAATTTATAAACGCAGAGCCGTGAAAATAAAAAATAATTTTTTCCTCAAAAATGATTTTTTAGCCAGCTATTTTTTATTTTCCCAAAGGTAACAGGAGAAATTAGAACCCCAAAATTGGTGTGCAATTTGTCCTGAGTACGCCGATACCCCATATGTTGGGGTAAACCACGGTTTGGGCGCACGGCAGGGCTCGGAAGGGAAGGAGCGCCATTTGACTTTTTGAACGCCACGTCGTGTTTGGAGACCCCCTGATGTGTCTAAACAGTGGAAACACCCACATGTGACCCCATTTTGGAAACTAGACCCCTTAAGGAACTTATCTAGATGTGTGGTGAGCACTTTTAACCCCCAAGTGTTTCACAGAAATTTATAATCGCAGAGCTGTAAAAATAAAAAATCATTTTTTTTCTCAAAAATGATTTTTTTAGCCAGCTATATTTTATTTTCCCAAGGGTAACAGGAGAAATTAGAACCCAAAATTGGTGTGCAATTTGTCCTGAGTACGCCGATACCCCATATGTTGGGGTAAACCACTGTTTGGGCGCACGGCAGGGCTCGGAAGGGAGGGAGCGCCATTTGACTTTTTGAACGCCACGTCGTGTTTGGAGACCCCCTGATGTGCCTAAATAGTGGAAACCCCTCAATTCTAGCTCCAACCCTAACCCCAACACACCCCTAATCCTAATCACAACCCTAATCCTAACCTAAATCCCAACCCTAATTCCAACCCTAATTGTAACCCTAACCTTAATTGTAACCCTAACTCTAATTGTAACCCTAACCCTAATTTTAACCCTAACCCTAATTGTAACCCTAACCCTAATTCTAACCCTAACCCTAATTATAACCCTAACCCTAAGGCTAGGTTCATTTTGCGTTTTATCAGCCCTTTCAACACATAGCGTTGACGGGCTGGTAACGGTATAGCATAACGCGATCGCGTTATGCTATACCCGCTAGCACAGAGGAATCAGCAGATGATTCATCTGCGCTAGCGGTGACGGCGCCCAGACGCTGCAGCCCGCGTCCAAGGCTCCGTCACTGAATGATGGCACGTCGCGAACGCATGCCGCTTTACGGCATGCGTCGCGATGCGCCCTCAAATGGGGGTGAATGGCAGCGTTAACGGACTGCGTTACACCGCTTTATACCGCGGTGTAACGCAGTCCGTCTAACGGACTGCCAGAACGCAGTATGGACCCAGCCTAACCCTAACCCTAATTATAACCCTAACCCTAATGCTAACCCTAACCCTAATGCTAACCCTAACCCTAATTATAACCCTAACCCTAATTATAACCCTAATTATAACCCTAACCCTAACGGAAAAATGAAAATAAATATAATTTCTATATTTTATTATATGTCCCTAACTAAGGGGGTGATAAAGGGGGCGTTATGTACTGTTTTTTTATTTTGATCACTGTGATAGTTTATCACAGTGATCAAAATGTACTTTCTGGAGAATGAATGAAAACAATTTTGAATCTGCTGCCAAGCAGATCGGCGGGCGCACTGCGCATGCACCCGCCATTTTTTTTTCCAGGAAGAAGACCGGGAGGATCGGAGGA
Source organism: Oophaga sylvatica (assembly GCA_033576555.1). NCBI lineage: Eukaryota > Metazoa > Chordata > Amphibia > Anura > Dendrobatidae > Oophaga > Oophaga sylvatica. Next base: position 9,326,603 of record JARQOD010000009.1, read on the forward strand.
CAGGGGGACCTGCCGGAGGACACCGGCAGGTAAAGGGGGTTTTTCGGGGGAGCTGGGGACCCTAATTTTCTCCCCTCTGATGCGCGATCACATCAGAGGGGAGAGAAATCTTTTTTTTTTGCGGTCGCCGTTATGCTGTATAGCGGCGATCGCAACACCGGGATCGGTGAATACCGACCCGGATCATGTTCTCTGGGGTCTCGGCTACCCCCAGTAGCCAAGACCCCAGAGAAAATTGCCCATCCCCCCAGCACATTGCGGCGGGCGCACTGAGCATGCGCCCGCCATTTTCTCAAAGGCGGCGGCACCGGGGGACACCGGAGGGCCCGGGGGCCACATGGAGGAGATTGGGGGCCACATGGGGGTCCCGGGGACCTTTTTTCTCTGTCCTCTGATGTCCGATGACATCAGAGGACAGAGAAATTAAATGGCACAACATTTTTTTTTGTTGTTGCGATCGCCGTTATAGGGTTAATAACGGCGATCGCAACATCGGGGTCGGTAAAAACCGACCCGATTCATGTTCTCTGGGGTCTCGGCTACCCCCGGTAGCCGAGTCCCCGGAGAAAATGCACCTCTGGGGGGCGCTATTCACTTTTTCCACAGTGCCGTTAATTAACGGCGCTGTGGTTTAAGTACCCTTAATGACCGCCGTTAAAAGGCATATCGGCGGTCGTTAAGGGGTTAAGGCACTGTCACACTTAGCGATCGCACCAGCGATCACGACAACGACACGACCTGGCGAGATCGTTGGTGCGATCACTATAAGGTCGCTAGTTGCTTCCAAACACAAAGATCTCATCAGCCGTCAGCGATCTGTATAACGACCTCTGCGGTCGTTGAGAAAACCTAGTCCCACCTTCGCCGCTGGTAAAGTCGTTCATAAAGGGTGTCACACTCAGCGATTCAGGCTCACCAGCGGGACACCAACGACCAAAAAACGGCTCAGAACGTTCATGAGCGATCAGCGACATCGCAGCGGGGGCCACATCGCCGCTACATGTCACACACACAGTGATGTCGCTAACGAGGTCGCTGCTGCGTCATAAAATTGCTGATGCTTTAGCGATCTCGCTAGCGATCTCGCTTAGTGTGACAGTACCTTTAGAGTGCTTTGAGTCTTTTGTGAGAAACACACATTACAAATGTTTTGTTGATGTGTTTGTAGTTTGTAGTGTAGTGACAAAGGCAGAGATGACAAGGAGGTCACAGTGTGAAAATGGTCTGAAATCCTCTATTAGGAAAAGTTAAATAAATAACAATGAATAATTATGTAAAATTAATGTAAAATTCTTACCTGAAGCAAGAAAATTTGCAAATCCTGCAGAACAGTTTGCGGAAGGTCCATAAGTTTTAAATCTGCTGCCTCATCAATAATTTGATCTATTTCATTTAGTGTTAGAATGTTCAAGCTCTCTATTTCACAAACTAACGGAAAAAAAAGATAAACATTTTCAAATGGCAGTTCAAGTTTCATATTATGTAGTATTTGGCAAAAATAAGTCTATATATCTCTTTGTCTATTTATTGATATCTATATTGTAGTAGGGATGTGTCCCAATAAATGTATTTATCATATTATGTAATATTTGGCAAAAGTAAGTCTATATATCTCTTTGTCTATTGTAAGCTTTTCAAGGGATATAGCTCTGGGATCGCCGTCCGGGTAGACAGAGTGGCACAGAAACAGTTCATTCAGACAGCAGTTCTGGTGAAAACTGGCCGCAACCAGCTTTATTAAAGTCCACAGCAAACAGATAAAAACAAATCATAAACAGAAGACCTGGGCTTGTCCAGCCACTTACTACACTTAGATAGATTTCCCTAGACTCTACCAGCCTGGGCCAAAACAACACATATGTTCAGCATTTACCAGCATGGAGTTTCACAGAGTCTCCTCCTTGTGTCTGAAGGCACCTTCAACGTCCAGACTTGAGAGAGCTCCCCTCCTATTCAGCATCTATCCGCATGGATTCTCACAGAGACTACTCCTGTGTCCGGGGTACATCGAGCACCCAGACTGAGACAGCTCATACTCCTGGAGACACCTTCTGTGCCTGGACCCCTCCTGTGTCCAGACTAAGCGAGCTCTCTGACTGTGTTCGCAGACACCTACTTCTGGTCTCCTAATTAACAGCTGAATGGTTTCAGGCCTGAGCTGCAAGTGTGTACTGAATGTAAGGTGTAGTGACCTTTCTCTACCACTAGGTTTACAAAGCCACACATTTCCCTTATACCATACAGCACAGTACCTAGGTGAAATGTACACCCCATTCGACACATATTCCTTCACTGTCTCACACTATTTATTGATATCTATATTGTAGTAGGGAAGTGCCCCAATAAATGTATTTATCATATTATGTAATATTTGGCAAAAGTAAGTCTTTATATCTCTTTGTCTATTTATTGATATCTATATTGTAGAAGGGAAGTGCCCCAATAAATGTATTTATTGTATATTTGAGATATATACACATACCTACATACACATATAATATATATATACCCTCCAACAGAATGTTTTTCCCTCTACACAAATAAAGGTGCTTATATCTATATTATTCCCAAACCAGAATGTCCAGTCTGGGCATATCAAAGGAAATGGACAGTTGTCCATCTGATAGCATCTTATATGTTAATTCACCATGCCAGATTAGGCAGATAGCATCGCCTCAAAACAAGGGTTCTGAGAGATTCATTGGTTGGACACAAACTGCGTGCTGGACATATGCCCTGATAGGATTTTATCAAAAACAAATGTCCTGCACATCAAATAACCTTACTGCTGAGAATGAGCAGGGATGCATGTGCATGCAGGAGTGCCCACTGTATATAAAAACCAGTGGCTGTAGCACTAGGCCTCTCTTGTCCTGGGACGATAATGGACACACATGGCGGCTAAGTATAATCTGTAACCTTTTCTTACTAGGCCCTATACTCTTACTTACTAGGCGTTTGGAATAGTGAGCCATAGGTGGGAGGCCTGATATTGCATCTGTGATTTGGGTAATTTGGGCAGTTAATCGTGGGTTTTTACTGTGTGATATTGTTGTGATATTACTGTATTAGTGCTGTAGTATCAGTATATATATATTTATAGTTGAAATGAAATTTAGGAAGCTTTTTACCATAAAATCAAACAAATTTTATTTAGAACATATTAAAAAATACATAATATTAATATTAATAATAAATATGGGACAACAAAATGCAAAGGAATGGCCTAAAAAGGTACCAGGGATTAAAGAGGATGCATATATGTAAAATCCTATGTCTGTTGTTAATATTACTTCAACCAGTAGGTGGAGCAAGAAGTATATACCGTGGTGGCCAAAAGTATTGGCACCCCTGCAATTCTGTCAGATAATACTCAGTTTCTTCCTGAAAATGATTTCCAACACAAATTCTTTGGTATTATTATCTTCATTTAATTGGTCTTCAATGAAAAAACACAAAAAGAATTGACCTAAAGCCAAATTGGACATAATTCCACACCAAACCTAAAAAAGGGGGTGGACAAAAGTATTGGCACTGTTTGAAAAATCATGTGATGCTTCTCTAATTCGTGTAATCACCAGCACCTGTAACTTACCTGTAGCACCTAACAAGTGTTGGCAATAACTAAATCACACCTGCAGCCAGTTAACATGGATTAAAGTTGACTCAACCTCTGTCCTGTGTCCTTGTGTGTACCACATTGAGCATGGAGAAAAGAAAGAAGACCAAAGAACTTTCTGAGGACTTGAGAAACCAAATTGTGAGGAAGCATGAGCAATCTCAAGGCTACAAGTCCATCTCCAAAGACCTGAATGTTCCTGTGTCTTCCGTGCGCAGTGTCATCAAGAAGTTTAACCCCTTTCTGCCATGTGACGTACTATCCTGTCCATGGTACCTGGGCCCGTATGACCAAGGACGGGATAGTACGTCGAAGCGATCAGCTGCGCTCCCAGGGGGAGCGCGGCCGATCGCGGCCGGGTGTCAGCTGATTATCACAGCTGACACCCGGCACTATGTGCCAGGAGCGGTCACGGACCGCTCCCAACACATTAACCCCTGGCACACCGCGATCAACCATGATGGCGGTGTACCGGGGCACAGGGAAGCATCGCGCAGGGAGGGGGCTCCCTGCGCTCTCCCCTGAGACCCTCAGAACAGCGCGATGTGTCGCACTGTTCCGAGGGACTCTACTTACTGCAGGATCCGGGATCCAAGATGGCCGCCGGGTCCTGCAGGGAGGCGGCTTCCTCAGTGCCTGCTGACAGCAGGCACTGAGAAGCTTGCAGCAGTGCCAGAGCGATCGCTGGTGTGACAGAGTGCTGTGTACACTGTGTGGTGTAGTGACCCCTGATGCAGCTAGGGGGCACTGTGTATGCTCCTCGGGATATGCATGGAGGCATGTCATGGATGGACGGTATGTATCGCAGAGGTGGGTGGCCCTGTGATGGAAGCCTGGGCGTGTTTTGTTCAGCAGATCTACTGCTGAGAGTTGTGCTATACATTGGGAGGCTTCCAGGTGACTTGGAGAGCTGGGCGGGTCCAGTCACCTACAAACCCACCCAAGGGGTATGTGTCTGTATACCCGGGATAAAACCTGTATGTAATAGTGTGTTGTGGTAAAGGACCTGTGGTGAGGTCATAACCATGTGATCCTGACCTCACCTGTGGGCGGAGTTACGGCTATGTAACTGAGTGTGCTTGGCACCTGTGAGAGAGAGTGTGGGAGTCTGCCAGTGTGGACAGACTTCCATGTGGGACATTACCGAGAGGACTCTGTGACTGAGGAGTGAGGCTCCAGGCAGGAGCTGAAACATGGAAGATTTGTATTGCCTGTTACTATGTGGTTTATGAAGCAATAAACCTAAGGACTTTTTGTATAAGAAAGTGTCTCCTGATTTACCTCTGAAGCAGCTGAGTGAGTAAAAACCTTACAACTGTCACACCAGCGATCTGACCCTACACAGTGATGTCCCACCCTGGGACAAAGTAAAAATGTAAAAAAAAATAAAAATAAATATTTGTTAAAGAAAATTCCTAAATAATGAAAAAAAATATATATTCCTCATTAAATTCATTTCTTCCTGTAAATAAAAAAAACAATAAAAGTACACATATTTGGTATCGCCGCGTCCGTAACGACCTGCCCTATAAAACTGTCCCACTAGTTAACCCCTTTAGTGAACCCCTTAAAAAAAAAACAAAGCAAAAAATCAATGCTTTATCATCATACCGCCGAACAAAAAGTGGAATAGCACGCGATCAAAAAGACCAATATAAATAAGCATGGTACCGCTGAAAACGTCATCTTGTCCCGCAAAAAACGAGCTGCCATACAGCATCATCAGCGAAACAATAAAAAAGTTATAGCTCGCAGAATAAAGCGATGCAAAAAATAATTATTTTTTATATAAAATTGTTTTTATTGTACAAAAGCGCCAAAACATAAAAAAATCATATAAATGAGGTATCGCCGTAATCGTACTAACCCGAAGAATAAATCCGCTTTATCGATTGTACCACACGCGGAATGGTATAAACGCCCCCCCCAAAAGAAATTCATGAATTGCTGATTTTTGTTCATTCTAACCTCCCAAAAATCGAAATAAAAAGCTATTAAAAAATGTCAAGTGCTCAAAAATGGTACCAATAAAAACGTCAACTCGTACCACAAAAAATAAGACCTCACAATACTCTGTGGGCAAAAATATGCAAAAATTATAGCTTTCAAAATGTGATGATGCAAAAACAATTTTTTGCAATAAAAAGCGTCTTTTAGCGTGACAGCTGCCAATCATAAAAACCCGCTATAAATAGTAAATCAACCACCCCTTTATCACCCCCTTAGTTAGGGAAAAATAATAAAATTAAAAAAATGTATTTCCATTTTCCCATTAGGGTTAGGGTTAGGGTTGCGCCTAAAGTTAGGATTAGGGTTAGGGTTGGGATTAGGATTAGAGTATGTTTCCACGGTCAGTAAACGCAGCGTGTTTGACGCTGTTTACTGGCGCAGCATCAAACACGCAGCGTCCAGATATTACAGCATAGTGGGGGGGATTTCAAGAAATCACGTCTCGACTATGCGTAAAAACAAGCAGGCGGCAGACCTGCCTAAACGGACATGCGGCGCGTCTTTTCAGATCGCAGCATGTCCTTTTCCCTTGCGGCGACGCAAGGGAAATAACACAGGCCTATGTAGCGCTGCGGTGAATCCGGATGTGTTCAATGAGCACATCCGGATTCACAGCGCGTTCAGAAGGGGGCAGGGTTTTGGGCGGAGCGGACTTTCAGCTCCGTCAAAAGCGCCTGCCATCCTGAACATGGAGCCATACCCTTAGGGGTGTGTTAGGGTTACGTTTGTGGTTAGGGTTATGGTTAGGGTTGGGACTAGGGTTAGGGATGTGTTGGTGTTAGGGTTGGAGTTAGAATTGGAGGTTTCCACTGTTTAGGCACATCAGGGGCTCTCCAAATGTAACATGGTGTCTGATCTCAATTCCAGCCAATTCTGCGTAGAAAAAGTCAAACGGTGCTCCTTCACTTCTGAGCTCTGCCATGCACCCAAACAGTGGTTTACCCCCACATATGGGGTATCAGCGTACTCAGGACAAATTGCACAATAACTCTTGGGGTCCAATTTCTTCTGTTAACATTGGGAAAATAAAAAAATTGGGGGCGAAAATATCATTTTTGTTAAAAAAAATGACTTTTTTGTTTTTACGGCTGTACGTTATAAACTTCTGTGAAGCACTTGGGGCTTCATAGCACTCACCACACATCTAGATAAGTTCCTTGTGGGGTCTATTTTCCAAAATGGGGTCACTTGTGGGGGGTTTCCACTGTTTAGGCACATCAGGGGCTCTCCAAACGCTATATGACGCCGGCAGACCATTCCATCAAAGTCTGCAATCCAAAACGTCACTACTTCCCTTCCGAGCCCTGACGTGTGCCCATACAGTAGTTTTCTCCCACATATGGGGTATCAGCGTACTCAGGACAAATTGGACAACAACTTTTGGGGTCCAATTTCTCCTGTTACCCTTGGGAAAATAAAAAGTTGGGGACTAAAAGATCATGTTTGTGGAAAAAATATGATTTTTTTTATTTTCATGCTCGGGCGTTATAAACTTTAGTGAAACACCTGGGGGTTCAAAGTTCTTACCACACATCTAGATAAGTTCCTTGAGGGGTCTAGTTACCAAAATGGTGTCATTTGTGGGGGGTTTACACTGTTTAGGCAGATCAGGAGCTCTCCAAACATGACATGGCGTCCAGCCAATTCTGCATTGAAAAAGTCAAACGGCGCACCTTCCCTTCTGAGCTCTGCCATGGACCCAAACAGTGGTTTACCCCCACATATGGGAAAATAAAAATTGGGGTGAAAAGATCATTTTTGTGGAAAAAATATGATTTTTTAATTTTACGGCTCTACGTTATAAACTTGTGTGAAGCACTTGGGGTTCAAATTGTTCACCACAGATCTGTTTAGGCGCATCAGGGGCTCTCCAAATGCAACATGGCATCCAATCTCAATTCCAGCCAATTTTGGTTGGAAAAAGTCAAATGGTGCTCCTTCCATTCTGAGCTCTGCCGTGCGCCCAAACAGTGGTTGCCTCCCACATATTGGGTATCAGCGTATTCAGGACAAATTGGACAACAACAACAACAACTTTTGTGGTACAATTTCTCCTGTTACCCTTGGGAAAATAAAAAATTGGTGACTAAAAGATAATTTTTGTGGGAAAAAAATAGGATTTTTTATTTTCACGGCTCTACGTTGTAAACTTGTGTGAAGCACTTGGGGGTTCAAAGTGCTCACCACAGATTTAGATAAGTTCCTTAGGGGTCTAGTTTCCAAAATGGGGTCACTTGTGGGAGGTTTCCACTGTTTATGCACATCTGGGGCACTGCAAACGGAACATGACCCCCATCAATGTCTGCATTTCAAAACGTTATTACTTCCTTTCCAAGCCCTGCCATACGCCCAAACAGTTTCCCCCCCACATATGGTGTATCAGCGTACTCAGGAAAAATTAGACAACTTTTGGGGTCCAATTTTCTTGGGAAAAATCAAAAATTTGGGACTAAAAAATCATTTTTGTGGAAAATTGTTTTTTTTTTCACACCCAGGCATTATAAACTTTTGTGAAACACTTGGGGGTTCAAAGTGCTCACAACAGATCAAGATAAGTTCCATAGGGGTCTAGTTTCCAAAATGGTGTTACTTGTGGGGGGTTTCCACTGTTTTGGTGCATCAGAGGCTCTCCAAACGACATGGCGTAAAATCTCAATTACAGCCAATTTTGGTTTGAAAAAGTCAACGGCGCTCCTTCCCTTCCGAGCCCGGCCGTGCGCCCAAACAGTGGTTTTCCCCCACATATGGGGTATTGGCATACTCAGGAGAAATTGCACAACAACTTTATCTGTCCATTTTCTCCTTTTACCCTTGTGAAAATAAAAAAAGTTTGTGAAAGATCATTTTTGTGACTAAAAAGTTAAATATTCATTTTTTCCTTCCACGTTGCTTCAGCTCCTGTGAAGCACCTGAAGGGTTAATAAACTTATTGAATGTGGTTTTGAGTACCTTGAGGGATGCAGTTTTTAGAATGGTGTCACTTTTGGGTATTTTCTGCCATATAGACCCCTCAAAGTGACTTCAAATGTGAGGTGGTCCCTAAAAAAATGGCTTTGTAATTTTTGTTGTAAAAATGAGAAATCGCTGGTCAACTTTTAACCCTTATAATTTCCTAACAAAAAAAGTAATTTTGGTTCCAAAATTGTGCTGATGTAAAGTAGACATGTGGAAAATGTTACTTATTAACTATTTTGTGTGACATATTTCTCTGTTTTAAGGGAATAAAAATTCAAAGTTTGAAAATTGCAAAATTTTTAAAATTTTTGCCATATTTGCGTTTGTTCAAAAATAAACGCAAGTTATATCGAAGAAATTTTACCACTAATGTGAAGTACAATATGTCACGAGAAAACAATCTCAGAATTGCAAAGATCCGTTGAAGCGTTCCAGAATTATAACCACATAAAGAGACAGTGGTCAGAATTGTAAAAATTGGCCCGGTCATTAACGTGCAAACCACCCTTGGGGTTAAGGGGTTAAAGCCCATGGCACTGTGGCTAACCTCCCTAGATGTGGAAGGAAAAGAAAAATTGACTAGAGATTTCAACGCAAGATTGTGCTGATGTTGGATAAAGAACCTCGACTAACATCCAAACAAGTTCAAGCTGCCCTGCCGTCCGAGGGTACAACAGTGTCAACCAGTACTATTCGTCGGCGTCTGAATGAAAAGGGACTGTATGGTAGGATACCCAGGAAGACCCCACTTCTTACCCCGAGACAAAAAAGCCAGGCTGGAGTTTGCCAAAACTTACCTGAGAAAGCCTAAAACGTTTTGGAAGAATGTTCTCTGGTCAGATGAGACAAAAGTCGAGCTTTTTGGGAAAAACCATCAACATAGAGTGTACAGGAAAAAAAAAGGCATTCAAAGAAAAGAACACAGTCCCTACAGTCAAACATGGCGGAGGTTCCCTGATGTTTTGGGGTTGCTTTGCTGCCTCTGGCACTGGACTGCTTGACCGTGTGCATGGCATTATGAAGTCTGAAGACTAACAACAAATTTTGCAGCATAATGTAGGGCCCAGTGTGAGAAAGCTGGGTCTCATTCAGAGCTCATGGGTCTTCCAGCAGGACAATGACCCAAAACAAAACACACTTCCAAAAGCACTATAAAATGGTTTGAGAGAAAGCACTGGAGACTTCTAAGGTGGCCAGCAATGAGTCCAGACCTGAATCCCATAGAACACCTGTGGAGAGATCTCAAAATGGCAGTTTGGAGAAGGCACCCTTCAAATATCAGGGACCTGGAGCAGTTTGCCAAAGAAGAATGGTCTACAATTCCAGCAGAGCATTGTAAGAAACTCATTGATGGTTACTGGAAGCGGTTGTTCGCAGTTATTTTGGCTAAAGGTTGTGCAACCAAGTATTAGGCTGAGAGTGCCAATACTTTTGTCCGGCCCATTTTTGGAGTTTTGTGTGAAATGATCAAGGATTTGATTTTTGCTTCATTCTATTTTGTGTTTTTTCCTTGCAAGCAAATTAAATGAAGATAAAAATAGCAAATAATTTGTGATTGCAATCATTTTCAGGAAGAAACTGAGTATTATCTGACAGAATTGCAGGGGTGTACATATCCCTCCAACAGAATGTTTTTCCTTCTACACAAATAAAGGTGTTCATATCTATATTATTCCCCAAACAGAATGTCCAGTCTGGGCATATCAAAAAAGATGGACAGTTGTCCATCTGATAGCATTTTATATGTTAATTAACCATGCCAGATTAGGCAGATAGCATCTCCTCAAAACAAATGTTATGAGAGATTCATTGCTTGGACAAAAGCGGTTTGCTGGACATATGTCCTGATAGGATTAGATCAATGCAAATGTCCTGCACATTAAAGAACCTTACTCCTGAGAATGAGCAGGGATGCGTGTGCACGCAGGAGCGCGCCCACTGTATATAAAAAGCCAGTGGTTGTAGCACTAGGCCTCTCTTGTCCTGGGACGATCATGGACACACATGGCGTCTAAGTATACTCTGTAACCTTTTCTTACTAGGCCCTATACTCCCTTAGGAATAGTGAGTCATAGGTGGGAGGCTTGATATTGCATCTGTGATTCGGGTGATTCGGGCAGTTAATCGTGGGTTTTTACTGTGTGATATTGTTGTGATATTACTGTATTAGTGCTGTGGTATCAGTATATGTGTATTTATATATATATATATATATATATATATATATTTATAGTTGCCTGCTTGGGTATAAATATATATGTATGTAATAGACTGTAGACTTGTGTGTGTAATAAATATCCTTTATTGATACACTATTTTTTTCTGTTGTGAAACTCTCGCACTTTAACATACATGTACAGAATCTATATATAAATAGCTAGTCTCTTGCAGGCAAAAAAAGCAAAGTTATTGCTTTAAAACCAATTAAAGGGATATTCCCAAGTTCTTAAATTGCTCTAATTAGTTAGACAGCATGAAAATAAGCAAGTTTGTGCAATTGCATTGCTTTTTCTATCTGCGATAATTCTCCTGCAATGAGAGCTTTTATCTTTTATAGTTTACAGCTGGTTTCCATGGAGCTTGGCCTCCAGATTGTGTCCAAAAGTAGGCAGTAATTACATTCCAGGAGAGGTGTTTACTCTTAATATACCAGTCACCTCTCTCCAGCCCACTGATTTTAATATGGCAGTTAGCTATTCACCCCCCCTCAACAATTTCTGAAGAGATTTGGTCATAAATCACCATCCCTGCAGCTTTTAGAGCAGGTCTAAACAGTGATTTCTGCTTGCACTGTCTGGACTTTTGTGCTTGCTCTAATGCCTTGCTATCTCTATGTGTAAATATAGTCATAGCAGTGTACAGTACATTTCAGAAAAAAAATACTGACAGCTGAATGTGTTATAGCAGAACTTGTGCTGGTCTATATAGTTCTACTAATACTACAATTCTATTCATCAGAGCTATCACACAAGGATGAGAGACGCCCTCCTAGAAACCAGGAAGTGAGTTTATCTGTAATAATATCAGAAATTTGGCAAAAATGTCAAAAATTTCACAATTTTCAAACCTTTAATTCTTATGCCCTTAAATCAGAAAGTTATATCACACAGAATAGTTAATAAGTAACATTTCCCACATGTCTACTCTACATCTGCATCATTTGTTAAAAAAATTTTTGTTAGGAAGTTAGAAGGGTTAAAATTTGATCAGCAATTTCTCACTTTTACAACAAAATTTACAAAACCATCTTTTTTAACCCCTTTACTTCCGAGGGTTGTTTGCACGTTAATGACCGGGACAATTTTTACAATTCTGACCACTATCCCTTTATGAGGTAATAACTCTGGAACGCTTCCATAGATCCTGGTGATTCTGACACTGTTTTCTCGTGACATAGTGTACTTCATGATAGTGGTAAAATTTCTTTGATATGACTTGCGTTTATTTGTGAAAAAAACAGAAATTTGGCAAAGATTTTGAAAATATCGCAATTTTCCAAATTTGAATTTTCATGCCCTTAAATCACAGATATGTCACACAAAATACTAGTAAGTAACATTTCCCACATGTTTACTTTACATTAGCACAATTTTGGAACCAACATTTTTTTTGTTAGGAAGTTATAAGGGTTAAAAGTTGACTAGCGATTTCTCATTTTTATAAGCACCATTTTTTTTAGGGACCACATCACATTTGAAGTCATTTTGAGGGGTCTATATGATAGAATATATCCAAAAGTGACATCATTCGAAAAACTGCACCTGTGCTGAGTACGCTGATACCCCATATGTGGGGGAAAACCACTGTTTCGGCACATGGCAGAGCTCGGAAGGGAAGGAGCGCCATTTGACTTTTTCAATGCAAAATTGGGTGGAATTGAGATCAGACGTCATGTCACGTGTGGAGAGCCCCTGATGTGCCTAAACAGTGGAAATCCCCCACAAGTGACCCCATTTTGGAAACTAGACTCCCCCCAAGGAACTTATCTAGATGTGTGGTGAGAACTTTGAACCCCCAAAGGCTTCACAGAAGTTTATAACATACAGCTGTAAAATTAAAAAAATCATATTTTTTCCACAAAAATGATCTTTAACCCTCAATTTTTATTTTCTCAAGGGTAACAGGACACCAAAAGTTATTGTGCAATTTATCCTGAGTACGCTGATACCCCATATGTGGTGGTAAACCACTGTTTGGGCGCAACGCAGAATTGGCTGGACGCCATGTCGCGTTTGGAGAGCCCCTGATGTGCCTAAACAGTGGAAATCCCCACAAAATGACCCCAATTTGGAAACTAGACCCCCCAAGGAACTTATCTAGATGTGTGATGAGCAATTTGAACCCCCAAGTGCTTCACAGAAGTTTATAACATAGAGCCATAAAATTAAAAAAACATTTTTTTCACAAAAGTTATCTTTTCACCCCAATTTTTATTTTCCCCAAGGGTAACAGGACCCCAAAAGTTATTGTCCAATTTGTCCTGAGTATGCTGATACCCTATATGTGGGAGAAAACTACTGTATGGACACACTTCGGGGCTCGGAAGGGAAGTTGTGACGTTTTGGATTGCAGACTTTCATGGAATAGTCTGCGGGCGTCATGTTGCCTCTAATGTGCCTAAACAGTGGAAAGCCCCACAAGTGACCCCATTTTGGAAACTAGATCCCCAAGGAACTAGGTTTTGTTTGAATCGCGGTTTTAGGGAATTTACACGAAAACCTTGACATAGGCCCTCAGCGGAGAATGCAGAATAAATTTGATCTGAGTCTTATTCTGACCTTTGGGAGGCAAAATGAAAAAATAGACAGCAGGACAAGAATATTTCTTATTTTTATTTTCGCGTGGTTCACTCAGCGGTATATGTAATAAGTCGGATTTATTCTTCGGGTCGGTGTGATTCCATCAATACTGGATTTTTTTAGGTTTTGCAGCTATCACACAGTAAAAATGTTTTTTTTATAAAAAGTAGTTTTTCTTGTCAAAATATTCTGAGAGCTGTAACTTTTTATTTTTTGGTCAATAGAGCTGTATAAGAGCTTATTTTTTGCTGGACAAGTTGCAATTTTTTTTAGGTATAATTTTGGGTACATAATATTTTTTGATCGCTTTTTTATTGAGATTTTTCAGACACAGAATGAACTAAAACCAGCAATTCTGTTATTGTTTTTATTTTTTGTGCCATTCACCATGCGGAAAAAATTATAAGGCCAATTTGTTTGTCGAGTTGGTACGATTACAGTGATACCAAATTTTTATATTTTTGTTATGCTTTGCTCTTTTTACAGAATAAAACAATATTTTACAAAAATGAATTTGTTTTTGAATTGTCATATTCTGAGAGTTGTAACTTTTTAATTTTTTGCCAAATGAGCCATATTAGGGCTTTTTTTTGTGCAGGATGGTATGGCGTTTTCATTAATACCATTTTTTTACATATGACTTTTTGATCGCCAGGGTCAGGCAGGGATTAGGTATCCTGCTCGGCGATAGGTGCGGAACCTATATAGAGACAGTAGGACAGACAGGGTGACGTTAGATCTGTCTGGGGGTCTCCACTCCCCCTTCCATAGTGTTTGGTTCCCCTCACCTTATCCCTTTTTGTTACACTTAGTCTATCATATACTGTGCGTGACATTATCACCCGCCGTTCACGTTTGTAAAAGGAAAAAGAAAACTGACACTTTTTTTTGTGTGGGTGTTTTTTCTGTGGTTTTTTTTCTTTTGTTGGGTTCATGGATCCTATTGCTGAGCTAGCAGAGCAGCTGCAGAGGTTGTCACTGGAGGTGACTGACCTTCATTCTGAGGTTCAGCAGCAACGGCAGCGGCTGCAGGATCCTATTGTGGGGGACATTGCAGGTAGGCGGGTCTAGCTTGAACCCAAAATTGCCTTTCCGGACAGGCTTGCTGGTGGTAGGGAAAATATTTTTGCGTTTAAAGAGGCATGCAAATTGTACTTTAAACTGCGTCCTTACTTCCCTGGAGATGAGGAGCTACAAGTAGGAATTGTTATTTCACTGTTGTAGGGGGAACCTCAGTCCTGGGCTTTTTCTCTACCACATAATTCTATATGTCTGCAGTCTGTGGAAGAGTTTTTCAGGGCCCTAGCCCTTATCTATGATAATCCTGACCATATTTCTTTGGCCGGGGTCACACTAGCGATGAATACGGACGAGTGACATCGCATAGCACTTGGACCAGTATTAATCTATGGGGCAGCTCCCATCACCATTTTTTTCTCGACCATATTCTACGTGCGAGTGAAATGACAGTACGCTCGATTGTCACCGTGACTCAGCCTAGTCTTGGCGCACTTGCACCCATATAAGTCTGTGGGTGCGAGTGACACAGAGCACATCACTCGGATATCATCCGAGTGCTATGCGATATACACCAGCGCTGGCAATGGAGGAGATAGAGAAATTAGTTTCTCTGCATCCTCCGCAGCTGTGCTCCGATCCGCTCTGTGCGAGAGGCTCAGAGCACAGTGGCAGGACACTTCGCTCCCGCTCGCAGCAGAGCAGGAGCCGAGGGTCATTAGCATATCGCATCCAATGCTCTCGCATCGGATGCCATACGCAAGTGTGACCCCGGCCTTTGGCTGAATTCAGGCTGTGTCGCCTTCAGCAAGGGAATCGTTCAGTAGAGACGTATACCTCTGAATTCCGCTAGTGGTCAACTGATACTAAATGGAATGACCGGGCTCACAGAAGCCAATTCTTTCAGGGCTTCACTGAAAGGTTAATGGACACATTAGCAGTGTATGGAACTCCAGTGTCTTTGGAGGCTGCCATGTACTTACCTATTCGGGTGGATAGACACCTGAGGCACAGATGGGTAAGACTACCAGCTTCTGAGCCCTCTTTCAGGGACAAGATCCCAGTGTTGGAGGAAAGGTCCGGGGGTGAACCTATTCTTGCGGAGTTTGAGGAACCCATGCAGTTGGGAGGCACATTCACATCGCATGTTTCCCCCAACATTTGCAAGAAAAAGGGTGTGTGTTTTTTTGTGGGAAGAAGGGACATTTTATTGGGGTATATCCTGCAATTCCAAAGCAAAAAGAGACTCAATTAACCCTTGGGATCCTTGAGCTTGATAATCAAGGGGTGTGTTTGTCTTCAACCTGCAATTTTCGTTTTGTCCTGACAGCAGAGCTGGTGCTAGAGAGCCGGTCTGAAAAAAATTCTGTGTTTGTAG
Source organism: Oophaga sylvatica (assembly GCA_033576555.1). Classification (NCBI taxonomy): domain Eukaryota; kingdom Metazoa; phylum Chordata; class Amphibia; order Anura; family Dendrobatidae; genus Oophaga; species Oophaga sylvatica. Next base: position 9,342,381 of record JARQOD010000009.1, read on the forward strand.
ACAGTGGTGCTGGAGTCAGTATGGTGGATGCTGAGTTTGCTAGAACTCATGGTTTTGTCTGCTCTACCTTGGCTAAACCTATTCCTATTTGCGCCATAGACTCTGCACCATTTGCACAGAAAACACTGACGCAGATTGTTCATAATATAAGACTGAAGATGGGGTCTTTTCATTATGACATAATCCCTTGTTATGTCCTGAAGGTTCTCCACACTCCAATGGTGCTGGGTTTGCCCTGGTTGGTGAAGCATAATCCAACTGTGGATTGGCAATCCAGAGAGATTGTAAAGTGGGGAGATTACTGTCATGGTAATTGCCTAAATGTTTCCCCTTATGCTGTGTCTACAGGGACCTTACTGACATTTTTGTCTGACTTGGAGGAATCTGTCCCAATTTTGCAGAAGGGAGTAGGCATCTTGACCTGGTACACTGACCTGGAGGGTAAGGTGTTGGAGGCTCTGGTGGACGCCCCTGCCTCCTGCCCTTCGGGGAGGTTATTTGTGCCATTTAAATTGCACGGCAAAGTAACTAGAGAATTCCTTAACTCTGTATTTGCTGGCCACCCAGGTGGTAAGGCAACCGCGGACCTCCTTTTTCGTCATTTTGGTGGCCAGGGTTGCATCAGGATGTGGTTGAGCAAATGTCTACCTGCAGTCTTTGCGCACGTTCTAAGGTACTGCATACCAGTCCATCTTGTCCTGTTTTGCCACTACCTGTTCCTAACAGGGTCAGGGGAGACAGGTATAAACGTATGACTGTCAGTAAACAAATGCAAGGTCCGGACCTGAATGTGTATTACTTTGTGTGGTTATCGACCAGAAATTTCAGAATGAGGGTTCTATCTTGGAAGTTGGGACCTAGATTCATTGATCCTTATAAGATAACAGCCGTCATTGGTCCAGCAGCATTTCGTCTTGAGCTACCTCAGGCTCTTAAAGTCTACAACGTTTTCCACAGGTCTTTGCTCATGAGATATGTGGAACCACTTGAGCACCCACCCCTACCGCCTTCCCCAATAATGGTTGATGAAACCTAGAGTTTCAAGTTTCGAGGATTGCAGATTCTTGCCTCCAACGTCGTTACGTACAATACTTGGTGCATTGGTGGGGTTATGGTTCAGAGGAAAGGATGTGGGTTTCTGCATCAGAGTCGAACGCCCCACAGCTGGTTTGTTTGTTCCACACCACTTAACCTGAGAAACTTGGTCTTAAGTGTCCGGAGGCCACTCGTAGAGGGAGGGGTACTGTCACAGATGTGTCAGAGGCTGCAGACCGTTGCACTGCATCTGTCTGCAGAAAGTCTCAGTAGTTTGCTTTGCAAATGACAGGCCACCTCCCCTGGTGCTAATGGCCACACCTGGACCTGAGTGTTGATATACTTCCTGCTTGCTGCTTGCAAGTGCAGGTGATATTTTCTCTTTGCATTTCCCTGTTGAGACTTGGTGCAGTAGCAGCAGTCCACTAGCATCCTCTCTGGTGTTTGGAGAACGTCCATGTTTCTCTCTGAGTCTTCTCAAGCTAAGTGTTCCCTGGTTTCGTTTGTCTATCTCAGTTGTCTTTAGCGGTAGTGAGGATTGACTAGCGCTCATCCTGTCCTCCCTGGTGCAGGGCTTGTCACCAGGGTCAGGCAGGGATTAGGTATCCTGCTCGGCGATAGGTGTGGAACCTATATAGGGACGGTAGGACAGACAGAGTGACATTAGATCTGCCTAGGGGTCTCCACTCCCCCCCTTCCCTAGTGTTTGGTTCCCCTTCCCTTATTCCTTTGTGTTGCACTTAGCCTTTCTTACACTGTGCGTGACATTTTGACATGTTCTTTATTTTTTTTTTTTTTTTACGGCATTCACCAAATGTTATAAATACTGTGCCAGTTTTATAGAGTGGGTTGTTCTGAACATATGTGTACATTTTTTCATTTATTTTTGTTCTGAGCGTCGAAAAGGATTTTAATGATTTGTGTGCCTTTTTTGTGCTTTTTTTTACTTTTTACATATTTTATTTTACTTTTTTCACTTTTTTACTTAGTCCCACTGTGGGACATATATAATTTTGATCACTTGTCTCATACACTGTTTTACTCATGCACATCAGTGTATGAGACTGTCATGACCTCAGGGTACCATGGTAACCATTGGAACCCACAATTCTCATCGCGGGGGTCCGATGGTTACTAAGTGGGTCTTGTGACCCCTTTGCAATAATTTTACAGCTGTCGCGATTGACTGCGGTATTTAAGGAGTTCATCAGCCTCGTTCGGTCGCAAAACCACCCGGGAACAATACTGCATGCTGTCATCTGTCAAGTACAGCTGACACTCGCGGGAATTGCCGCTGCCGGGAGGCGCTACTACCTTATTCACGGAGTGAATTACCTATACGATGGACTGCTTGCTAGAGATGGGGTGCATCTTACGAAGACTGGAAACCATGTATTTGGAAGTTGCCTTGCTACACTCATCAGGACAGCTTTAAACTAGAACAATGTGGGAAAGGAAACAAAAGGCCCGAAAAAGCCATACACCTGACAAATACTATTGAGAACTCTGTAATTAGAAGTGAAAAGGAAGAACAAAGACAAAAAAACTAAATAATAAAAATATTGGAGAAAGAGAAACCAATCACAAACTAAAATGTTTCTATACAAATGCACAAAGCATGGGCAACAAACAAGGAGAATTGGAACTACTAAGGCCTCTTTCACACATACGTTTTTTGCCATCCAGCGGGATCCGGCATGTTTTTCAAAAACCGGATCCTTTTTTTTTCCGCCGGATCCGTTTTTTCCTAATTGAGTTGCATTAGCACCGGATCGCGCCGCATGTGCTTGCGTTTTGTCCGGTTTTTGCCGGATCCGTCTAAAATTTGTTTTCCCGCTGCCGAACACAACGCATGTTGTAACGTTTTTTGTGTCCGACGGAAAAACTGGACAGCAGCGGATGCGGCGCAATCAGCTCTGGGGTACAATGCCTGATCCGGCCACCGCATTCCGTTTATTCTCTCTCTTTCTCTTTCTCTCTCTCTCCCTTTTCCGGGTTCAAAAGTTCACGACGGATCCGACTAAAAATCGGATCCGATGCATCAGTTTTTCAACAATCTACGCCGGATCCGTCTTTTTATATATGGACGGATTGTGCCGGACAGCGAAAAACGGATGTGTGAAAGTAGCCTAACGCAGGAAAATAAATATGATATCATTGGAATCACTGAAACTTGATGGGATAACAAACACATGTTTGGAATACAAAGCTAGAAGGATACAACTTATTTGCAAGAAACAAACTTTATAAATTAGGAGGAGGTTTTGCACTGTATGTTAGAAAAGCGTATATCTGCACAAAGATTGAAGCTTCAGAGACTGGGAGTTCTGTGGAAACTTTGGGTAAGAATTAGTGATGAGCGAGCACTAAAATGCTCAGATGCTCGTTGTTCAGGTCGAGCAGATTGGAATACTCGGGTACTCGGACAGAACAACGAGCCCAATGTAAGTCTATGGGAGACCCGAGCATTTTTGCCGCGATCCCCCCGGGGGTCCTTTTAAGGTCTAAATGCGTCTGAAAATGATGGAAACACTGCCCAAATGACAGGGGGACATCATGGAGATCGCCCCTGGAAGCATTCCAGACTCCTAGTTCACAGCTTTAAACAATGTTGTCAGAGTTTCATGCCATTTTTACCGGTGCACCAAAAAACATACCAAAACGAAACCAAAACTGATTTTGCTGGGAAATATGTTAAGGTACATCCTTTCCAGGTTAATGACTTGTATATAAGGCAAAATAATTAATCCCAGTCCAAAATGTTCCTCCACAACTTGGGCTATGTTCAGACGCAGAGTTTTTGAAGTGTTTTTCAACTTTAATATTGCTTTCAACCAAAACAAATGCATTCACTGGGAAATGTCATTGTAACATTTAACAACCCTAGCTGGCCATGTGGTGTGTGACACATAAGCAGACACATCTTGCTTAATTTATGAAGGAGGGACTCAAAGTCACAGAGCCTATTTTTATCGGGGCATCAGGCGACATTATTCTTCTTAAAGGGCCATTATTAAACAGTGTGTCTCCTAAACTGCTATTGCCTATGCAGTGAGTGGATGGGCTGCCAAGAATTACGATGCACCACAATACCTCTTTCACGAGAGGTACAGGAGGGCTTCCAGAAAAAATGTTGCATTGAATGCAAGGCCTGGCTTGCCCCAAAGTTACATGCACCCCAATAAGCTTTTCAAGCCACATACTGGATGGCCACCAGAAAATACACTTCACATTATTCATTTTGTTCTCCCATTCTGTTTTCTTATGCATTGAATGCAAGGCCTGTCCTGCTACCAAGTCATATGCACCCTAATAAGCCTTTGAACCCACATACTGGATGGGCACAGGAAAATCCACTTCACATTATTCAGTTTGTACTCCCATTCTGCTTTTTTTTGCATTGACTGCAAGGCCTGCCCTGCTACCACGTCATATGCACCCCAAAAAGCCCTTGAACCAGGTCCTGGATGGGCACAGAAAAATCCACTTCACATTATTAATTTTGTCCTCCCATTCCATTTTCTTATGCATTGACTGCAAGGCCTGCCCTGCTACCAAGTCATATGCATCCCAATAAGCCCAATCCCCCTTGGAAGAAACATGGAGGAGGGCCTCTTAGCTAAAAATTTCCCATTAAAAAGGAGCGTGTCTCCTAGACTTGGAATTCCCATACACTAAGTGTGTTGGCTGGCCAACATTTTCCCCTGTGGGGTACACCTCAACCTTTTCCATAACAAGTATTGTACACCCAGCAAAAACACCCACCCTTGTTATGATTTCGACCCTGGCTGTAATAGCACGGAACACATTAACCCTGGTGATCTACTGGTGGCGGATGATGAGACGTGGAGGAAGGCCTGATGAAAACCTATTCCCAATTTAAATGATCGGGTCTCCTAGACATGGAATGTCCATTGTTATGTTTCGGTAGCTGAGGAGTGCAGGCAAAAAAAGGCAATACACCAGAGCAGTTGGAATCTATGAGATTGCAGTACCCTGACTAACCACAACAACTAGAGGCAGCC